>CM023357.1:5702691-6223506 GCA_013282895.1 Eriosoma lanigerum | reverse complement strand
GGGGTGGTTGGTTCGCACAGGGATGGTATATACCAGAACGGCGATGGTCTGTGCGCGCGCGGGTTAGTTGCGCGTATAAACGTATAGTGATCGAACCACCCCTTAGGGCGATGCGCGGCGACGGAGGGGTTTCATTCAGAATGCGTCGCGTGGGCGTCACGGCGGACCCCTATAAAACGTCCTCCCGGCCGGGCAGTACGCGACAGTTCCGATACGAACGCGGACCGCGTCAGACTCGTCGATAACGCTGTTCGCAAACAATATTATCATATTTTCATCGTTATCCATATACACGACACAGTGATAAGTCGCGGGCAAGTTATTATTACCTGATAAACATTATTTGATATACGACGAACGACGGTAAAACACGACGCGTACGTTTCTAAACAAAAACAATTTAATATTTCCAAAACGTCAAACCAACCGTAAGTAGCTCATTATATAACGTACTCGACCGTACTCTAAGTACGACGACATATTATTATTAAAATATTTTTTCCATCTATTATCACAGAATTGATGAAATTTCACTTATTTCACACGAACTAAGTTTAAATTACATTTATTTTCATTTTGCTTAACATAAAAATATGGGTCTAAAAGTTTTTTTCGAAAAATTCTCCATGATATATAACAAGTACAATATTGGGTTATATTGCAAATACGAATTCGCTAATGTCAAATTGAAAATTTTTCATTTTAATTACTTTACTTAAATAAAACATTTTATTAAAATTATTGATTTTTTATAGCATTAATAACATTATAGATTGGAGAAAAATCAAATTTGATAATTTGCCTACAATTATTTTGATAAAATACGTATTTATTGTAAATTACAAAAAAAGGATCTGTTCTTTTATATTTGAATATAAATTATGAGTAGGTAATGATGAGTATACTATAAACAATTCTAAATATAATAAATAACATGTATCAATAGTCCAACAAAACATAGACATTTAGTAGGTAGAGATTTATAATATTAATAATAACTAATAAAAAAGTACATAAATAAATGTAATTAATAAAAATATGAATGATTATAATCATTGAAAATATTTTAGAAACAATAGAAAATAAAGTGATGGTACTTAATTTATAGTATATATTTCACGTCTGATGTCTGCTTAAAGTCACATTGAATTATATTATCTAAGGGTAATTTATTTTACAAACCATATTATTTATTTATTTTACTTCATAAATTAATAAACTAAATAAAGAAAATATATCTCTTATAATGAAATTTATTTTAAATTGCTATCAATTATTTTCTTAATTTTAAAATTTAATAGTTATACATATTATAATCCTATAATATGATTTAATAATGTATACTATTGTATTTATTAAACAAAACATATTAAATAATTTTATTTATTCTAAATTACATTCAAACTGTATCTTTTAAAATTATTAGTATAAAAGTTTATAAAATAAAAACAGGTATAAAGAAATTTAGACAATATAAGTTTAAAATAGGTATATTGGAAAAAAAGATGAAAACTTTAAAGTTGAAAGTGACTTACTTATATATTTATCAATAACACTTCATTTGGAATAGTCAGCTATCGTATATTAATTTTAATATACTTGAATAAATTTATATTCTAACTTTATAATCAAAAGTTTGGAATAAAAAAATGTGTTATAACTGTAATTTTTTGAAACTAATAATAAATTATTACGGTATGTCCGTAACTATTGTATTGTTTATAGACAAATAATTAATTTGTAATAATAAATTTATATCTATATAATTTGTGTATATATACAGCTACATTACATACCTATATATTATTAAACATAAAATATCTAATAAATTACAAAAGTCTTAAATCTATTTATAATATTATTATACTGACTATTTTTTTTTTCTAATTTATTATAATATTTAATTGTTTTCGATTGTTTTTTGTCGACTACCTATCGATAATTGTTAATAAAGTATTTACAAAATAAAAATATTTGCATTAGTAATTAATATACAATATACATACAAATATTAATTTTATCATATTCTATATACATTTTTTAAAAAAATGACAACAATATGTATGTTTTAGTTTTTTATTTTAAATATGTATATTTTTAGTAATCCAAAATCTCTAAGGTGTACAATAAATTACTATTCCTGGGGAATTTCTTTTGATTATCAATTACGTTAAGATCGCCTGGTTAAAACGAAAACCTAATTTCTGTAAATCTACACAAATTAGTATAATTGCATAAATTCGTTACACAACCTATTTGTTTCATTTTTTTTTTTTTTTTTTATATTTTATAATGTTTATTTATATATGTGACAGATGAATTTATCCGTGGTCGTTAACGTAACCGTGATGGTGATTATGATTGTGTCTCTATCGTGGCCAGCCGACGCCTGGACACATAACAACAACTACAGGTACGGAAAACAACAGTTGGCCCAGAAACAATTCCGGTACGGTAACCCAACGTGGTTCAACGGGCTGGACAGGGCCACCGATTGGGCATCGCCGTACGATATGGGGGACGTTCGTGTCCGCGTGTTTAACAACAAAAACAACAACAACAACAACTTGAGACATTATCCGGTGTCGATGAGGCAATACCAAACCATGGGTGGAAACAGGCAAATGTTGTCCACGGACGACTATTTCGACACGGACCCGATGGACTACGCTGTGGTCAGGTACCCGAGTTCGGGTAACGGTTACTACCCCACGATGGCCGATCTGACCGCGTATGATAGCCTAGCTAACGATGACGTACTGTACGACGATTTACTATACGGCGATCGCGATCCCATGTCGTTGGCATCCGCGTATTACGATTCGACGGCGGCAATCAACAGGTACGTGTTACCGCAACAGCAGCAGCAGCAGCAGCAGCAGCAGCAGCAGCAGCAACAGAAGTCTCCACTGTCGCAGCAAACGCCACTACAGACGTCGTTGAACAAGTACGAAACTAGATATCATCCGACGGACAAGATACACAAGTACCGAAATATGTTCAAGTCAAATCTCGTGTCGCCGTCCAATGCGTTCAAGTCCACCAAAGAACAGCAACTTTACGATTTCTGGGAATCGATGATCCAAAACAACCAGGACGATATGGATCAGCCGGAAATCGAGGACACGTCTGCTACGTCACAGCTGTACAAACATCTACCGCAGATACTGCAGAAGATCCAACGGCAACAGAAACAAATCGAGCAACGTCAGTTGGCCGAAGAACGGGCTCAGTCGGTGTCGCCGTCGTCGCCGTCGTCGCCGTTGTCTTCGCTGTCGTCGTTGCCATTTGCCTCGTCATTGCATTCATCCCAATCGACACCACAATTTTCGTTACCTGGGTCGCAGTCTATACCGCGCGAAAATCATTTCAAACAGTGGGCAAACGGTTCGCCGCTGTACAAAAGATCTTCCGTCAACGCCGAACGGCACGTCGCATCACCGCGCGTACAAGCGAAATCGTCGGACAACAACGACGACGACGTACGGCAATTGGAACAGCTCAAATCGTACAACGTCACCGACAAAACGACGGCCGTGCCGATTACGGTTACCCCGTCGACCACGATAGCGGTAACAGACGCGACGACTACGGTACCGCTGCCAATGGCCGACGGCGGACAGAGAGAATACGTTTTGCCCAGACCGGCGGGCGAGAAGTCAAATTACGAGATTCTAATGGAGTTGCTTGCCGAAGGACGTTTCGACAAAAGCGCCGTCGCCAATAACGGAGAAGTGAGTATTACAATTTTATGTTTGGAAAACGTCATGCTGAGTGCTTCGGTGTTCACACACCGGAAGTACCCGCACTTTTATTACTTTCTGTCGTCGCTCTAATAATATAATATTCGACCTCATTCGGTTATAATCCAACACTGTTTTACGAGTTGACAAAAACAACGGTTTTCAATATTATTTTCACTTAAAATGTTTCTATACGAGTACGGTAGTTCTTTAAAACAATGAAAAACGGAAAATTAAAGAATTTGTTAATACAAATATTGTATAAATATTATAATATTTATACAATATTATATCCACAAACAATAATCGTATTCTATATTATTTTTTTTTTTATATATATGTGATTTACTATCATAATAAAATTCTATGTTTTTCAATCCAAAATGACTTAACATGGGTTATGATTACTTTAAATCAAATAATTTATAATGATTTAAATGAAAAGTGATAGTTTTACACGCCGAAAATATGGTATTAAGTATTTATTGCCTGAGTAATTATGTCCGTGATGAAATTACAAACTATGAAAAATTTTAATTATTTATTTTATAATTTCAAAATAGATGTAGCTATTTCAGTGTCAATGAAAATTTTAACAAATTAAAGCTTTCACATAATTTAAAAATTAACTATAGATTTTTAAGTGGTGGGGGGCTAATCTCCCAAGTCCACACTATAGTTACGCCTATCAAAACTGCAGGCATTTATTTTATACTATTTAAATGTTAAATGGAAATATTCAAAATTATGCTTCGAACGTTTATGTTACCTATTAAAAACTTAAACACAAAGTTGTTCCTATATCAGAACAATATTTTTAATCATTCGTGTTCTGACGGAGAACAAATCGGTAACTATAGACTATACTATGGCCTATGGTATATAGTAGATTACCTATACAAGATTTTATTCATCATTTATAATATATCTTTTTATCAATTATCAATATATAATGATATTATTAATTTAACAATACTGCAGTTAATATTTTACTTAAGAAGGTATTTTAGTATATTTAATATATTAATACTAACATTCCTTGTCATCCTAATTACATTTTTAGAGGCTTAAAAAAGGCCAAATCGTTAACGAACTTTCAGACAATTTTCCATCCGAACACGAAGCTTTATCTTCCCTTTTCCGGGTTTGAAACATCTAATTTTGGAAAACAATAACTCAAAACTCTTATAGAATATTCAGCAATTTTACGAAAATATTGTATAAAGAAAAGATAAATTTTCATTTAAGTAAAACACAAACAAAAATAAAGAATACATAAAATATTCAATAGATAACGTCAAAGTGTCAATATCAACAAATTAATGTTAAACAATATTCTAACAAATACAAAACATTTTTTTTTAATATGTCAACAAAACAAATAGGTATATATATGTATTCCTTATTCTGTCATGTATTGAATTAATTATTAATAACTTTTATCTTGTACCTATCGATTCAATTTAATTAAAAAACTTGTATAAAAGAAGTACAATGAATAAATTTAGACAAATGAAATAATTAGTATAGTAATTAAATATTAAAATATAGTTTAAATAGTAAATATAAGAATATAACTTATATAATTTAATTTATGAATTGAATATTATAATATGATGTTGAGTTAATATTACTTAACATGTTAACATAATTTTATTAAAAAATACAATATTTAATTTGCGAAAATAAACTATTTTTATTATTTTAATTTACATAATACATTATTATATAAGTACGGTATAAAACTTATAATTATGTTATAATAATATAATTATTTTTATAATAAATAATGAACGGCTTTTATAATGACAAATATGCTGTACATAAGACGTAACTAAAAAATGGTAGGTACTTATTTCATATATATACATAAAATATCTATATGTTAAAATATACAAACATTTAATTCCGGATAAAATGAGCTTCTGATATCAAGTACCTACTAGGTGAAATATGTCGTGGAAACCCAGAAATAATGATTAAAAACTAACATAAATACAATATTAATTATAAGCCATGGTGTAATAAAAATAATGAGCTATTAAACAATATTAAGTTGTATATAGAAAAAATATCTTAATAAACATCATAACACTATTTTTCATCATTTAAAATTTAATATTTTTTAATCTACATATATATATTAATATTATATATATATATTTATCATAGGTTTACACTTTTTTGATAAATAATTATTATCAATAATTCTTATAATGTTGAATATGTTGTAAAAAAATATATAAAATGTAATTATAATCATAAATCTAAGGAATGTATACCTAGCTGTATAGGTAAAAAGTTGATTTACTATTTTAGTTAGAGTGATTGGTAAGATATTAAAAATATTAGTAATTAGACATTACATTAATTGTAGACATAATTATTTTGAACTTGACTTTTATACATATATATAGTATAATTTATATATTATATAAATTACATAACTAGAAATCATTGCATAAATTATAAAAATATCCTGAATATCCAAATTATAATATCATACATAATTAACAAAATACATATAATCTTCGATACTTACCAGAATATTATAAATAACTTCTTATCTCATAATAAAAATGTATTTATGCATAAATTATACTTATATGTCTTTAATAAAGAAGTATATTATGAGTATGATTATACAGATGTAAAGCAGATTTAAAAATAAACTTAATTGGTACATAGAATACTAATAGGTAGGTACATACTCATAATACTACAATTCGTGAAAGTAAATAAATGCGAAAATTGTATATTCAAAACATGAATTTATAACTATCTAAAGTCAAAAATATCTTAAAAGAATATATATCTAACAGTATTATACATATCGTATGCCTGATTATATTTAGGTAAAAATAGATAAAACGATTATATAGGTGTACTATTGAATGCTAATGGAATTAAAATAAAATTTAAAATTAGTATATTTATTAAAAAAAGTACATTTTTTTATTCCTTTTTAAAAATATTATGCTTTTTATTATTTAGATATATCATAGGAACAAATATTATAATATGGGTTGTTGTATTTAATATGATATTAAAGAAAAATTACATAATATATTTTAAAAATATTAACTATCGAATTTTTTTTTAATTAAGTATAATTATCTTTTTCAAACAAATTTTTGTAAAATTGAAAATCATTTTTCGTAATATCTAGAATTGTATAAGTAAAATGTTTTAGTGGATATATTATCGCATGTTAGTATGTTACATTAATTTCCAAATTAAATATAATAATTTTTGTCATAACTAATATAGCATTTAATGAATATCTTAAAAATAAACTAATTAAATTTATAAATTATTTTAGTTGTGAGTATTTTCAAATAAAATATATAGGTAATATTACATTTTTTAAAAAAAAAAAAATAACAAATTTAGTTTAAGAATAATGTTAATAAGTACTTACAACAAACATTTTTATGATGAGAAATTATAAATAATTTTTAAATATAAATGATACTTATTTAGCTAAACTTTTGTTTACATTAACATAAGCAATTAAAATAATATAAATGCAAATTCATGAGTGTACATTTGTATAATAATTTATACGAATACACGATCTCGAGATTACAATATAATGTGGTGTTTCTAAAAACATATGTATTTTTCTCACTTTAAATTTAAAAAGTTTGAACGGTGACTGTTACATATTTTGTGATATATTTACTAAATAGAAGACAAATTCAAACTATTAAATATGTTTCATTAAAAGTTTTACTAAAAAGTTTACACAAGCTTTTGTAGAAAGTTCAACGTTTTATATAAAGTTAAGATTTAAATATTAAGAAGAGTATAATTATAAAACATATTTATACTACATATTATTATAATAAAAAAGTTATTCATCATATTTATATAAAATTGTATATCGATAAAATATATGATCACAAGACATAATTTGTTTGATAGTAAAATATTTATAACTATATTAAAATAACGAAAATTTAAAAAATATATTTTGTTAAAACAAAAAATACTCAAATAATAATGACAATATTAATTTAGGTAATAATTATTTTGGCACTAAAATTTTATAAAATATGTGATTATGTAACTAACATTTTAAATATTATGGAACGCTTCATAAATAAAATTAAAATTTTCTTTATGAATATTCTAAATATTCTGTTTCTATTCAATATAACTTTTTTACTTAAATATATTTTTATAAATAATAAAATTAAGTGATATCTTAAAATCAAAAATCGTATAAAGGATACAAAATAACATCTTATTTCAATATAAATATACACTTATATTATACTTGCTTTACTAAATTGTCTCTTTAGTGATTCGATCTGGTATTTACCTTTAGATATTTAGTTTTGACATACTCACTTTTTTCATATACTTCATTTTATTATAATTCATAAATAATTGTATTATAATTACGAATTTTTCCAATTTTTTTTTTAACATTTTTAAGTATCATTTCTATTCGTTTCCATACCTAATGAAAATCTCCTTTATATAATTCATAGTCAGACCATTTATAACATTATAAGCTAATCACGAAATTATTAAATCATATTTATGTTTATATTTATATTAATTATTTTAGATAATAAATAAATAAAAATAGTTGTAACTAATAAATACTATTATTTAACTCATACACTGAGGTACAAAATATTAATATTGATACATTTAAAATACTATTTTATACTTAAAGTTAATCTTAATGATTATTATGTTTTTTTCAATCTAATGCAATGGTACATTTATTCCGTAGTAAATAATTATTATTATATAGGTATGATATGATGGTTATTACGTTTTTCATCTATTTTAGATAAAATATATATTTTTGAAAGTAGTAATATCATGATTTAAAAATAAAATGAACGAAAGAAAAGTTAAAGAAATGACTCGTTAAGTAGGTAATATAGGTAAGTTAGTAATTTGTAGGGAGAAGGTTATAATAACATATATATGTAGGTGGGTTATATATTTTTTATTTTGTCCATGACGTCAACGATACGAGTGGATCGATATGTTGCGCAGTGGTGAAAACGCTCGTAGTTATGTCGGATTCTTGAATGGAGGTCGGAAATTTGCCGGCAACTGTGTGCGGATGACGTCAATGCCGAAAATAGAAACATATAATACCGAACTATTGAATGAAACCACCCCTCTCGTCTCTTGCCACCCCAATCCTTTAAATCACCCTCCCTTCCGCCCAATCAAATAATGTCCGCATAAAATACCACGTCTGACGTCATACGACCAGTATTATTATTATACCCGGGTCCAATAGCTAACCCCTGAAAGGGTAACACACCGAATATTTATGAGTCTCTCGAAATAGAAAGCCAAAGCAATCCCACTAGTTCCATTGTTATCGTTGCCCATTTCATCGACCCCGTCCCTATAGACTTTCTTCGCGATCTCTTCCTCGTGATATCCTACTTGTCCGACTCGCCTCCCCAGCATAGCGTCGAAACGATTTAATATCTGCAGTGGTTAATAATGACCACGAAAACTACTTAACTTATTTCGTTTTTCTCATGAAAAACATTACGAAACTTTCGAAAACGACTCGGAGTCGTTGTAACAACAATATTATTATATATTTCATGATACAGAGCTTGCCACGGGAAACACATATAGTTTTTAAGTAAGTATAACTCAGAAAATATTAGGTAAAATTAAAATTTATTTATACCAAAGTAATAAAACTATTATGTCAAATAAAATTATTTTACTTTTTTTTTTTTTTTTTTAATTTATGAATTTAAATTTATGACTGCAGTTGTTCTTTGTGTTCAATAATTTATTTTAAATATTATAAATCATGTTTAATCTTAACTGTGTGGTGTGCTCTTGGAGAGGTAAGAGTAATTGGTCCATACTTTTTTAAAGAACACATCCTACTGCTATTGTAAATTCTATTGCTTAATCAATTTTTTTTTTTATTCCTAAACTTCGCTACCGAAGAATTAATTTGAAAAACATATGTCACTAGCAAGATTAACTACGGTAGTATATAAAACAATAGCAAGGAAATCGATGACGACACTTCAACAGCAGTTTACCGGTTAAATCTCTAGATTTAGTGATATTTACTTGCCACTTCTCTCTACTGATTTGTCGATGTGTGATTTATTTTTATGGGGACATCTTAAATCATTCGTGTACTTCAACATCAAACCAGGAAACTTAACAAAATTTAATAGAGACTATTGGACGCGAAATTAATCAGATCTCATGGCAGATGGTTGGCTCATGTAGTTTAAACTTAAAGGAACAACTGCAATCATACATTTTTCAAATCGTATAATAATTTATTTTATTATTATTATTTTATTTCATATATAAGATTAATTTTGGTATGAATAAAGATTAGCCTTATACTTTCTGAGTTATACTTATTTGAAAACCATGCGTTTTTTTCGCGGACCTGTATTTTAATTTAAACGGTGTTTCGACATTTCGTCCGTTCAACTCATGCACGCATTCTGGCGTATAATTTAACGAGTCACAAATAAGAGTCTGCGTGATTATATTTTAGTTATATTTATACAAAAAGTTACGAATAAACCACATCAATGAGAATATTCATCGTGTTAAATTCACATATTATTATTATCACAAACGTCAACAAAGTATACATAGGTATAATATTATTGTACTCACAGTTTCTTTTAATAGTATATTCAGTATAGCATACAAAACATCATAATATTGTCAGCGCTGCTGTATATGAGCATAGGCATACTCGTATTACCAATATATTTGAAATTAATATAAAATACATTAAAATTTAAATATATATATATATATATATATATTTTAATTTGTTGATATTATTAACGTAGTTTATTGTTTTATTTTTCAGTTAGGTCAAGATGTCAAAGCTAATACGAAAAGATCATTTGTCTCTGACGAGACTACATATGCAGCTCAACTTGGTGCGCTCCGGAAAAATTAATAACAAAATTTCTTAAGTTTGTCAAACCAACGTATACTTCAAACTATATGATCAATTTTAGTAGTGTAAATAATTATTTATTTTGTTTTTATTTTGTTTTTGATACATTCGCTTAAATGTAAATGAAATAATTCCCTTACAACTGCTACTTTTAAAATATATCATTTATATGAATTAATATGCACACCATTTTCGTCTTCGTCTTCTTCGTATATTCAGTATAATTCACTAATTCCTGGATAATATTAAATTGAACCGTAAAGTATTGTTTGATTTACGTAAAATATTATTAATTTAATTAAGGATTGAAGACTGATTGAAACGTTTCATTGTATATCTACATGCATATTACACATTGTGTGTACAAACAAAAATCGTCTGTACGTTTTAACGCCAGTATCTTAAGTTTAAATATGATTATCAACATTTCAAAAATCATTATGTTTACAATATTATTACCACCTACCTTACCATTATTAATATTACTATCTACATTTTTTTACCTATGTGTTGTCCATTATTGCACTTTTATGTATTTCTCCTGTAAATAATTACTGTGATTTATTTATAAGATTTAATAATTTTATTAATTATTATTATAATGTACTTACCTAAAACTATTGTAGTCATGAAATTAGTATGTTAAATTTAAATAAAGCATTATAAATAATATTTGAGATTTATTATTTTTATTTTATTTCCTAAATAACTAAACAAGGTATAGGCAACTTAAATAGCCAAGGACAAATAAAGAAAAAAAATTCTTATAACCAGCATTATACAGAATCAATATTAATCAAATTAATTTTGTTTTTAACAATAATTGTTGTAAAATTTCAATATTACGAAACAAAAATAAATTATTATATACTATTTTCAATATTTTTACCTTCGCATAGTCGAATTGATACTTAATACGGTAAATTGAATTATCATTCAATAGGGAAATAATATATTAAATACAAACACAATTAATTTTTTCTAAGATAAACATTAAAACTATTATATGTAATATTAATTATTAATTATTAGTTAGTAAATATTATAATATACACATTACAAATGTATAATATATAATATCAGGTTATTGATCGAAATTTGTTGAGGAAGTAAATAATTCCAGTTCGTGCTTATGTTTATGCAATTTAAAGTTGTAAAGGTAACATTTTCGTTTATTTATGTTCATATAATTGATTTATTTAGAATAATATACATTTTATCAGATAAAACTGGTATATATTTTATATGCGTAGCTATGATGTTTCTCAAGCAAGCAGAAATCTGCCTCCGGCATCTCATGAAATAACTAAGAAGGTATGTTATATTATTTCCAGTTATAATTAGCTATAAACTGTAATGTTTGATCATTGAGTATTGATCACTATATATGAATACATTATTAATAGCAATAAAAAGCATAATTGATTACGATAAAATATGAAAGACACTGTTTATCATGATTAATTTTTTAAACGTTTTACCTGTAGATAATTATATATTATCAGAGACGTATTTAGGGGAGCCAGAGGGGCTTAGGCCCCGGACAGTAAATTTTGGAGAACATTTATTTTGATATAATACGATAGTCGGTAGGTCATTTGGTTGATAAAAAAAGTGATGATAGTAATATCTATAAAATTATTATTGTGGTTTTAATTAATTACGAAACATGCATTGATAATACCAGGGCATAGAAAAGTATATTATAGTTTTAGAATTATTAAGTTATATAGTAAACACTGATACACAGAATAGAAGAAACCAGAATGGAAACTGATATAATATATTCCATAGGCTCTTATGGCTGCCTATAGTCAAGAACTACAGACGAGAGGCTAAATTCTTTGGCTATTTTGACCATAGTGTCAGATTTAACAAAGAAGATAGATTATAATGATATCATTGATACCTTTGCCAATGAAAAAGACGTAAATATTTTAAATTTTAACTAATTTAATATTGTTATACTTACGGGGCATTTTATACACAAAGGTAATTTTTTTTAAATCTATTACTTTTAGGTTTTTTGAATAAACTATAATTAATAATAAATATACATACTAATAGTAGGTATAGTAGGCTACTATAATTATGTAATATGTGCTTCAATAAATGTATTATTTTTTTTTTGTTTTACATTGGTTTCACTGTCATATGTTTTTTTTTTTTTTTTTTTTATAAAAACACATATTGCTAAAAAAAATTAGGTTAGGAAGGGGGCGTTTTTTTTCTTACCTGGGGCGCAAAATTCCTAAATACGTCTTTGTATATCATAGCACATTATCATTAACCAGTTATAGTTACTTTATTATTTTTATATTTAATTTTATCGAGTGAAATATAACTACAAATTGATTAGCCGTAATTTACAGTATCATTATGATTGTATACGTACTTAATGTAAAAATATTCAATTACTGTAACTATCTGCAACCAACAATACATTGCAATATTCCAATTAAGTCACTTAGATTTAATGTACTAATTAGGTACATTGTGTAATATGAAATTATGTTACACGGATATACTTGGGGATACATGGTTTGCCAAGTGAACAATGTATACTATACATACTATGTAGTCTATCAAATATATAATGAAAGCTTAATTATTTGTGCCCTTATTTCACTAATTATTTAGTAAATGATTAATAGAAAATAGTTACGTAATAACATTCCATACGTAATAACATTCCATATTTTATGAAAAATATATTTTCCTATGAATAACAGATAAACACAAATCAGTCGATTTATAGTCCCACTCGAGTACTTTATTATGATTTAACGATTTTTAGCTAAAATAACTAATTACTAAGTATATTTTATGCGAGATGTGACAAACAATAAATAGGTAACAATTACATTTCTAAAATATTAAACATTATATAAGAATTTTGGACTTCGATAATATAATAAAATATAAACCGATAAATCATAAAAAAAAAAAAAAAAATATATATAATAATAATATAATCATCAATAATCGTTTATGTTTGTAAAATTAAGTTTTATAATTATTCTTTTCAAAAATAAATTGACCACTAATTTAAAAATACTATTATTTGTATCATTATATTATAGCTATGCTTTATTTTTAGATCTGAAAATAGGGAAACAGACGTCATCATTAACTTAAATAATCGAAAATGCTCGATTATTGTTGCTTATGGTGTAATATTGTCCGAAAAAATTCATGAAAATTATATTTAATAAATTCTGTCGCCATTTCACCTAGTACCATCCTGTCACCGATTCTTTAATATCTGTTGCAATAATTTTTGTTTTTTCATAAACCATATATTTATTTAAGCAGTTCTGTACTGGGTTATATAACTAACTATAAATTTTGGTTCTATTTATTTTTCATATATCTGGCCTACGATTTTATGGGGAATTGTAGTTATCTAATATTGTTTAAAATAATGTCTAATATAAATAAAAATTTAATTTTATATAATGGTAGTATTAATGTTAATTATTAAAGTAAAATATTTAATCATTTAAACCCATAGTAGACAAAACAAATTTATTTATCAATTTAGAGAATGAATATTTTAAAAATTATTATTTAATTATATTATTTTTGAGTGGTTAATTTTAAAATTTTAATGAAATATTTTTTTTTTTTTAAAT
Source organism: Eriosoma lanigerum (assembly GCA_013282895.1). Classification (NCBI taxonomy): domain Eukaryota; kingdom Metazoa; phylum Arthropoda; class Insecta; order Hemiptera; family Aphididae; genus Eriosoma; species Eriosoma lanigerum. The sequence goes on along the minus strand of CM023357.1, from coordinate 6,209,179 downwards.
AATAATGAATGAAATATCTCAACATTTCTCTAATATATAATACCTAATTATACGTCATTTTTAAAAAAAAATTTACTACATACGAGTATATCTAATTAAAATCTCATGTATTTAGTATCCATATCACAAGAATGAATTATTTATGCAATCCACGTAAGCATTAATTCTAAAAAGTTACATAATACTTTGACATGTAAAGTAGTTTTGGTCAGTTAAATACTTACTACGGACTAACATTAATTAGTACATAAATTACTATTTTTATTTTACATAAAATACAAAAGTAGACAGAGGTAATTTTACGGAGAAAAAAGATAATACACATTTTAATGTTTAAGCGTTTTAGTTTAAAGATAACCTGAATAAATTATTATATTGCTATGAAAATGTTGTTGAAACGCTTATACAAAATTACTATCATTATACAATTTGAATTTATGTTTAACTATAAACCTTAAAGTGGGTAATTTATTAATTGAAATATGAAAAATATTGATAATTATTAATTTGAAAAAAAAATGGGAGGTTCATAATTTGCTACATGAACGTTTTATAATGAATTATAACATTTTTTTTATGATTTCCTGTGAAATATATTATAGCTTATGACAAAGTACAATTACTTATAAATATAATTTCCAATCAATAGCACCAGCTACACGAAACTTATAGAGTACATTTCGTGAATCGTACTTTAGTACCGGAAAAAAACAATTCGCATAGCAAAATTAATCATTTTATCGTTCCGCCTAAAAGCTGACCATACGTTTATATGGCTATTTATAATGTTTTTAAAAGCTTTTAGATTATGTTTTTCTTCGAAAATAGAACTCATAATTTTAAGTTTTAAATTTTTAATTCATATTTTCAGGCAATTTAAAATTTAAATAAATATATTTGATAATTTTAAAAATATATTTGTGTGTCAATTAAATATACATATTCGTATATTATATTCATGTACAAAGAAATTATACTATTTTAATTTTCTAATAAATTACTTAGTTAGAATAATCATTACTTAATTTGAATAATTATAAACTTAATTTCGTATTCAATAGAAGCAGCTATAGTGAATCTTATTAAAAAGATTTAAAATTACAATTTACATAATATTTGAATGTATTTTACAAGATAATCCAACAATTATATACGATCATTTTAATACAAATATTAGTAAATATACATAATAATTGAGAGACATTTTTAAGTATTTAATAATCTTACCTACTTAATAATTTGAAAGTACTTCATTTCACTCTTCATGATATTACAAAAAAAAAATTTATACTATTATCGATATAAGAATCCCTCCTAAATAAAAACGTTATCATTTTATGAGTATGTATAAAATTGAAAATATAAAACAATAAAGAAAAGAACAGACCCAAAATTAGAGCACAGAAAGTATACAATTTCATTAAATAACCGATATAAGCTTGTACAAGTATATTATCCATGAACTAATAATTTATATAACACAATCATTGTTAATTAAAATATATGATCCTTTATGTAATGTAAGTACACTGTAAATAGAAATATTTCTTGTATATTATTATTATTATAATTATATTTTTTTTTAATGAGCTGATGCAATTGGTTCATATACTTCTTGAAATATCTAAGTAATCAAACTAAAAAAGAAGGGTAAAAAATATTGTATAAATAATGTAAAAAAATCTAAATACTCATCAGTGTTTTTTTATCATTTGTCGTGAAAACAAACAATTTCTTAAGCGCACCAACAGCATTCAACAATTTTAAAATGACCATAAAGGTAAGATTTATATTTTAAATACAATTTAATTCCCGATATTGTTATATAAGTGAAAATGTTTATGTTTTTGTATTTTAAATTTGTATTGTAGTTAATATTATTTTAGATTCTAACCAAAGCGAGGAATGTATTTGTTTTACAATGATGTTTTTTTATTTTTTTTATATACATAACATAGTATGATTTCGGTGAAATCTAGTTGGTACTTTATTTAGTTCATTTTTCGAATTTTTAACATTTTTGCCTCGGGAGATAATAAACTATGAAAAATAACGGAAAAAAGGCAAAATTCACGAAAATCGTAAATTTGGCGAAATTGATTTTAGATTCTCATGGTAACTAATGCCATTTTGAACGTAGTGACTTGTATATTTTTTGAGTATTCCCATATAGGTAGTTTACACACATGGTAAAATTTTGGAACGGATAATCAGTATAATATATTGTATTATATTGAATTTCGCTTAGATTCGTGTTTTCGAATGCAATATCATTGCATTCAAATCTTAATTATAATAAACCACTTATTTCTTCAAGGACCAAAGAATATCCAAAATCGACCGTTCCGCTTTTTAAAAAAATTAATTTATTCAAATAAAACATGGACCTTAAATTAAATATTATTTTATGATATTTACATTATTCGTTCAATTATATAATATTATTATTGGTGTTGAATAAAATTTTGGACATACAATTTTCCAGTTGATTGTATTCGCCGCTTTGTTCGGACACTTGGTTTTCGCGTACCCGCCACAGTACAAGTCTAGTCACGATTACTACGATCACTATGACCATGCACCATCATCATATAATTTCGAGTACGGTGTCAAGGACCAGCACACTCATGACGTGAAAAGCCAACACGAATCGGGTGACGGACACGGCAATGTGAAGGGATCGTATAGTCTGCTGGAAGCCGATGGTTCCACGCGATTGGTCGAATATACCGCCGGAAAGGAAGGGTTCAACGCGGTGGTCAAGAAAATCGCATCGTCCCATAATCACGGTGATCTTCACCCGGAATATCCGCATTATTACGAACAGTCGTCAAATTACAAATTCTATTGATGTTGATATTGAACATACTTATTATAGAAATACTTGTCATATTTTCAGCGCGCTCTATTATTGTTTTTGATAAACTATAAACATACTAATATAAAAAAAAAAAAATATGATTTAAACTTATTATTATTATTGTTTTCTTTTTATTATTATGAAAATTGAGAAACAAAATCGCTCATTAAATAAAAACCAAAAATCTATTATATAATAATACGAATATCCTTCAATTATTTACCCGAAATAATGCTGCTTGTTTTAACGATTTCGTTAAATAAACTGAACGTATTGTAAGGGTGGATTTTTTTCATATAATACCTATGTGTTTTAAGGAGAAATAATTACATTTTATTTATTTATATAATTGGTTCATTTCTTCATTTATATTGTTTTTAAATGTTATAATAAAACTATTCTGTAATTACTGGTACCAATGTATGTATTTATTTTTATTAGAATTATACATTCTGCCTATATCCATTATACGTGCCATTTTATTTACATCTTATTACGTAGGTAGTTTATTTTTCATAAGTTACTAAACATTATATAAAAAAAATTATTTAATAATGTGTACAATATATAATTATATAAACTAAAACATTATATTATTATTATTTTTTTTTTCTGAAGAGATTAGATTTTATTATGAAAGTCAGTGATTTATAGATATTGATAGGATCCGGGCAGGCAGAGAAAATCTGAAATATGGAATTTGTCCAATTCCGTCTTGCATTCTGTGAGGATATGTTTAACTGTTAGGGGAGTTCCGTAACCAATTCATATTGGTATATCTTTTTTTTAATAATAAAAAGGGATATCTTAATTATGTGTGTGGACTATCCTTAGCATAATTGTAGAACCCTTGTATATTCTGGGTACATATGGTGTAAGAAAAGGACTAGAGAAGGGTAGACTTTTTGATTTTGAAGTTATTAGAGCATATTAGAGCGTTAGAAGCTCTATATATGTTTGCCGCGGCAAGTTATACTTTAATTTTGTATTTTTCTGATCGAGTCAAATGAGTTACGCATATTTATAATATTTATATATTTTTTTTTTTCATATTTACTGTTTAGTCTATAGACGCAATTATAAAGCACTTTTTGATAGTTATGTATGACTTAAGTTAATTTATTCGCTATTATTTTTATATATATATTGCAAAGTTAGTTTAAAAAAAAAATTACGAATAGAAATTTATTAAAACGCCATAAAAATTTTTTTTTTTTTTAGCAAAAAACAAGAACTCAACTAGGTTTTTCTTAAATAAAATGAATGTATACATCGAGATGAACAAATTATTATTTTGATGAAACTTCCAAACACTGAATAATATACTGATAAACTACTATATTATGATAATTCATGTAAGCATATTAATAGTAATATTAATCTGTACCTACCTGTAAATTGCGTAAAAGATATAAAAGATATAATTCATTGTCGTCATCTATTTTAAGTCTCTTTTTGTTCATAGTTATAGTAGCTGTACAATACATTAACAAAATAATATTTGATTACTCGTATAATTTTTATTTCTAGTTAAACTGCATTATTTCATATATTTAACAACTATATTTGTACGCATTAATTTTAATATTGAATAAATTACGTAAAATTAATTTGTGCATTAATTAGAATTAAAAATTATGATTTTCATAAGAATAAACTATAAACAAGAATGATAATTTGTTCTAATATATTTATAGACAATTTAAGTAAACACAATTATTTTCGAACACCGGATATTTTTATGTTACCGTTCCACTTTCAGTATATAAAAAAAAGTTGTAAAATTAACAATAAATTAGTAACTAGTTTAAAAAAACGATTTATAAATAGAATGTGATACTAACGTGTCTTTACGTTATTATAGTATATATTATAATTACGATAAAATTAATAATTTAGCCATAATGTTCTGTAAGGTACTACTTACGTTATTCAAAAAAATAAAAATAAATAAACTGTAAGTACACATATCTAATAGTCCATTTTCTAGGAGAATGTTTGTATAACTAGAACCTAGGTCATTAGACATATATTAATTTTCACAGTCTTCCGATGTAAGTATTTCGTGTATAAAGTATTCTATTATACATTATTATACCTATCCCATATTTGTATGTAGTCAAAAAATGTAATAACTAAGGGTAACTATAAAATGTTACAAGTCGTCAATTTTTTTTTAAATTCCAGGACTATAAAAAAAAAGTTCTGTCTTATTATATTATAATATACAAGTAGATGGATTTAATATATTTTAATTTTAAATGCAGGATCGTTCAAAATCGACTGTCCGGCCTTTTAAATTTACATATTGTGTAATAGTATACCAAGTCTATGATGACTAACAACAGATCAATATAATAATAGATGATAGTATTAGCTAATATTATAATAATGAAATGTCTATATTTTTTAAGAATAGGATTTTACTTGGTGGATGAGGTTCTTTTATACCATGTGAAAGCGAGTCTTATTAATTGTACAATATTTGTACCCATTTACTGGGTAACTATAGATTATAATATGTATTATACGGACTACGGCGAACACTTAATATCTATCATCACACTATATTAACTACCAGTAAATACCAACCGATATGGTGATCGTTATCAAAATTATCTGGTAAAATTATCATGCCTTGCCATCAGAGGCGGATACAAGGGGGAGGCTTTGGGGGCTAAAGCCCCCCCCCCCCTAAGTACCTACTTATAAATAAATATTTGCGTTTTGCTTTTCAATGCTTACTGTTTTGCTTTTCAGTGCCTACTGTTTACATGTATTTAAAGTAAATTTTTTGGATTAGCCCCCCCATTTTCATTTCTAGATCCACCCCTGCTTGTCATGCAAACGGGCGATAATTATTTTTGTGGAAAACTTGATAAATTGTTCAGAACACCAGTTTTAGTTTAATGGGAACTTTAAATTTTTATCCCTTAAACAAAGATAGTCTACTGAAGAAAATTAATTAAATATAGTGTTGCATTTTTTCTAACCAGTCAAAAGACCAGTGATATTATTGAGGTTTTATAGTCTAATGGAAAATTAAAGAAATTTAAAACTACTGGTATCTCTTATCATATATAAAAATAAACTCTTAGACAACAATCATTCAATTTTAAATTATCAATAATCTCATCATCGTTTTAATATATCTAAATAATAATATTATCCATTTAACACCTATTTCATAAATATAAACATATTATAACTTGTATATCCAAGTTTAATATGGTCCAGTTTAATTAGTATGGCGTACAAAAAAAAAAATTATAATAATAATAAATACTAAATATAAATAAAAATATGTTTAATGGTACAAAAATATTTATAAATTAATAAATAATAAATTAATTATAATTGAGTCTCTTTATGTGCATTTAATGATATGTTGGTAGGACTTTATTAAAATCTTGATCTGATTCTAACGTTCGAGAAACAAAATCGCTGTAAAAAATGATAACAATTTTAATTAATACTCATTCTTACTATTTCATGTAATATATTATTATGATATATGTTGTAATAACGTGCATGATAATAAACAAATAATAAATTACTTTTTGTTATTTTTCGTTGAATTTGAAACGAAAAGTTGTGTGATCAAAAGCCTAAACGGCCTTTCCACTAACAAATAAAGGAACAAACCCGCTATTAGGCACATTACAGTATCTGAAATAGCATCAGTTACCTGAAACATAATTATAAAGATAAAATTAAGCATATATTGACAACTATAGCACAATCCATTTAGTGGTATTAGTATTTTTTTTTTTATTATTATTAATTATTCGATTGATTATTAAAAGTTAATAAATTATTGTTTATTTGTAATCAAAGTAATTATTTTAATCTGATAATAAAACATATATAATGCTATAATAGTAGATTCACTACAATTAAGATATTGAAATTACTATCATATTAATATACCAACTTGTAGTATATTATAGAAATACACGTTTGTTATTGCATAGATATTGATTTTCTCATTTCTGTATCTCATTTCTCTTAATTTACTATTAATAGATATATGTATTTATTAGAATCAGACATAACGATCCTAATCTAACGATCAAGATTCAAGTAAGATCCTTTAAATCAAATAAAATATAAGATATTTGATTTTTGATTGTTTTTGTTTTACATAAGGTGTAAAAGCTCTTTATAAATTTGTGGTTTATCCAGGACATAGGGAATTATTTGGTTTTATAAATATTTTTAGAAACTATTATGTATCCGCGTATTTCTATCAATATATTAACGTCAATATTACAGTATGTTACCTAATGTTATATTAAAAGATCATATAAATATTTTATAGTTTATAGTTTTTGTCTTTTGATCATATATATATATTATTATTTCAGAAAATATATATTAAACATTTTAACTTAACATACAAAATATTATACATTACCGACTACATTGACTATAAAAAACGATGGTTTTTTGTTATATACAAATAACAATTTAATGTGATTTGAAATTAAAGTATACATAAATACAGTTTAAAATAAGACGTTTAAAAGATATTATTTTAAAATGGATATTTTTTATATTTTTTTTATAAAATTATTCATTTTCAAAAGTAAATTTTAAATACTAAACTATAATATGATATCTACCATAGAAATAATTTAATTTATAATTTAATTATTGATTTAATTATGTGAACAGCCAATAGATAGACTTGACGTCATCAATAAGTGCATTAATCACAATGATTATCATATTATAATAGTACCTAAATAGTTTCATTAATATGATGATGTTTCATTATTTATATAAAATAGTTATGTAATTAAATTAAACATAGTATAAATATTATGAATACTAAATTATTAATGTAAGTACATATTAGTTATATTCATAACTCGTGTAGTCATAAATCACTTTCCTTCATAAGGCATATCCAACAAACATAAAGTTGTTAATAATTTATTGATTTTATTTTTTTATGTCCTACTCAGCCATTATTCATAATCAAGGTATAGGAACTTACAAAGTTTCTTAAATCAAAGTGGTCAGGACTTCGCCTGCTGGCTGTGTCAGCCACTGGTAATATAGTGTTCACCATGTACGCATTGAAATTTAGACTGGCTAACGGTATGAAGGGTTTCCATGACAACATGTCCTTCACAAAGTCTGTTAAATGAAAGAAAACAATAAAAAGACAAATTAAATTAAATTAAATTGGTAAAAAAATAAAACTGGGAAAATATAATATATTTCAGGACAGTTAATTCTGTATAATTAGTTCAAAACCCACGTACACAATTAAATGTAGAATTATCGAATCATACTATGTTTGAAAATAATTTCTATAGATATATCGTTTTAATTGACTTTTTTATTATTTTAAATTTCAAATGTTTGTATAAAAATTTACAATATTATTATATAGGTTAATAAAGTGCATACTAGTAATTAATATACTAAATATAATAGTAAGATTTATAAAATATCAAACGGTATCAGTTATATTCTGTATCAAATAAAATTAGAAATAATTAAAAAATACAGAATTAAATTAAAATAACGATATAATTATATATTATTAAAAAATATATTAACTCATAAATTCGCACATTATTAAATTTTCGATTATTTTATTTAATTTTCCTTCCTAATATCTTCCTATTTTATATACCTATACTAATTATTATGTATTCTTTAATACAATATAAATTATAGATATCTAAAATGATAAAAAAAAAAAAACAAGCCCAATGATATTTAATCACAATTGATAAAAAAATAACTAATCATCTATACCTATACCAATATACCTTTTTTTATAATTGTATTATAAAAAATTATACGTTATTTCATTTTTTATTACATTGCCTATTTATATGTATATAAACTGTTATACTTACTTGGAGGACCAACTATTAGAGCGTATAGTCCTGTAACTAGACCAGCAGCCCAAAGGCTTCTGATTGTTGATCCATAGAGGGCAGCTTGCAAAGGATCGTAAACATAAGAAGGGTGGTAAATTAATGCACCACTGAACCAGGTAGTTGTACATATAAGTGTTGAAATTGCCAATAAAATCCATGTTTGAGTCTGTCGACATATAAATATTGTTTTAATTAAACTGAAATGTATTTATTTTAGGTAAATAATAAATATGAATTATATGTGATATCATAATATAATTTTATGTGCATGTTTGATTTCATATATTTTGCAGATTCGATATCAAACGTACATTTATGACAATGGGTAAAATGTGTTACAGTCAATAGTAATATTACACAATTATTACGAACATACAAAAACATAAAATAAATAACTAACACAATTGATTGTAATATAAGAACGTTACTTTGTACTTACTAAGTTCAATTTAGTAGTGCTCTTCTTTCTTCTATACAATAAATAACCGAATAGAGCTCCAACTATATACGGTCCAGCTCGGGTATGTGATTTTATATATATTGACATGAAGTAATCATCATTTGTTGGGTTTGTAGTGAAACTTAAAATACAAATATTAATTAAAACTTAAAAATTAATTATGAATAATAAAAAATATTACATACATCCTAAAGTAAAACTTGAATTTTACCAAAAATCAAAAACTATTTGATTAAAACAATATAAATTGTTTAATTTGAACCTACATAATAGATATGTAAATATTAATATAATTAAAATAAAAATTATTTTTATTTGAGTTTTAATAATGTACATAACATATTTATATATTCATTATAGAGATTGGTAAATTTTCATGTAACAAAAGTTGTGGGAAGTAACTATGTTTTCAATGCTAATACTATTTTTGTAATATGATATCCTGATCAGCGATCACCTTGTATATTATATTTAAGTATAATATATATTTGTTTAAGTAAATAATAATAATATTTTAGTAACTCGTGGTGATTGGAGGTCGTTTAAAGATTCTGTATATAGGTAATTTGGAAAATAATATGACTGAGGACTGCCACAAAAGTGTATGTTTCATAATAATAATAATAATAATAATAATATAAAACTATTTAATATATAACTACTTACTCCATATTGAATTGAATGTTTGCTGGTTTTTGTCCGATATACGTGAGAGTAAATGGTATAGCAATAGAAATAGCCATAAAAGATGATGTTAAATACATTCCTATTTTAGGATTCTTATGCAATATATACGCTAATAAGATACCGACAATCGTAAAGTGGAATTCGCAAGGCATGAACCACGTATGATATCCACACTGCAAAATAATTAATAATTAATAATTAATAATTATTAATATGTAAAAATCGAATTTAATAATTATAAATTAATTTACAACAATGTATTTATACCGTTTTATCAGTTGCAACATAATTGTTTAAGTACAATAAATTTAACCACCACGTTTGTTGGCAATTTCGTTTGTCCGAACCGATAAACGCTTCCCACAAAGGACCAGATCCCATTTTGTACTGAAGTGTAGCGAAAAAGAATATAATCACAGCGTAGACAGGCGTTAATCTAAAAGTCATCAACACATTTTATAATACAAATATTGTACTTCTAATATCATTAGGTATTGCAAATGAATATACGAGGTCTGTCCGGAAAGTATCGGGCCTACCTTTATATTTTCGTGCTAGCGTTATTCTTTATCATCTGGTGGGTGGCATCCTTCAAAGTAATCCCCACTTGATTGAATAACACGGTTCCATCGATGTTTCCACTTTTCAAAACAGTCCTGGAACTCATTTTTAGGGATAGCCTTAAGTACAATCGTCGCATTGTTTTCAACCGTTGTTTTGTCATCGAATCGGTGTCCTTTGAGTGGTTTTTTGAGTTTTGGAAACAGCCAAAAGTCACAAGGGGCTATGTCGGGACTGTATGGAGGTTGTCGAAGCAATGCGATATTGTGTTTGCTCAAAAACTGCTGCACAAGATTGGATGAATGCGCTGGCGCATTATCGTGATGGAGAAGCCAGTCACCACTTGCCCAAAAGTGCGGGCGTTTTCTTCTCACTGCATCACGCAAACGTTTCAAAATTTGAAGGTAGTACTCTTTATTGATTGTCTGACCTGTTGGTGCATATTCGTGATGCACAACACCTTCACAATCGAAAAAAACAATCAACATTGACTTAACATTGCTCCGACTTTGACGTGCTTTTTTTGGTCTTGGCGATTCAGGATGCTTCCACTGTGAAGATTGTTGTTTTGTTTCAGGATCATAACCATAAACCCATGATTCATCACCAGTAATAACCTTTCTAAGCACATTATCATCATTATTGACCATTTCCAGATTGTCCAGAGCGATTTCTAAGCGAATGTTCTTCTGCTCAGCTGTGAGCAATTTTGGGATGAATTTCGCACACACGCGTTTCATTCCTAAATTTTCGGTTAAAATTTCTGAAATGATAGTTTTTGGTATCCCAAGGTCTTCTTCTAGTTCTCGCACAGTCATACGACGATCTTGTTCGATTGCAAGTCGCACCCGCTCAATATTATCTGCGGTTTTTGTCGTCGAAGGTCGGCCGGAACGAGAATCACTATCAACAGAAGTGCGACCATCCTTGAACCGCTTATACCACTCTTTTATTCGTGTTTTGCTCATACACTCACTTCCGAAGGCCTTTTGCATCATTTCAATAGTTTCCGAACTCGTTTTTCCGAGTTGAAAGCAAAATTTGATGCAAATTCGTTGATCTTGTTTTTCAGTCATTTTTGACAATATCAAAATCCGACGAACGTGAAAAAGGCACTGTAAACAAAGACACGCTGCGCATGAACTATACGTTCGGCAGATGTCAGTAAGTAACCAATAGATTTGTGAGGCTTTACTGTTGACGTTTCTGTCCAGCAGAGGTCGCTCGAACACTATGGCGCGAAGATATAAACGTAGGCCCGATACTTTCCGGACTAACCTCGTATATATATATATATATATATATATTATGATAATATCTCACCTGAAATATTTGAACACTAATACTTTGAAGGGATTGACGAATGAAGTATCAAGACGATCGAGCAAAATCAGGATCATTAACGCTCCGCTTACGGCGAAAAACGTATCTACTAATAAGTCCATGTGAGAGGTAAATATAGAAATGAAGTAATCATAAAACACCTAAATAAAATTGATGTATAAGGTTTATTTTCATTATTTAATATTATACGGTTGTGAAAACACATATTACAATGATTACAAAACGTACTTGTTCGTTGGCTTCGTAGTTTTGCAATGGCCCAGGTAAACGGAAACCCCATCTGTGTCCAATTATAATAAGAATCATTGATATAGTTGTAGTCCCACACAAAGGAGAAAGATCCAATCCTCTGACTATACAACTCCGTAATTTTAAACTTTGCATAGCTCGTCTACCGGAGAAGCACATAATCAAGTCTACGGATTTCGATTCTGAAAATATTGTATATAACGATATTAAATATAGTTTTGCTCCTAAAAATAAATATAGTATATTTTAATTATTATTATTATTTATTTATTTTTTTTTTTAACAGAGATCTGGGAAGAAACTGCTTTCGCAATTCTCCCCAATTAACTATTATCTACCATATATATAATAACAATAATTACTTATTTAAATATTACTTAATATTAAACTATTTTAGAGATTTATATTAATTATTAATACCTTTACTTATATTGTTAAATAAGACTATTTTAATATACCTTGATTCCATTGCCATGTCATTTGTTCGGAATACTTGGCAAAGTCAAAAGCTGTTGCTATTATGACAAGAGATAACAAAATAGTAATGAGTAATCTGTGAACAACAAATATTGAAACAATTCTTATATTAACACGTGTTATGTATTTGTGAACATGAATAATTTTTAAATTACTATCATATAGTTTTTAAATTAAATAATTATTATTATTATACTTTTATTATTTACTGGCACAGATTTATTTTATTATATTTTATTAGATTCGATTTTAGAACTAATTCAAAATAAAAAGAGCTAAGCAAGTTATAATGATTATTTTTGAGTACTTGGAAATAATTTGTAAAATAAACAACTGCTTTTTAGTAGGCACACCGCTCACACCTAATTGACTAATATTCATTTTTTAAATAGATATTAAACATTGGGAAAAAAAAGAACACTAAAAACAATAATCAAGTTTATGTTAATATAAAAAAAAAAAATATAGATTTTAAGAAGATATAATGAAACTTTGAAAAATATTTTACCTTCCAACATAAGTTTAATAATTATAATTATTATTATTATTATTTTTATCATGAATATTTGTTCACATTCGATTTTAAAATTATATTTTCTTAATTCTATTTAAATTCTATTTACTATTTTTGTAAATTTGTATGAATGTAGCTAAAATTGAGTAGTAATGTTTAGGAAATTATTATTTAATTTTTAATAGTTTTAATACAATTTCATTTAATGTTATTAATTAATCTAATATAATAAAATAAAATAAGGATACAATATTATTTAATATAATACAAAAATTATTTTTAAAGGTCATAATAATATTATACACGAATAATAATTTTAAAATATATAATATATTAAATTTTTAAGTTTGAATATTTGATATGCTTCAAATATTAATAATATAGTAACAGTAAAGTCTACAATATCTTATACATATATATATATATATATATATATAAATTATATGACTATAAAGTATTACGGTCTAATCACTATTTAACCAACGCCATTAATTAAACATCGTACAATTAAAAATCAAGGATATCCGGCTTCAACATCACTGTCAATGACACCTTTGACAAGAATACATAATCGTTTTGACCCTCATCAAAAATATTATTTCATCCCTTTTTGCCCGATGAGATTTCAAAAGTCACATGAATTAACTACCTATATTAATCATTTTACCCGTCTGGTTCTTGATTACGACCACCGCGAATAAAATATATAGCATGGTCGTAATACGGTCTACTATATAAACTTCAATATGATAAAACATTTTAATTAAAACCAATATATATATTGTTTATGAATAAGCATGGTTGATTAATATTTAATTATCTATAATAGTGTTTGTGTATTTTAATATTATATTGAAAGAAAACAAATGGATATCCGAGAATAATAATGTCATCATTTTGAAGTTAACAGTTTAATATAGTTATACAATTGTTTTACTTATTATTAATAATTAATAACAAATTTTAATTTTAATTTATAATAAAGTATCGTATTATATTTAAACCGTGTATATAGTGTGTTTCTTTGAACACATGCAATGTTAATACATGTATTTATTATTCAATAATTATATTTTTTTTTATATTTATATTATATGTACAGTTATTATAATAGTATTGTTTAGTGTAGTATATTACTAATAATTATGTAACAATTTATGTCTATAATAAATTATTGATGAAAATTAGTCGAATATATATTCGTGTGTGTATGTGAATGCGTACATTATGTATGTGTATGTAAATACTAGTTAGTATATATTTAACTGTATTTTTCTGGTTTAAGTTTCTAGGTCATTGGAATTGTGAATATAATTGAGGTCTAAATTTTTTCCGATAGTAATATCTAATTACCTATATTTAATAGTTGTTTTTTTTTATCATTCAAGAATCAGAAAGACATATTTTTAAAATATCTTCTCGTATATTAACTAAAGGATGTTTATGATTACAAAAATTGTATTAAAATATATAAAGAAAACAAAAATGATTATTTTCATAAGTATTTAATAATTTGTGTGTACATTATATTGCTTGCGTCAATGCAATTTTATTTAATTATCTAGAATGTATTTAAAATTTCAAGCATTTGAAATTAATTAAATACAAAATTATAATTAAAAAATTTAAAACTGTTTGATAGCCAAGCTTTCAGTAATAAAAATATGAATGAAAACTAATATAATTTCAATATAGGTAACTAAATACCCATGATGCAAATAAACATAATATATATTCAAAATTATAAAACCTTTTTTTTTATATACGTTAATTAAATTATTTTATCTTCTTTCTTCTTTTCAAAAAATATAGTATACAATAAAAAAGTATAATATAGATTAATTTTTGGGTTATATTTTTGATTTTTAATCTATTATTTTAAGTAATAAATAAATTTAAAAAAAATAATAATAATACAGAAACTTACATAAATGATATGTCATAAACAGTATATATATCGCCTGGACGCTGTGCTTGAGTACACATATTATCAGCAACCGACAAGTTTTCGATCACGTCTAAATGATTTTCTTTTATATAAGATCTGAGATAAGATTGAACATCCGTTGCTGAACATGATGCAGGCACACACAAAGCCCATTTAATCATATCCAAACGCTGCTTAAATCTTGCTCCGCCATACTATAATGAACATTTTGCAATTTATTAACTTTAATTTTAAACGCTATATTATACTAAAAATATATTCGTCTAATTAAAAATCATGTAAGATTATATATTTGTAGTTCTAATACGATATTGTTTTTTATTTTTATTAGTAAAAACATTTTATTTTATCTTATTTTAATAATAATCACAATTTATTTGGTTAGAAAGTAAACTCATAAATTCCTTTACGCACGTTTAATATTATATTATATAGAAAATCGACATGCTAAAAATATTGTTATGTTAAAAAACATAAAAATATGATATAGGTAGATACATTAGAAGTACATTATATTATTGGTTGTTTATTTTTAGTAGCATAATAAATTAAATATGCATATAAAGTGGTTAACAGCTATGGATAATAGATAGGTAACCTATTAATTGTAACTAGAAAGAAGAAGGAATAAATTCTTTTTTGCAATTATGTCAATGACCTTATCATTTGAAAAAAATAAACATACGTTTTTGTATAATAAAGATGCAAATATTAATGATTAACAAGTGAAATGTTTTAAACTGTAATGGTATTTATTATTTAAATATTTGTTAGTTGTTTATGTTGTTAAATCAATACTTGGATTTATTATTGAAAGTGAAAACGATTTCTTACTTTCCTATCACTATGAAAATAAATATGTATTTTAATATTAATATAATAATTTCAGTTAGTTTAATAATAATTCAGAATATAAGAACAATGAAATTTTTACGTCTTAATTTTAATTTCGATTATAATTGAAAAATAAATTGAGGAGGAAACAACTAAGGACGAACAAAAATATTAGATTTTTCAGGTACCCGGTAAATATATTATGCAAAATCTATGATAAAGCAGGAATGTTACACCGAGGACAATTTAGAAGGTTAAGGTGATCTACTTTTATTAATCATTTTTATAGAAATATTAATGAAATTCAATTATTTTATTATTGTATTTTAAATCATGTGATAACTACGATATTACGTATATCTAATAATTTATTTTTAATTTGTATGATAACTTAATCTATAGTCACATACCAATTTATAATTTATATTTACACATACCAATAACATTTAGTATGTCCTATAATGTCATAATTTAATAACTAATTATTATTTTTTAATAAAATTTAACTGTTAAAATTTTGGTCAAAACTCAATTCCAATTACGGACTAATTTTGCAAATTTTCAACCATTTAAAAAGTCTTACTTATATTATATCCACTGTCTTCTAATACATTAAATATTAGATATTTATAGGATTCTTGGAATAATAAATTGAGTTAATATATTTTTTAATTTAAATAATCAATGAAAATAAAAATGAAATTTTTAAATCCACGGACCACCTGAGATAAGTTTATGAATCACCGGTGATTGCCAAATCACCAGTTGGGAACCACTAGTGAACGTCGAACATCCAAAACGAATTATGGTAGCTAAAGTATGCATATAATTATATCTAAACATAATCCTTAATGTTTGAGTTCAAAATTAAAAAAAAAAAAAAATGTAAGTATAATAAATTATTTATACATCTCAAGGACTAGAAAATAATATCATATATTTCTATATTAAAAATTAAAAATTAAATCGCCAAAGATATATTTTATTTTATTAAAATATTCAATATAAATCCGAGTTTAAAATATATTGTTTCTCTCAACAACCTTCTATCGTGACGATATAATAACAAGTTTTAAGTACAAAGGATATACATAATATTTAATAAAGCCTAAAGGTATAATATGTTATTAGTTATTACTTAGTAGGTAACTTAATACTATGTAATATTAATGCATAAGCTGCAGTTGTTTAATTTATGCTAACTCATTACAAATCAGTTTAGTTTATTATTAAAAATTATAACCTTTTGAATCTATAAAACAAATATTATTTAATTTTCTAACAATGTTTTTAATAATGAAAGTAATCAGAAAAATATCAAAGTTGAGTAGATATTTTTAATGTTTTAAAGTTATACAGATATGTATATAAATCATTCTATTTCAGTTTTAGGAATGATATTTTTATCCTAAATTAATAAAAAGATATTTAAAATGTGTAGTAAAATTTAAACTTGAAATAGCATTAAGTTAGGTTAACGAATATTATTTACACAGGTTTACAATTAAATTTATAATATGTCATTTTTAATTACAAACCAAAAAGGTTCAGAAATAATTTTTGACAGATAAATCATAATTAAATAATTGTTCATATAAAACATAAACAAAAACACTTGACTTACGAATATCTTATGCCAAGCTGGTAATATCGGATCATATTCTCTGGCAAAAGGATCGGTATATGAATATTGAGCCGGCACATCGAGTTTGATGTCAACAAGACAATATTGGGCTTTAATCGGCTTAGCAACCTGCAGGCACTCGTCAAAGTCTCCTAACTGGTATCTATTTCCCGATAATAATCCCACTCCTTGTTTCGCTGAAGCATCCCACACTAGAACATCATAACAATTATTGCCATTATTTTTATTTATTTCCTCAATCTAGTCAAACGTTACAAGTTCAAGTGGACTGTAGACGATTTTGTTATATTCTATTTTTGGAGACTAATTATATTTGAAATAAAAATACTTTAACTTCAGTACAAATGAAGAGCTGCAAGGAAATACGACAATAGGCAATATTTTCAAAATATTCAATAGGTATACATTTTGCTTATGAGTACTGACTCGAAGGAATAAATACCTACTAGTTGTTATTCGAACTCACATATCTACGATAATTCATCATTATAACTATTATAATTGTCATTCAACGCTCAAAAATCCAATTATATATATTATAAGTTATTGGGTATAACTAAAAATTTACATAATGTTACTAATTTACTTACAATGTAATATTGGTTATATATAATACCTTAAATATAAATACAATATTAATAGTATATAGATGCAATTTTAAATTTACAGATACGTGATTTTATTCGTAATATAAAATTCGCTTATAGTCATAAAAACAATAATAATGTGTTTTTATTTATAAAATAAATACAATTTCCTTTTCATGAATAAGTAATTATAACTTATAATAAACATTTTATTAAAACTTTCAATTTTCTCTTAACGTACTAACTTTCTATATTCATTATGCAAAAATCATAAATTGCTAAATTATACTGAAACAATTAGTTCCTGTTTAGAAAATTTCGCTATGTTGATTTTATTTTATTTTATTTTACATTTTCAATATCATTCATAAATTAAGTTATATGTTTATACTTCATACACAAAATACAAAATGGTACCTACTTAACGTTCAAATTACCTGTCCACATAAATATCATTATTGATAATTGCTATGCAAATTTATTATTTATTAGTTTTTATTAATAGATACATAAAAAAATACACGGTCATATTTACAATGTAAGTATTGATTGATTATTAATTTTTGTATATTGGGTTAATCTGATGATTGAATTAACATATGATTTAAATATTTTAAAAAATACTATTAAAACGTAACAGTTTATGTTATACATGTTGATGAACATATAAGGTAAATTATATAGGTACATGAAGTTAAAATAATTAGAACTTCATTATATTCACAAATTATATAGATAATACGTTTTTTATATTATCTATATTATATTTGTAGTGACATAATATTTGTATTATCTTATTTATTAATTTTTCAAAATTTTTTTTTTATTTCTTTCAACTTTTAGTTTTTTTTTAATTTTAACAAAATTAAAAATATATACTTCAATTTTAACTTGTTCTTTTATTTTTGACATAAATGAACGAGTTAAAAATAATTCATATTTTTCCTAGGCATAGTTAAAAACAGAACTATTTAATTTATTGTACATTGATTTGAACATTAAATATTCAAAAGGAATTAGCAGTTTAACAATAATATAAATATTAAATTCTCATGTTGTCATAAAATATACTATAATTAATAAATAAATTTCATGTATTATATATCACTTTAATTGTTTATAATATTAACTTAGTTTCCTATACATTAGCTTTACATTACTTAACTAATACCTATAACAAACATACAACTAATTTAAAAATAATTATTTTTATGAATGAAATATATATTTGTAGTTGTAATTAACAATATTATACATTAAGTTTAATATAAATAAAATATACACACAGATAAAATTATAACTTTATTATAATTATTTCATATTTCATTTAAATATTTTGTTTAAAAATTAAATGTAAAAAATAAAAATTATTATTTTAAAAATAAACTATCCTATAGTTTAGGATTTAAAAATGAACTAGACATCGTTTTCTCAGAAATTTGTCAAATCCTATCTAATTCAACTTTCTCATAATTTATAACTCGCTTTTGTGATCACAAAATTCCCATTTAAATAACCAAAAGATATTTTGAAAAATATTATATTATTGTTTACATATAAGTATATATTATTATTATAATTCGTGAAATTTATCAACGTTTTATCAAATTAAAAGTGCTTAACTATAATTTCAATCGTGTAAAAGAATGTATTATAATATTTATATTACATACAAACTTTATAAGTTTGACTTAAATAATCGTTCTTCTTATGTATTAATACACGTATATCCATCTCCATATAAAAATATTATTCTATAATCATGAATTAATAGGTAACTCGTTTAATTATAATATTTTGACGTTACAAAATGAGTTTTCGAACCTACCAAATTTATATTAGATAAGTATAGACAAAAATGAATACTATACTTATATTTAAAACAAATTATCCTACAAAGGAAATACTAATGTAGATATTTTATTATTATTATTTAACCTTGAATTAAAAAAAAAAAAAAAAAAAAAATGATTCTTAAATACATAGGCATGTATACAAAAATAATAAATTGCTACAAAAAACTGGTTTTTATTTGAACATGAGATGAGTTTCCGACAAGAGAATGGCTAGGGAATTTATCGAAAACCATACTTATATTAAAATTATTAGATAGACAATCATACATTATTTTATATTAAACATATATTTTAATAATTTAATATTATTAGCTTAAAATAGTATAACATGCATAGAAATTAAACATTAAAAGAATTAGTCATTATTATTATTAAACAATATTAGTAGATATTTATCGCAATATCATAATTACTGGTGTTATTATTACCATTTAATCCATATGACATTGATTCCAGGTGTCTGAACATTCAATCTCGCATTTAAAAATATATCAATGATACTTTATAGTTATATACTTTAATATTATATTGAAAACTGTTATAGTTTCATTACTAGTTCAATATCTTTGAATAAAGAAATTGGGAAACAATCAAACAACAAATTGTTAGTTAAAATATTTGTTCCATGATTTAAATATACCTATGTTTATTTAAATAGTTATTACTAGTAGGTAACTTAATACTTTGTAATATTAATGCATAAACTGTTGTTTAATTTATGCTCACTCGTTACAAATCAGTTTAATTTATTATTAAAAATAATAATCTTTTTAGTGTATATAAAAAAAAAAGAATGTAATTTAGATTTTCTAACATTGTTTTAATGATGGTAATCAGAAAAATATCAAAGTCGAATAAATATATTTTATATTTTAAAGTTAGGTATACAAATATTTATATAAATCATTTTATTTCAATTTTAGGAATAATATTCCTATACTTAATTATATATAAAGGTTTTTAAAATGTATTGTTAAATTTAATCTTAAAACACCATATAGTTATTTCAAAATAATTATATATTAAATAAAGTAAAAAAAAATACATTAAAAGTTTACTTATAGTATCTTATATTTTATTATTCGCCTGTCTAGTAAAAGATCCGTGTTTTTCCTCTTTAAAAACGACGACAGCCGATCGCACATAGCAATATAATAATTTCGTGTAAAAAAATTCAGGTTTAATGTTTATAAATAACTAATGACTAGGAACGACGAAAGTAACTGATTATTATTATTATGCTATACGAATTCTAGGGCAATGAAACGGGAGTGATGCTTTTACCATACTATAGAATTATTAGTTTCCATCATCTAATTTTTATTACTATACCTATCTTAAGTTAGTTTTTTTTTTATCAATCATATTTTAAACGATAATAATACACTTTGAATAAAAAACAAAATTAATTACAATATTATTCAGTAGGAAATACATATAATTATTTTAATCCTATAACTTCCTAGGTTCAATGATGAGATCTGATAAATCAACAAATTTACGGAATGAAAATTATCTACATTGGTCGGGTTTTGTTAAGTATTTTTAAGTAATTAGGATTTTCAACGGACTTCCACATACATGATATATAAAATAGTGATGGACGAAAACTATCTTGTCCTATCCAAGAGTGGAATAGGTATTGAAAAAAATACTAGTTTTTAAATTAATTCATCGTATTATTTTTTTGAACTATACGAATAGTTCATAAAATCTAGCTGGTGGTCATTAATGAATAACCAAATGTTTGTTAAATTCAGGAATACCTATATATTTTTTTTTCTTCACAATGTCACGCTAATAAATTTGTATTTAACGATATTTTGGTCACGAATATATGATTAGGTAACGGAAAGCATATCGGTATGCGTTTTACAAGCACTTACATTTGTACATTAATAATCCACAATCATTTGATTCGAAAAAATTAAGTTACTACATTTTTCGTTGAATGTATCGATATAATCGAATATATATTATTATATTATGATATACCGGCCATAGATGACAAATGATATCGAAGCGGAATGGTGGAAGATGATGTGTTGATTTAACACTTAAAAAATTATAATAAAAATTATAACATATATTTTTTAAATTTAATTAAGTAATAATTTAATTAAAGCAACTGAAGACCTGAAGACAACAACCAGGCACCTAAATATTTCGAGAAAAATTACTTATTTTTCTTCAGCTTACATTATTAAATAAAAATAAAAATACGTAATTTTGTTCAACAATTAGACATATCCGATCGTTATATACTGAAATATTAAACAAATGGAGACATCTGGTTTATAATTTAATGCAACAACCAGACATATCCGGATTTGTTGCATCAAATGTTTGTCATAATTTATCAAGCATGTGATATCTTGTTATCGTAGTTGTACTACTTTTCGCGAAATTATTCGTCGATATAACGTATTAAAAAATATATATATAATTATGATAATATTAAAGAAGCTAAACAAAATGTAATTAATTATGTTTATTTAAAGATGTATCTATTTACATGTATTTACCTGATATTATGTTTATTGAAATATTATAGGTTTAATAGGTAGGATAGTAGGTTATGAACCTATGTTAACCTACCTTATGAAAAATCTACTTATAAAAAAAAGTTTGACGATGTATTAGACGTATAATAAATAATTGTATTTCAAATTCATTATAATTTATAAAAATGGATCTTTTGTATTTAATATTTAATTACTATTATTAAGTTTAAAACTGATTTTTTATTTAAAGTTAAATATAAAATATATTAATCGTTATATTTCAAAAGATTTGTCTCCCATTTAAATTCTGTTGACTTTGTTTTAAAAGGATTTGTTTCTAATATGTCAAATTTAACCATTTGTTCTTTAGTTTATTAATATAAGAAATAATAATATTATGAAAAAGTATATTTTCATATCATATTTTTATTTATTTACTTATATTATATCAAGAATAATTATTATTGTTTTATACATAAAAATATTTCAAATTTAAAATAAAATGAAATAATGTAGATAATGGGAATATTTTATAATAATTTGATTACATTATAATCAAATGATTATATTGTAAATAATTTTACAGTATAGCAACCTGACATCTCCTAATTTTTATTTTTTAGAATTAGCTATTTGAAAATTTTATTTTTACCATCAAAGTATAGGTATTTATTGTAAGCATTAACATTAAGTTTGAATATGATTTTTGTTCATTTTTAAAATTATTATTTTATTTTAAAAATAGTTTTTGTTCTTCATGAACAATACCATTTTATGGAAATGTCTTGTTATTCCCAGGTTTTTTACGATACTAATTTATTATCGTAGAGAAATAAAATACCAGAATATTAAGTAATTGGCTACATAATATTATCAATCATTGAATTATAAGTAGTTATATGAATTCTCACATATTTTATCCGTAAAATCATAAATAGCATCATCAATCAGACAGCAATAAATTATATTACAGTTATTTTATTTTTAATTATATTTGTGAAAATAGTATTAAATTCTGATCGGAGTGAGCAAACAATGTATTGCTTCTACAAAGATTTTTTTTTTTTATGTATGAAAACATTTTTTGTGTAGAAATAATTGTCCGATTATCACAAGTAGGGTATGCTTTCGGTAGCAAATCGTATCATCTTCAAATTTCTCCAAAGTTTTTTCCTAGAAGAAGAAAAACTACCAATAAATGTCTAAAAATCGGCAAAATTACGATTTTCGTATTTTTTTATTCTTTATTTCGTGATAACTAATATTGAGTTTTGATCCTAGGGACTTGAAAATTTTTTTGAGTACTAACATAGTTAATATACAAATGTGGTAAAATTTTAGAATAATTTAATTGATTATTTGGTCTAATATAGATCTATGAATTTTTTACAAATAAAAATTAATATTACCAACAATTTTGAGTTTATCGGTTTGAATATTTTATAGAAGCCTAATAATATACTACTTACTCTTTTTACAAAATATTTTGAAAATCGTGACTGACAATTTTTTTTTATTAGGCCTTTTATTTATTTTTTTCTAATCTATGAAAATATGTTTTCGTGTAGAAATAATGGTCCGATGACCACAAATAAAATACCCTTTTCATACCATTTTTTATCTAGTTAGTACATTATTTAGCTCAATTTTTGAATTTTGTAAATGTTTTTCCTTCAGAAGTGGAAAATCGGCAATTTTTATAGGCTTTTTATTATTTTTTTTTCTTATGTATGAAAACATTTTTTGTGGTAGAAATAATGGCCTGATTACCACAAATTGGGTATTATTTTCGTACTAAATTTCATCTAGTTGGTACTTTATTTAACTCATTTTTTGACTTTACCAAAAATTTTCCTTGCAAAGCGGAAAATCAGCAAAATTACTGTTTCCATTATTTAAAATTTTTTTATTTTTTTATTACTTATTGAGTTTTGATCGTCGGGACTTGAATTTTTTTTTAAATACTAATATAGGTAATATTTACGGTTAGTAAAATTTTGGAACGGATTGGTTGATTTTTTGGCTAAATGAAGAACTTTAACTTTTTTCCAAAATGTTTAATATTTCCTGCAATTTTTGGTTTATTGGTTTGATTATTTTATCAAAGTCTAATCATATACTACTTAATCATTTTACAAAATATTTTGAAAATTGTGACTGACAATTTTTATCATTAAATAATAACTCCTTTAATATTGATCGTAGGGATTTGAAATTTATTTTAAATATTTACTTATGTAATTTACACTCGTGGTAAATTTTGGATTATCAGTATAATACATTGTAATATATTGAGATTCGCTCATTGCATTCAAATTTTAATAATTATAATTAACCACTAATATCTCAGAGTACCAAAGGGACGGAGGAGGAAAGTCCATAATCAACCTTTCCACTTTTTGTGAATATTTCACTTAAAATATTATATTACTTTTTCGATATATCTATAACTTATCTACGTACTTTTTGTATAAGTGTTGAAAGTAATAATATATATGCAATATTAAATTTTATTAATTATCCAATATATTATTCTTTTAATTTTTTGTTATGTATTTAAATATAATATCGGGAAGTTATTGATGTATAAAATCATTATACTCCTCATACTTATTTTTAAAAAACTTTTACAATCTCGTAATTCTGACCAAGTATTAATATAATTAAAGTCATGTGGTCAGTAGAATAGTAGACCAAAAAATAATAAATAATAATAATAATAATATAATATAATAATAATAATAATAAATAAAAATTATTTAATCCAAAAAATAATAATTCAAAAAATCTCAATTATATTTTGCTATAAAATTTGTTTTGATAAAAATTTGAAAAAAAAAATTTAATTATTTTTAAGCAAAGTAATATAAATAATGAGTATTGTCTTATTATATATATATTATATACCTGTAACCTTTATATTTAAATTGTTAATTAAATGTTATTATAATATTCCATATAATTTACAAATATTATAAATAAAGTTTTTTTATTAGAAAAAAAAGTTCCAAACAATATTGTAATACAATATTATTATTTGCATGTTTATATTATTTTGTTATTTTGTTTATTTGACTTATTGTTTTCAAATTTAAAATACATTCCTCCGTATGTTTATTATACTAGTTAATTATTATACAATATGTGTACATACTTTAAAATAAATCATTAAAATATATTTTAGAGAAATACCGCGTAAAATTTAATAAAAAACATTGTTACTTGTCTAATTTATACAAAATAATATCATCTATGAAAAGTCAGATATTTTTATTAAATATATTCGATTTGTAAAAAATAATATAAATTTTAAAAAACAATGGTAGACCTGAATAAAATTATTACCCACATAAAAAACAACTAATAACGCATTAAATTGATGATTTTGAATGGCATCATTTCAGTTTCGATTAGTAGATTCTGGTTATGTATAGATTTATAATAAATATGAATTTAAAATGAATTATGAAAGTTTAAATACATACGAAAGTGAAAACAAAATGATCGAGTGTGATTTCATACTACCTACCACTTCATTCATAGTTTTCTTCCTACAGACGACTAGTTATGACCTAAAAATTGAAAATGTATTTTACATTTTTTTATAGTATAACTTACTTTGTTGGGCCCATAGAGTCATATTTTTCAGGCCTAGCTGTAGCTTCAAACTGTCGTGTTCACATTGCGAATTATCTGATTTTATAATTGCATTTGGCAACGTCGGAATTATATTCGTTAGTCCTGTCAACGATGCATTGACACTGACCAGAAATAATGACAACAATGCAAAATAGGACACCATCTCATTGGTCAACGACATTGGTTGCTGAAAGAAAATTTTTATATAAACATTATAGCATACAAATTTAGTAAATTCATATATTTAGATTAATATTTTACATATAACTACCATTTACTTTTACTCAACAAATTATGTTTGTAATACTAGTGCACTAATATTACAATTATGCTTTCTATTAAAATTTAACTATTTAGAAAGTGTAAATTTTCTCAATAAACATATGAAGTTGATAACAAAACATTATCCTATTTATAAATAAATTAAATAATTATAATATTGTTATTTAATTAAAATTTATAAATAATTAAACCTATATGTCAAATTTGAAGATTGGTAAAAATTAAATGCATAATAACATTTGGTATAATTTTAAATTTTCATTGCCACGATAATTTGTGTAACTTTGTACTCGTATGTTTTAAAGCATTCTTGATATTTATATTGTTATTATTTTTGTTATTTTTAAATTGTACCCACTATTACTTTATTGTAGCTGTACTATATAGCATCTTAATATATGACGAAATAAAAATGTATTCATACACATATTAGAATTGTATGATAAAGAATGTATATGACTTAAAATTATTATAATTTATGTTAAAATCAATTATATATGTATGTATATATATATATATATATATTAAAATTAAGAAAAAAAATATGATATGCAAATTCAAGACAAGGAAAAACAATAATTTTAACATTTATGATCCTAAATTTAAATATTTGGTTTTGTCTTCTAAAAATAAAAGAGAAATATTGTTAACTAGTTAATTGTTTAATATATAATTAATTATAATACGTCAAAATTTATGTTACATTAAATTATCGTTAAAATTATAAATAATATATTTAATTTTCGTATTTTACTTACTAACGTAATTTCAATACATAAAATAATACGGAAATATACCTACTCTGAGATAATATTTATTCATGATTTATATTAAGTAGTTGCAGCTCTCCCATTTTCACACCGAATATAATACGTTTTGGTATTTATATCCATGTAGATATTTATTATTTTTTTAAAATAAGGAATATTTTCATACATTATACTTAACAGATGTTTTTGGGATATTTACCCCTAAAACATTATTTATTATGCTATTCATTTAATATAACACAAATTATAATAAATAAAATAAAAAATGAAAATAAAAACCGGTTTAGACGTCATTGCTCAAATATATCTATGAACAGTTGATTTGTAAATTGGCGAGATCTTGACTTTTGTTAAATATTTAATTTACCTTTTCTAGGTATAAAATAAAATAGGATAGGATTACGCGATATCAATGAAATTTGTAAAGTATTAAATTTAATCATATAAAATACAAAAAAATATATTAATTTATAAACTATAAACAAAAATATTATTGTCATTTAACGAATGCTATTACTTCTTTAGTTATACCTTAAATAATAATCATTGCTATCAAATTTAAAAAAAAAAATCAGATAAGCATTTCTTTAGCAACTACTTAACTTTCACTTACAAATCGTTCAATTATAAAATATATTATAAATGTACCAAAAGTGTATATATATATATAATTATACCAACAAAAATTTGACTATTCCTCAATAAATTTAAAATATAATTTCTTTTGGAATTGTCCCCATTTTTTGAACGAGACTAATCACTTCACAGAGTGAATAGACACTAAACATTTTCAGTAACATCCTATTGTAATAACTATTTTTTTTTTACGCCAAATAAACTTAATATTTTGTTTTATTGTAGTTTTTTATGTTCACAGAAAAAAATTGTTATTGTTCTATATAACTTTAAATTTACACATTTTTATTAAAAAATAAGTTTGACAAATTTCAACAAATGACAAATTTAAAAAAGTTGAAAACTTTATTAAACGACCAGTATAAAATATAACATTGTATTTTTGTAATTTTACAACATTTATATGTGAATATTAATATACTAAATAAATCTCTTTTAAAATATAAAAAGTATATAAAAAAAAAAATACAAAATTTGTCGTGAACTAATATTGTTTAGGTCAGTTATATTGTATATTTATTATCACAATATTATAATTATGTTTATGCCAATGAATTGTTTCTAACATTATTCAGTATTGTATATAAAAATATGTATAAAAACTTGTTTTAGTATATTTAGGTCATATATTAGAGATCCAGAATAAATGTTCATAAAAAATGGATATGTATATATATGAACAACTTGTTCTGTTTTCAATATATATTTTTTATACTTATTATATCCTTATCACATTACTTATGTTAATATAATAGTTTCATTATTATATGTACCTACTGTATCAGCTCTTACATTTACATATTTATTGATTATATGATAAGTAAAAGTTAAATACGTGATATATTCCGGATATTAATATTTATATTATAAGCTATTATTAAAGCTAATAAAAAATATTAAAGATTATTACTCTAAATTATTTTGTATATATCAATATAAATAAAAATTATTTTATGCAAATTAAATATTTACGAAATAAAGAATTATTTACAAAATGCATAGGTATTTAAAGAGGTATATTACACAAATAAAAAATCCGTATTCCCATTTGTAATTAAAATATCAAAATAAATTTAGAATAATATTATTTATTGTTTTATTAAATTTATTATACATGACTTACTTGAGATTTTTATTCCTGATTTGCAGTATATCCTTAACCGACGAGAGACTACAGCTCCGTTCTTTTTGCTCAGGCAACTGAACTACGATTAAACAAACTGGTCACAGCAGGATTATCAAGACCAAGTTCAAGAAGCCTAACCCCACTTGAATTTTTGAATTATACCTACTGATTTACGTCCTTGTGCTTTCCATTATTGGAATTAAAAATATTATGACAAAATTCGTTTTCTATAATTACAATTATTTCATAATTAAAAAACAGAGGCGTTACCTAATTATTTGATTTCAATACCGTTATGAAAATACGTGACTACTTGTGTCTAATAAAGATATATAATATATAAAATATAGTATAAGATATATAATATACACTACTTATATTTAAAAAAAATAATGTTGTTTAGTGTTTAGATTAATATTCCCATGCAACATGGATTGTAGATGTTATAAATTAATAATACAAATAATAATACAATATATACTATTACGATTAAATGGTGATGGACGATAAAAAATATACCCAGAGAGATAAGATTGATTAGGCATACAAGAGTTAAAACTTTAAAGTTTATTTAAAGAGTCAAACTAAATAAATAAAGTAAAAGTTAAGTTTTAGATTCTATGCGAAGTGAGGAATGTATTTATGGTTTTACAAAGATGTCTTTTTTATGTCTGAAAGCACGATTTTGGGTAGAAATAATAGTCTGATTGCCACGAATAGGGTATGCTTTTGGTACATTTGGTAACATTTGAGTAATACTTTATTTAGCTCATTTTTCGAATTTCTCATAAGTTCTTTCTTGGGAGAAGAAAAACTACCAAATAATAACGGAAAAACGACAAAATTCACGGAAGTCGTAATTTTGACGAAATTGATTTTAGATTTTTCATGATATCTAATGCAATTTTGGACATATGAATTTGTAAAACATTTTGAATATTCACATAAGTAATTTACACACAGTATAAACTTTTGGAATAACCTATCAGTATAATATATTGTATTATATTGAGTTTCGCTCAGAATCATAATTTCGAATGCAATAAAATTGCAATTTAATCTTAATTAATTAATAAACTACTTATTTCTCCGTGGACCGAAGGAAGAACATTCAGAATCGACCTTTCCGCTTTTTAAGTATTAAGTTTTTTAACTTAATAAGTTAATTTTTTTCTTATAAAATAATGTTAAATAATATATTTTTTATAGAAAATTAAATGTTTTTCATATTTAATTAATTAGTTAGCAATAATAATAGTTTAATATTTCAATAATTTTAAAATTAGTAATATTTGGTTACTATTAAGTACATTAATTAGATTTGATAAGTAGGTACATAACGTAGATGTATAAAATGATTTATAAAATAAATATATCATATTAAACAATAGCATTATTTTCAGTATAATTTATAATTAGTATCCATTTTTTAATAATAAAAATAGTCCATGTCAAAATTAATTAAAGTTATATTATAACTAATTAGGTACTCTATTACTATTGTCTCTAAATTAAGCAAAATGTCATAAACATGATGTTTATGAAGTTAACCTACCGACTTTTTTCTATAAAATCGGGACTAACGCCAAAAATTATCAACTTTTTAGCAATTAATTGCAATCCAAATAAATAAATTTCCAACCGACTCCTTCATTGCGAAAAGTGTATTTATTTATTCGTGCAAATTTCAAAACGTTACAATATCCAATATTAAATCTATTAATATTATGTTATTCTTAAAATTGTTCTGTATGTGTTAAACAATGTTTAACATGATTATATCTTTTATGATTCATATTATTACTTATATTTTTATAATTTAATATCAATTCATTCTCGGTTTTGACTTAAGTTCTTACAAATACTTATTACAAATATTAATAATAAATATATATATAATTTTCAATTTCAAAAATATTTTTTTATATTACTAATACAATTAGTAATAAAATAATAATATTAAAACTAAGTACCTACCTAATCATTTATACGAACTATAATCATTTTAATTTTAACTGATTACCATCTACCAATAGCAAACGCTTTATTTATTTCGAAAAGCGTGTTTATTTACTCGCGGCTAATACCTAATCCGGGGACTGGAATCGTACCGAAAAAACCATTACCTATGTAATATTTCTTAGCAACCGAACTCGAACCAATATTTTAATGTAGGTAGGTAGTAGGATTCTATGTTGTATCGAGTTCCGATAACATTGAAATATTAATAGCCAAAGAAAACCGATTTTCTGAGAAATAATCAAATAATAATGTTGTAAATATTTAATATTAATAATAAAAGTATAAAGAATATGGGGGCATACTTTTTTAGGTTTAACGACGGACACAGCAATATACTTACTTTTATAAATATTTAAATAACACAATAATTAAATAATTGGAAATTTATGATATAAAACCGCTCAATTAAAACCATAATATAAATTGTTTTATTATTTTCTGTATGCATAGTATTTTAATTTGTCAGGGAAACATTAAAAATTGCGAAATCAATTTTGACACGTAAATGCATGATAAAGTAATGTTTATATAAGTATCAATTTCAACTAAATATAAGCTTTAAAGTTATATATTAATATGTATATCTATATTATAATGGCATTTCATTTTTATGATAAAATTGATAGTTTATGTAGTAATATTGTAACGAAATAGTTTATTAAGACCTATTATATGACCTGTTATTAATTAATTATAATTTTTTTCACTGATCTTCAAGTATTTTTACTTTTTTTAAAATATTTTGGTAGTTATTATGGTTAAATTTAAAATTAAAATTATCATAATTCGTAAAAGACTAATATGAATACTAGAAAATATGAAATATGTAATATGTTTGTTTTTTTTTTTTTATGTCGCGGTAACTGGGCCATTAGCATTTGTTTACATTCACAAAAATTGGAGGACTTTTGAGATTACGATGGGGTCCGATCCCAGCATCTAGCATAGTGAGAAAGGTAATTGGTTTCTCAGCCTCTGGTTTTCATATAAACATTTATGAAATTGGAAATATAATAGGTATCTATGAAACAACAACTGTAAAAACAAAGAATGAATTTATATTAAATTATAAAAGAAGTAATAATTATAAAGCAAAAATATTGAACATTATACTAAAGCTATAACTATGCATTGTAAAATACACAGAATAATTCTAATCTTAATAACTTTATATTTATAGGTAGACATTAATACATTTAATATTGTATATTGTACCATTTTGAAATTCATGCGAATAAAAAAAAATAACTTTTTCGCATATAAGAAGACAACTCTATGCAAATTGTTTCGTTTCGGTGGTAATTAGTTGCTAAAAAATTGCTAAAATTCGGCACCAGTCCCGATTCGATAAGACAATGTTGGAGAGCTATGGTAAGTTATCACCCTCCCCCCCGCACAAAAAAAGAAACAACTTTTTTGCAAAGAAGGTTAATAGTACCTACTTATGTTACTAATTTTATTATCTGATCAATTTATCATACCTCTATGATATAACCACAAGCTATTTTATATTTTAAAAACTATTTATCACAATAAATATAATATTTATAACTATAAAAAAAAGTCCATAATAGTCAAATCGTTAGTACAAATTTTTATTATTTAATAACAAGTATATATTTAAATAATTAGGTACCTAATAGCTAATAATATTAATAATCTTTATTATATAAATATTTATACATTTTATGAAACTTGTTATCATAAAATTGAATCATATTACATAATATTATATTACATATTTATAATTGATATACATTTGTCCTTTTAGATTGTCATCAAATATTGACCAATTAATTGATCTTCAATTAAGCCACACCAAGCATTTAATTCCTACTATACTTGAATATTGTTTTTTACAAATTTGTCAAACCATTAACTAATAACAGTTATTGTTATGGTTCACTCTACAATTATTATGTAAATTAATATCAACTCATTGTTTTTGTCTACAAGTTTAAATTATTTTATTTTTTACTTGATGTAACTACTATCCGATTAAAATAACCACAAAATATTATATAATATATGCATGTAGGAAATTTTATTATTTTCGTCATTTTGAAATAATATTTACCCATTTTTAATCGTTTTTCAAATAATAATGTTTATTAATTAATATATTATTTTACGTATTCAGTGTAACTCAAGTTATATTTTATTATAATCTTAATATAAACCTTTTATTTTTGTGATTTAATAAATACTGCAGTACTCCCGTTCTCTACTTATCAAATAATCAAATGACTATGATAATTATTTCTATTTTGAAATCTTATAAATTAGCTTTATTAGTCTTGTTTCTATTTATCTTATTTTATAGACATAAATTATAAATATAAACATTAATTAACATATAAACTGTGCGCACTGACCGGGCATTTCTCACAATGACTGATTTCCTACTTCCGTAACATAAAAAATATATATTATAACATTATAATAGAAAAAAAAATAAATGAAAATAAAAATCCAACTACGTAATATCGCTGGAATGGAACTAAAATACAGAAGTCTTACTTTAATAATTATCAATTTTTAATAATTCATTTTGTGGAGACTAGAGTAGTTGAACGAACTAATTAATTTTAAATAAAGTAAATTTTTTATAAAATAATACGAATAAATAGATTTATAAATATCTAAGTATTAGATATTTCTATCATAATAGAATGTACTTTTAGTATGTATACACGCTAAGTCAGCACATCGTTTGGCTAATAAGGACACTGTAGAATCCAAATCGAGAGCACGCTTTATTATTTCATCAATTTTCAAAGTGTTTAAAACCTTATTTTTATAATTTCATATTACCTATATGCTTTTATAAATATATTATAAAATCAATGCATACTGTAATACGTACTACACGTGACAGTTGCATAAATATTCAATTTTCTAAAAAAAAATCCAAAAACATGTTCCGGGAGAATCGTTTTTATTTGATATACAGTAATCTTACAAAACACAAATTTTGCTTGCATAAAAATGATAATATTATCCGTGTTTGTACGTTTGGTTTTAATAATAACATTAATATACTTATTTCTATTAGTAATTAAAAAATTGATTTTTTTTATAAGTTTCATAAAAATTGACTGAATTGAAGTATATACTTAAACCAACATACAAACTTGGATATTATCATTTTAATGCAAACAAAATTTAGTTTTTATAGGATTACTGTAGATCAAATGAGAATAATTCTTCCGAAACGTGTTCTCAAACGGCAAAACTGGGTGTATAGCATCCTCGTCAGAGTCAGAGTTGATAGTAAATAAAAATCATTAATTACATTTTATTACTATTATATAAATTAGTAATGTTATATAATACTCAAATAGTTAATTTAACTATGCGAAGTTTATTTTGAAAATTTAGCAAACTAACTTTATCTTATATATAAGATTTAAAATATTAGACCACCTGTTATAATTTATAACACTGGTATATCATCTAGGTGAGTGAAGTGAAACAGTAAGTTCGTAACCATTATACAATATGATGCTTGTAGTCTATTAATAATTATCATAATAAAATATTAAAATTATAATTCAGTAAATATAATATAACGTAAACGAATTATTATAAATAATGAAAACATGCTTAGTAAAATGTTTTATTTTTTAAAAATACAAATAATTCGTGTTTGAATTTTAAGTAACTTGCGATCCAATTATGCAACTATATTTATTTAACCAACATATCTACCTTCAAGTAGCTGAAATTTAACATACCTTATTTTTATAAGAAAAAATCATATACAATTTTATATTCAAACAAAAAAAGTTTTAAAATGTATATCTAATCTATTAATAGTTATTAATATTGTTTTATTGTTGAGATTATTGTGAGAATATGTTAAATTATTGATATATTTTTGGAAATAAATGTAGGCAAATCCGACTAATTAATATCACAGTTTTAACAATTTTTTTATTAACAATATAATAATAATTTACATCAGTTATACTTTTATTATCTATCTTAAAATTCTTAAAATTTTTATTAAACTTAATAAATGTCATGAAATTACGTTAAATGTATCTAACACTGTTCTTGAAATAACACTTATTTATTATTAGCTCCAAATTCCAATGAATTTATGGTATTAGTTATTAATAAATCTTCATTAGTTTTTTAATTATTCCCTTTAGTAATTTCTTTATTTTTGATGGACGTATTCACGAATTTCCTGACATTTTAATCAATTCTAATTTTCCCAATAATTTATTAGCACTAAATTAAAAATATTACTAACAGTTTTGAATTACACGTATATATTTGTAGTTTTCTTGTGATTTAACTTATCGATGAAATCACAATAAATATCAAATAATTAATAAATTCTATCGATATTATTATAAATAAACGTGTTAACCAAGATTGTTATTTGTTCATTGATATGATATGTTCAATCTATTATCTGTCAGTTTGATGGTTATTTTAGAAACCAGTCATAAAAAAAATTACTATCAGACATATTATTTAGGTATTATGTATGTTAAATTGTGTCTTTCATAAACTTAGAAATACTTTAATTATGCATAAAGTTTGATTTGTTTTTAATTTTTTATAGCCTTATAGCTTTGTAATAATATTTTATAAATATATTTAGAATATTTTACCTTGCAGACCGGAACAAAACCAAATGGGTATACTTACATAGATATACATACGAGTAATAACTAATAATTTTAGGTGCAAAAAAAAGTATTCTGAAAGAAAAAAATGAATTCAGGTAGAATAATAAAAATATATCCGAAAATTGAAAAATAAATTGAAATTTTTTTATTTAGTAACGTTATTTTCTAATTTCATTGATATATCAAATATAACAATATTAAATAATTATACTCGGTTATTAACTAACGTCTAAATCATACATTTTATTCATCATGTTATATTTAAGATATTATTTTTTACTTTATATAAATAATAAGTTATATTAATTAGTTATATTAATAACTATTAAGTACCTAGATATCTACTATGTACAAAATCTACCTACAACTAGTTGTTTAAATTATAAAACGAAAAAAAATTGCTTTATTCCTTCTTTTTAGGCAGGTGCGTAGAAGAGTACTTATATTTTAAACAACTGTATATAAGAATTTGTTGTACTTTATTGATTTATTTCCAGTGTTTGAATTAGGGAGAAGTGAGATGATGGAGTAACTGTTCTTTTTTAAAATTTTATTAGTTTATTAAGTACGGTTTATTCCATTATAAAACTGTCTTAAAAACTAGGAAAGCTATAATATCACTACCTAATAAGAAATATAGTATTTGATTATTTATCTGAAAATTCCTACTACTTTTGAAGAATAAACGGTATAAAATAATTATATATTAATTAAACAATAGAATATCGTTTAATAAATATTTTTCTTCTACGAGTGATGTAAGTCTATTTTTTTTCAAAAACATTACACATCTAGTTATAATTCCACATAGAAAAAAATATTGGTATACCTTTGTTTTTTTTAAGGAGTTATTTTCTGGTCTACCTACAATAATTATACCTAAATATCTATACTAAATAACTTTGTATACAAATATAATTTACATAAATTTTTATTTAATTATACATTTTACGAATTATATATAATTTTATTGTTTAATTATCTGTTCACATCAGTAAATGCAATAAACCACGTTACAAATCATAATAATATTATAGCATAGGTACTCAACATTTGATTAACAAATAGGGTATGTACGTATAGGCTTTACATAAGGTACGATTGACACGTGGTGTCGGGATTATCGTTGAACGCAACGAGCCAATAATAATTACATAACATTATTTTAATGGAATGGACTGTGTTTTTAAGACATATTATTATCATCAATGTGTACACAAGAGAAATTAAATTTGTCCAGCCGTCAGCCTTTTGTTATGCGTTAAAGAAATCAGTGAAGGTTTGTTCATTGTTTGCGCACGTTTATTTATCCTGCTGAGATATGGCCAAGCCAGTGTTGCACAAATAATAAATGAAGGATCCATAATTATTGTTGACTTATACTCAAACATATTATTGTTATTTCATAATAATTAATTCGCCTATATTATAAACTTATAATTAATTAAAAAATAATAATTTGTTACCTATTTATCATGTCATAAGTTATGATTGTTCTTGACCCTAGACAATTTATAATACGAAGAACTAACAAGTACGATGTGACCGAAATAACCTGTAAATATTATACGCATATGTTACATTAAATGTAAATACAAATTTCAATAAATTACTTTTTATATATATAAATTTAGAATAAATTTAAAATAAATTTAAAATTTATGAAACTTAAACAAATTATGTATTTTTTTTAAATATCACAAAAAACAATTATTTTTTTGAATATAAATATAAATATAAATAAAATAAAATAACATTAAAATTTTGAATTTTAAATAGATGTATCGAACACGTAAATAGACTTTTTATAAGATACTATAACTAGTTAACACAGTCACATTAATTATTTAGTAGGTAATATTAGGTACTATATAATTTATAATATTCATTACCAATGTCAATGTTATAAAAATAAATATAATTTTGATCAGTAATATTATTAAACAGTTTTAAAAATAGAGATACTTTAAATTTAAAAAAATCTTTAAAAAAACAATATATAAAAATTTCAAACTAAAAATTTGTTTAACTCTAATATTGAAATATTAGATGTTCAAAAAATAATAATTGTTAGATATTTTATACAAATATATTAATCATAAAATATCTATATAATATTAAATTATAATATATTAATTTTTTGATCAGTATATTTCTATCCAAAACACTTTATTTTTTTTTTTATTAGAACTTTTTGAATAAATTAAATCAAAAATTATTTTCTATTAGTAATAAAATATATATATTATCAGTGGTAATTTTTCCATTTAGATATAATAAAGATAGAGATAATGAAAATATTATTTACCATGTAAGAAACAAATATAAATATAAAAAAGAAATTAGTATTCAATTAATTACCTATATAATAGTCAATAATAATGTGTATGATAATAATAAATATTTTCCCCTTACAATATGTATGTTAAATAATAAAATATTTTTATACGTATTTAGGTAAGTCGTAAATTATTAAAAAAAATAACTTTTTGATGTTTTATTATATTATACAAATATAATGAAATAAAACTTATTAATATACTCGTATTTACATTTTATTCTTTAAATATTAATTATTATAATATATTATACTTCTGCAATTATGTATAAAATAACACAATAAAACAAAAAATTACATTTACCAACCTATCTTTTATAATTTTGTTTTTTTTCATTGCAACATAAAAATAAATAAATTCCATTCCCTGACCAAATAACTTGAGTAAAAATTAATTAAAATCAGAAGATGAAATTTAACAAATAAAAGACCATACTTACTTTTTATATTAAAATTTTAATAATTTGTATGTAATTTAAATATATTAAAATAGTAATTGATATAAATTAATATTCATTAAGACTATCGGATATTGTAGGATATGAAATCCAACTGATTTAAATAGGCGTGCATAATTTAGGTATATAAATAAATCATAGTATTTTTATTTGATTTTATATGTTATTACTTTTCAGGCACGTAGCCAGAAAATATTTATTAGGTGGGCTAATATAATTTAAACCCTCCTCCCTCGAACCCTATTCTAATAATTATGTAATATTTATGGGCGTAATTTGGTAGTGGTCTGGGGGGGGGGGCTAAAGCCCCCTCAGAACCTCTCATAACCACCCTAAAATTTGTAAAATTATTAATGTAATATTTTTATAGAAATTTGAGTAGTTTAGGTGTGTTTTCTTATATAATCATTTTTAGTTTTTTAATACATCATTAGAATTAACACGTCTTTTGTTAAATTAACAATCTTGTACTTGTATAGTAGTATAACTTATTAACTTAATAAAATAATTATATAATATGTAATAATAATTATAAATGTATATTTATATATTATTTTAAAATGGGTATATTAAGTCCATGTTATCATTAAATTATTGAAACTATTGTTGACAGGTTTTTGTCAAATATCGACAATAACAACAACTACTATAGTACTTGTAGCTATATAATATAAATATACAATTTAATATAAGATTAAATAATAATTTTAATATTTGTGGGACTACACGTCTACACAGTAAATAAGTCAATAGACCAATGTAGTATTGTCATAGATTAATACAATAGTATTATATTATAACATTATTTATATCTATTTATGAGTTTTAATCAGAACGTCAAAAATTTTAAATCAAAATATTATAATTTACATTTTTCACAGCCAATCAAATGTATATAGATTATTAACCTGGCATCTGAAAAAAATGTATTATTTATAATTAAAAGTGGGTGGGCCGGGCCCACCAAGGCCCCCCCCCCTAGCTACGTGCCTGTTACTTTTATAAAATAATGTAAAAGTTCTAAAGATTTTTTAATCATTTTATATGTATCAAATTATCAAACAAATATATCTTATAAAAAAACAACAGTTATTTATCTAAAATATTATATATTACAATGTTATGTTTTTATAGGTCTTAATTTAAATTTAAATTTACAATTAATGTAAGCAGTGGCGTATTTTCATTCTTTTTCTGGGTGTGTGGGGGTTTAGTTCTCTAGTAGCTTATATTACCAATATCTGCTTAATAAATAAACTGTACTGAAATATTGAACACAAAATTTAACACGTATAAATTGAAAAATAAATCACAAAATAATGTTCAAGT
The DNA here is from genome assembly GCA_013282895.1 of Eriosoma lanigerum. NCBI lineage: Eukaryota > Metazoa > Arthropoda > Insecta > Hemiptera > Aphididae > Eriosoma > Eriosoma lanigerum. The sequence continues at coordinate 6,169,504 of CM023357.1, read as the reverse complement.
TTTTGTAATATAAAATTATAAATTAATATTATAGAATTAAATATATATATTATATATGTATTTTCAATTCTGCCTATAATAACTTATAAAAAAATATTTTTTTTTTTTGGTTTCCAGTAGCCTGGACCCCATCCCAGTAAATACACTCTGAATGTAAGTAGTAGGATCTTACCTTAGAATTCCGAAGGTCTGTTATTAAATTGTAATACATTATATCATTTAATCTATGTAGGTACCTTAGTACCTACCAACCCACTTGATTGTTCATTTCATGATCATTGTTTTTACCTTGAAACAATTTACGAACTATATTTATTATTGATACGAGTACAATTTCATTCATTGATACATGTATTCATTAATATATGTATATAACATTAATTTTAGTTAAAACCACTATAAAATACAAATAACTTGCTTAAATTACTAAGTACCTAAATATCAATTTATTGTCGCGTCTAACTATATCTTAAGGTATTTGAAAAATTATTTTTTTAACAATTTACGAGGTAATCAGGTTTTTAAACATTTTGTTTATTTTGTATAACAATATTATGATCACTCTGTATAATTATAGATATATTATGATTTATGGTTTATGAGTTATTATGTATTTGTATTATAAAAAAAGGTCAATCGATTATTTGTGAAAACAAATATTTCAAAATTATTTATACATTTTTCTAACTTACCAGAGTAATTAATATTTAAACTTTCCAATACAACAATAAGGTAATAAAGTATATAATTTATTGCATTTTTTATATTATTTTAAATTTTATATCCATCTCGATCATATCTTTATATCATTTTTACCTATTATACCTACCTATCTTAATTTGTTTTCGCAATGTTTTAAGTTTATGTTCATTTATTATATAACTACTGAAGTTTTCACTGATTTTCGTGCTACTAAAAAAGTACTATAAATATAAACTTATATATCATAAGTGAACACGAAAAATATTATTAAAGCTAAATCTTATGTCAATTATGTAATTGGCCAAATTAAGAGAACGACCCCGATAAAATTTTGTGACATTGAGAGACTAATTTTCACTTAATATCTATACCTACTAATATATAAAATAAAACACAGTTATATTTTTCTATTTACTAAACCAACATTAAAAATGATTATTAGTGTTTTTATTATAAAAACAGATCAATCATTATTTCTATATGTATATTATTAAAACTTACACTTTAAATTTTGATCATTATTTAAATAAATAAAATCAAATATTGATATATATATAATAGATAGTTGTGCGTAAAAAAATTAAATGCAACTATATACTACAGATTTATATTTTATATTATAATATAAATACTACTTTAAATATGTTTTTTTTTTTATATATATAAAGTAAGTAAATCAATTTAAATTTGAATTAAAGTTATTTATGTTAGATTAGGTTGTATAATAATTTAAAATATATTTTAATGAAGTTTGTTTTCGATTGATTTAAAAAAAATTTCACTTCACAAATTTATTGTATTTAATCATGGGATTATAATAATAAATGCAATTTCATTGCATAGTTATTACTTATTATTATATGACACTCTAAAGTCTCTAGAATCTCTGTGTGTTTATTCATAACACGAATTACCTCGGATAATCTGTGTTCTATGTACATAATACGTCGAAATTCCCATGGGACATAACGAAATTCTAACTGGTATAAGTAATTATAAGTGAGCAATATAAGTAAATAGGTAATTTTAATATTCAAATAAACATGTTGGTAATCAATTTCTACAATACTAATTATTGTACAAATAATGATATATATATACAAATATTTTTGAAACTTTGATTTTACAACATTTAATATTAAATCAAATATGTGTTGAAGTTTCGAAATTAATTAGGTATACAAATTTAGTTATAATTGGTATTTTAATGATATATGACAAATTAATCGTTTTTGTATCATTTAAGTGTGAAAAAAATGACAGACACAAAATACAAAGAACGAATTTCATAATATAAAACGGACAAGTACTTATCTAATATAGTACACACTGATTGTAAATGCATCAAAAGAATTTTGCATATTAGTGATAAATAATGTATATAAACGAGAAACACTCATATTTTCTTCATAAATTGTTTAAAAATTTGGAAAATTATTTAGTTACCTTGGTAAATCAATAATAAATGTGTTATTTTAAAATATAATATTAATTTGGAATATTAAATTAAATTATTTGGGGTTCCTTTTTCTTAAAATATACAGCTACCTATATTTTACAACTATTTAACAGAAAAATAATTAAAATATGTTCGAACCAGCACACTTTAACATTTTTAATTAATTTCAGTGAATTTATATTTCATAAAAATGGCATGGACAGAATTTTTACAGTAAAAAGGGAATAAATCGGTATAATATTTGTAATAAACATTTTCCACATTCAAATACAAATAAAAATGGGAAGTTCGATTTTGGATGTTCCTCCTTCGTTCCTTCGATCCTCGGAGAAATTAGTGGTTTACTTTAATATAATTAAGATTTGAATGCAATGATATAATATTAGAAAATACGATTCTGCACAAAACTCAATATAATACAATTTACAATATATTATCCTGATAGATCATTCCATAAGTTAACCACGTGTGTAAACTACCTATGAGAAAACTCAAAAAAATGTAAAGTACCTACGTTCAAAATTGCATTAGTTATCATGAAAACACTAAATCAATTTCATCAAAATTATGATTTTCGTAAATTTTGACGTTTTTCCGTCATTTTTTGGTACTTTTTCTTCTCCCGATTAAAGTACTAACTAGACGCAATTTTCAACCGAAAGCATATCCTATTTGTAGTAATTGAACCATTACTTTTAACTGGAAAAGTGTTTTCAGACATAAAAAAAAAGTATCATAATATTCAATTCTACTAAACATTCAAATTTTAGATACTGATAAAAAAAAATTGTCGGTTTAATAAATATTTTGGAAATAGATAAAGTAGTATATGATTAAACTTTGATAAAATTTTCAAACCTATAAACCAAAAATTGCATGAAGTATTAAACATTTTTGGAAAAAAGTTCAAAGCTCAATACTTAGTCAGAAAATAAACCAATTGTTTCCAAATTTTTTTTCTAATGAAGAACACTTATGTGAATACTCAAAAAAGTTTTCAAGTTCCTATGATCAAAACTCAATCAGTTTTCACAAAATAAAAAAAAATTAATATAACAGAAACCATAATTTTACCGATTTTCCGCCATTTTTTGGTAGTTTTTCTACTCTCGAGGAAAAACTTTTAAGAAATTCGAAAAATGTGCCACATAAAATATCAACTAGACGCAATTTTCTACCGAAATTATACCCTATTTGTGGTAATTGGACTATTATTTCTCTATCGAAATAAGTGTCTATGAAAAAGTGTGTTCAGACATAAAAAAAAAAAAAACTTTGTAAAACCAATACATTCTTCGCTTCGCTCAGTGCTCAGAATCTAATATCATTCGATTTTATTTTATAAAATGCATATTAAATAGTAAATTACATTACGTAAATTAGAAAACACGATTTATAATATATTTATATTTAAAACTAATATAAAATGTTTATATTATTCATTTTCATACGGTTATTTTGACTCTCAACGAAATCGATAATATTAAAAATATTTTATCTTATTATCTTATCTAGATAACAGAAAATTACCTTTTATCTTTATCTGAGATAAATTTAAGTTAGTATTTTTCTATCTAAATATAAATATTAGTCATCTTTTCCCATCACTGATACCATGTATCAAATACTGTAATACTATAAGAAATAATGCTCAAAAAAATACAACTAAAGTTCTTAAAAAACAGATTTTTTTAAATTTAGAGTAAAATTAACCTTATTCCTTCTTGAAGTAATTTATATATAATGTATCACCGTACCTATACAAAATTCAATTTTAAAATTTTAAATTAAACTTATGAAAAGCAAAAACAAATATTTAACTATATTAACTTTACAAAAATGTAATTATATTGTTAATCAATTACTATATATATATATATATATACATATTACTAAATTCAATTTCACTTAAATATTCAATTTATAAATAAATATGATACTATTTTATAAGCTACACCCACCTAAATATATAATTAAACATTGTAGGTACCTATTACAATAGTACATGAAATATCATTATAAAAAAACTTTTAAACATAATTTATTTATATTATTATGTCAGTTTAACCTAATTTTTTTTAATAAAAATATAATATGATCCTAAATAAGAAACTAAAAAAATAAAATAAAATAATTTGAAGATAGATACCTGCAATAATTTAATAAATTAAAATACAGTACTATAATATATGGAATGTGGCAATTGTATATTTAAATGATATTATAAATGTAAATAACTTTATTTTTTTAATTTCAACTAAATATAAATCGTTGAATAATATCACTATCGTTATAATATATACAAATTATATTTAATTAATTAATGTGTGTTATTAGTCACAATTTCAATGGAATTTAATTTTTAACCAAATATGAGGTATATCCAGAAAGTAAGAGTACTCGATTATATTTAAAAATGATAATTTTAGGGTTTTGTTGATAAATATGGCAGTCATTTCTCAACGTAGTCGCCTTCCTTTTTTATACAGATTAGTGATCCGTGACACAAACTATCTGATATATTTGATATAAGAATTTTCCCGCCATCTCTTTTTTCCAGTTCAAGATCTATTGATTCACCTCCTCATCGATTGAAAATGTAGAAAAAACAATAATAAAAACAATTGGAAAAAAAATTTTACTTTATATTGTTACTTATAATACTTGTATAATTACTATTTTGTACATGTATAAATGGTTATTATTTAGTTAATAAATAATATAAAATATATACAACTTTGAACAATATAAAGATAATATCTATTACATTATACAATATTTCAACTTTATTATAATTATATCTACATAATTGAATAAGTGTAAACTTAGGCCAAAAAAGCGTAAGTCATATTGAATCCTTAAAATATCCTGTAGGCCTGTAGGGTCTTTCCATTCACACATTCAGTGGCACAACTATAAGTGCTAAAATTTAGAGAGAAGCCATTGCCCCACATTAAAATAACTTTAAAAAAAAGTTGAGAATTATTTTTTTATTTAAAAGGGCTAAGCTCCTCCCCTAGAATCACGCTTATATGATAAAATATTAATTTTAACGATTTTTACAATATTACACAAATGCCCAAGGAGATCAAAATTGTATGTTACGATAATTTCGAGAATTACTCGCGTTTTCAATGTTATTTCCATTATTTGTATAGGCAAGTAATATTCTAATCATCTTATCTATATTACAATTTTTAGTTAATTTATTTTTTAAATTATTAATTATTATATTATTATGATCTTACAGATTATAAACGTTAGAACTCGCTATGTACTTAATTGTACGAGTAGTTATGCAGTATGTAGCTTGTGCGATATCCTGAATAGGTATTATACATGTAAATACCGGTTTCTTATATTATAAATTAGATACTACAATAATATTATATCAGTGGTGTTCAAATTTTTTCATGCCACGGCTTCCTTTGTGGTGTCTTTCAAAATATTTTGACGGCTCTTGAATATTATCAATGACATAAATAATATGATAATGTTTATATGTACTTATGTAAATATATTTTTTTATCATAATATACAGAAAAATGTAATAATTAAATCATGATAATGATGAAAAAACTGAATTTAAATATTTTATGTTTAGAGTAAATCAAATAACAATAAAACAATAAATTGGCATTCAGTGAGACGAATGAGCTTGTTCGTGTAATTTCATTTCGTTTTCATTATCGTTTCCACAATCAAAATTATCAATATTATATTAATTTCGTTCTCCTGTTCTATGCGACAGTTCCCTTGACCAACTTTGGATACCCCTTGAAGACGCGACGCACAGTTTGAAATGTTTTAATATCTCTGCTATAGGTCTAATGACAGTCGCGCCCACAGGGGAGGCCAAAGGGGCCACTGCCTCCCCTGGTGTTTTTATATAGTATTTGTTTATAGAAAAAAAAATAAACAGGTACTGTGTGAAATTTTATGTAGTCGTAAAAAATTGTTTTAAATATATATATATATTTTTTTTTTTAATGTGTTGTAGTGTTCTGTAATCTATGAAAAATAATGACGAGGTGTCAAATATATAATTAATATATCACTTTATTCTTTAAATAATTATGATCTTGCCTCAGGTGGGATTTTATGCTGTGGGCACGCTTGTCTAATGGGCATAAGCGTAACTAGGGGTTGGCTGGAGGGGCTTAGCTAAAATTACTCATAACTCCTTAAAATAACAAGACAATTCTCAATTTTTTAGTTATTTTAATTTAGAGCCATAGGCCTCCACTAAATTTTAGCACTAGTTACACCACTATTAGCTATACATAATTATATAATATATTGATTATTAATATTATTATCACAGCTATGGTTGTATCACAGAATATTATTCTTTGTCTGTATAAGCTTATGATGTTCAATGAATTCTGTCATTCAATTCAGGCGGCAGAGACACATTTGTATATATTATGGTATCAGTTATAGTTTTATAATTTTTTCATAGCACACCAGTGCCAAATCGCAAATAACCACTGCAATAATCTGTTAATCTATCAATAATAATTATTAATTAACAAATTTTATAATTTTATATCTTTATGAAGAAATTCGAAAAAAAAATTATTTCATAAATAATTATACCAAATATGGAACACGACATCATTCTGTTTAAAACATATTACATAGGTACATCATAAGTACGATAACATCATAAACTTATTTTATTTGAAAAACACTAAACTCATCAAATAATTTTTATTTAATTATAGGTATAAGTATTAAGTATCTACTTTTAGCAGGCCATTCGTAATCGATAATCTTTACCCTGTAAATTATAACCAAAATTATTAAATAAATATGACAATTATACCTATAATGTATTTATTTGATCGCTTAAGATCGGACATTCTCCTTAAAAAATGTGAAATAAGGACAAAATTGTATTCACGGACAAGCGCAATACACCACTAGGTATAAACTAATTATTACCTATCTACATTTTACATCTTGATGACCATCTAATAAAATTCATAAAACAACATTTACTTGAAATATTATTTAACTATTAACTATAACCTCATATTATAATATTAACCAGTTAAGTTCAACAACTAACTCATTATATAAATTAATCATGAAATTTATAGTTATGCAAAATAATAATGATGATAACTGATAATAATAAATTACTAAACAATATAAGATCGTTGTAAATGTAATATATTATTTGATGTAATTTTGATTTATAAATTTTGTCATAAATAGAATGTGAATTATTAATATAGTTTAAAATCATTCTTAAAAAATAATATATGTTATAAGGGTTTAATGTCAGTTCGCATTATACATTTTCTATATTTTAAGATTTTGAACGAAGCGAAAATGTATTGGTATTTTTTCCAAACAAATGATGTATTTTTTTTTTTATGTCTGAAGACCCTTTTTAGAAATAATGATTCGATTACCAGTCCATGAATAAATATGCTTTCGGTAGAAAATTGCATATAGTTGGTACTTTAATTGATTTATTTTTCAACAATTTTCCTTGGGAGAGGAAAAACTACCAAAAAATAATAGAAAAACATGAAAATTGCGGTTGACGTGAATTTTATTTTAAATATTTTGGGATCACTAATGAAATTTTTAACGTAGAGACTAATCTATTTTTTTTTAGAATTCTCACAGGTAGTTATGAGGAATGAGGAACGTTCAAAGTTTATCTTCCCGCTTTTTTTAATTTGCAGTATAGCAAAATAACTTTATAACACAAATATTATGGGATTTAGGATTAATATAAAGCTAAGACGTTTATTATAAATTTTAAAAAAAGAAATTTTTTTTTTAGCGATTGATATATCATCCATTTTATAACATTTATATCAAAAAAAAAGTATCTAACTACGATATAACTTTTTAGTTTTTAAATTCGTTTATTTATATTGTAGAACATTATATAGGTACCTAAGTACAATAAAGTTAAATAATATTTAAACAATATTGTATATATATTTATAATTATATTTTGTACTTTTTTTTAATAAACAACTACATCATCCGATTAAAATGTTTTTATTTGGATATTGTTGACTGCAAGTACATTTATTATTACAATTTCGTAGTCATTTAACGAATATATTTTATTGACTTAATACTTCGAGTGTTGTATTATAGATAGTGTTAATTCTGACACATAAAATGAAACTATTGTTATAGTCTGAAATGTTTTGTACTAATCTGTCGAATACGGCTAATTGTTGAGATTTTCATTGAACCAAATAACTAGATGATGCAATAGAGTTAGATGAATTTAGAGAGAAGTTTGACCTGAAGTAGTTTGGTAGCTAATTTTGTTCGTTTTAGTAATACGATTTTAGTTTAGTTTATGTCAATATAATGGAGTAGTTTATTAGCTTTATTAAATTATTTGGTTAGGTTACAGTTTCATTTAAACTATTTTAATAATATCATAAAGTTTTAATTTTTTTAATTAATAAAATATAAATGTACACATTTTAAGCCTGTTATAAAGACATTATATGTAAAAATATAATGTGATACTATGAATTATACATTTATAAAAACCAAACTAACTGATAAAATAACGTAAAATATTTTCAGCTTCGATTATATGTTTAAAAATGTATTTTGATTTAATACGATTCTTAATAATTATTATTGAAATGTAATTTTCTTAAAAATTCTGATTTTGTAAAAAGTTTATTTTAATCTTGAAAATTAATAAATTTTCAAATCTATATGCAATGGAAAAATTATACTTATTATATTAGAAATAAAACAATTTGTTAATTAGCAAAGAATAATAATATTATGATATTAAAATTATAAAAATGTGTCAAAAAAAAATTAAATAATTTAATAAAATATTTGATTTTTACTGTCGTGGAATATTTATATTCCAAATATCCATAAATTATAATAATAAAAATAATTTAAATTTAAAAAATATAATAATGCAATATAATTTTTAAATTGATTATAATATTTTATATTATTATAACTAAATGGATAATAATTTAAACAAAAAGTATGGAAATTGAGTTAAATAATGAATTATGAAAATAAGGGGAATTGGTTAGATAACATAATATACTTAAAAGAATTAAATTCGTAATACATAAAGAATTATTAAAAAATAGATGTTAATATTTATTAAGTGGTTTAAGTTAATACATTTAAAATGGTATATTATTATTCATTATATTAGCTTACTTAAATGATACAAAAATTACTATAATATGTTTTGTGAATATAAAAAATATATATTTAAAAATAATTAGTTATAAGACTTTATATTATTGTATTATTGTTTCTTAAAAAATTTCACAATTTTCTTAGAATAAATTATGAAATAATTTAATAAATAACACATGAATTATTACATCTTAAGTTATAAAATCAAAACTAGTTAAAGTTTCACAAAATTGTATCACAATATAAGTCATAAAAGACCATATTATTAATATATATTTATGATATTTTTTCCAGAGTAGGATACATACACATTATACATATGCAATATGTACTCCAAATATAATAAAAATTAAAGCTTAATTTTCATAAATTAAGAAACTATAATATGTCATATTTAAATCTTTTTCATACCATCTAACAATTTTGAAAGTAGATAAAAACCACATATATATTTACATGTTTTAGTTAGCTATTCAAAAATGTGTACAATATTATTATTATTATTATGAATTATGATGTATTTTATTGTATAAAAATTATTAGAAATATGTCCTACCAACAAATTAAGGAATTTGTTTATTCTTCAAACCAAAATAATATGTATTATACTTATTAAATATATTTAATACTTAAATAGGTAGGTCAATAATTTCAACTTATTTATTCAAGGTTTTTACCTTTTAACTTAAAAGTATTTGATACATATTGTACTATTACTTATCAAATATTATAATTAGTAAATTAAAAATAATTACTTTGACATTTAAAAATTATAAGCATTTTAAAACAATTAATTATTATTTTTAATTTTAATACCCGTTAATAACTAAATGTCAACACATATTGTTACATTATTAAAGTTAATATAAGTCAATAGCTAAAATACAGTGTTTCAGTGGCTTCATAGACTTCAAAATATTATACGAATTTTATATTTTAATACAATTTGAAACATTAAATATGCGTGTAGTTGAGATAGTGAACAAAGCAAAGAATATTGGTAAAATTATTAATTTTTAAATTAAAATACATATTCAAATGTTATAAATATTCAATATTGTTCACACCATTTTATAATATGAATACAATTATGTTTTATTTTTCAATTTAATTACCTATGTGTAACTAAAACTAAAACTATAATTATTTAAAAGTTAAAAAGAAAGGCGACTTACCCACTGAGCACACAACTGATTGGAATTGTTTTTTATTATGTAAATTTATCTAAACGAGATTGTGAGTTATGGTAACGATAATTACACATCGTGTAATGTGAAAATACCAACAAAAAAGTCCATATAGAGGTACCTGTGTATAAAATTACGTCATTATCAAAATATGAATACCTACATTTAAAGAAGTATATGCGACAATGCGACATATATAAATAATTTATTAAATAGTAAAACTAATCTTACCTGAGTGAATTAAAATTTTAATAAAAATCTGATAATAATATATACCTACTCTGAACTAAATAGGTAAGTATACCTACCTACTAATGCATTAATTATTATCGTGAGTTGTTAGTTACGTATCTTGAATTATAAATATAATTATTATATATTTGTAAGTTCAACGCATTAGAAAAAATATTACTACCAAATTATAGAATATTTTTTATCACTATTACAGTATTACCTTTAGCTTAATTAATGATATTATCATAATTGGTTATTAATTTATTATCTCTATTACAAGTGTAATAATATTTATTTTCAGAATGGTATTATTATAAATTTTAATGTCAGTGATCAAGTAACGTATCAAAATTCTAAACCTATTAATAAATAAGTATAATTATTACATCGAGTCAATTTTCTACAAAATTAATTATACTACAAAGTACAAACATCTTAAAAATGCATGGATGTAAATTTTATAATATTAATTACATAAAATTGTATATTATATGAGTATACACATGCACTACATGTCTATACCTACTTATTATAACTCTAATAAAACACCGCACTGCATATTATAATATGTACATTATACAAATAGGTACAACCCAGAATATAAACATTAAATTTGGTTGGTAATTAACTAGTGTAAAGTACATTAAAGAAAACAGTTAATAATGAATAAAACAAAATATTTAATTTTAATAAACTGTTATATAATAACGTTATCATTTATGTGATGTTCGTCCTTAAAGTTATTCAATGATAAATTTATAAAGTTATTCTGTATTTTAATATGCGTATAGCCTTCAGAATTACTAAAGGAAGAATCAAAACATGTATAATGATGGTTACATATTATTATAATTTAAAAACTACGTATTAGAAATTAAAATACACACTATACCTATTAATATAATATAAAGTTATTTATTTGAGGAAATTAATCCTAACAAATATCGTAAAGTGAATAAATATTAATAAATTTTGTTTTTTTAATTACATAATGTGTAAATATTTTAAATTTAGATATTTTAATTTTTAAATCAATTATTTAATATTTGTATTATTAACTTTGTGTTTATTTCAAACTAATGTATTGTAATAATAATGTCGAGATCATTAAATTAAATATCTATAGGAAAATACTTAATTTATCCTGTAAAAATAATATCCGTATTTAATTTTTTTAATTAAGTAATTTTAGAAAGTTGTAGTTCTATTAGAACAAATTGTGATTATTTTTTATTTTGTTGGTTTAAGACATACGTGGATATATAATGTACAACCTTCGAGTTGAGAATATGACTAGCACAGAAATTAGATTACACTATGTTCTATGAGCTATTTGTTTATAATTACTATTATTTATTTTGTAGAGTATGTAATCATAGCATATATAAACGAGATAAACTTTAATTTTTAAAGAAATTAAATACATGTAACTGTATAATTATTGGAGTAACCCATTATTTAGTTTTTTTTTAATTTCCTATTGTCTATATTACATATTATACATGTCTATATTATATAATAATATAAATTAATTTTATATTCTAATTTAAAATTATAAATTAAAAAATATTACAACTCGACAAAAATAATAGATTATAGTAAATTTCTATTGAAAATAATCCTAGTAGTAGCTGTGTTTAACAAAATCTCACCTAATTAGTATTAGAGTATTACACAATAAAATATAACACTAATTTTAATGATATAAAATTCGATTGTCAAACTGACAAACAACTAACAATTTTATAAAAGTTAAAATATTCTCATTTTATGTTTATATCTGTTATATTTAATTTTAATTAATTAATAATTTTTGTTTCAAAATAAATATCAATGATATTAATTTATACATATAACGTATATTATTAAGTATGTATTGATTTTTTATTTCAGTCATTTTATTAATCAATTAAAGACATTTTCTTTTGTTTTTCTCAATTATATTCTTGTATAAATATATTTTGTATTGAAAAATAGAAAATATTTCCTTTGTTTTTTTACTGTTTTATTTCCTTCAGTCTATACTCGTTAGATTCTTCTGTGATGTTATTCTTTATAATGACAAAATATTTCCAACCTACACTGTTTTATTATTATTGTATTTATAACTTTGAAGATACTAACATTGAACAGTAACAATTACTTGTACAATATTGATCAAATATTGTAATTAAAAATATTTATATAATTTATTTAATTATTTCTTTTATAAATTATTCCTTAATTTAAAGCTAAATTTAAATTGCATAATACAAAATTTTACTTAAACAATTATTAAATGAAAATTATATAATTTACCTAATAATATGAACTATAAAGATTGTAAACTATGGAGTGCAATTTACAATCGCGTAATGCGTTATTTCGTGATCATTGAAATGACCAATTTAGGTTACCATATTTTACGTTTTATCGGGATAGTTTAATAGATAGGACTAAAAGATACCATTTCAAGATACACAAGTTCGTATCCTGATAATTTCGTAAATTATCGTGACTAGTGTAAATCTGGCAAACATTATATTAATATTCTGTTGTCACTAGATTTGATTTACTGTTGTACTTTAAACAATAATAATACAATTAAATTAAAATATAAAACAAAACCGCTTGGTTTTTTAATAACAAACTAATTGTCTTAAACAAATAATAAACAATAAAAAATGTTAGATATTCTAAGCTCAATAAACAGTCAGTTGTTCCAATATTTAAAAATTAATTAATAATAAAATATCAAAATGTATTCACAATATTTTAATTACTACCTATTACTGAATGGACGGTATTATAATTACATGGGTAAGTAGGTACTAAATGTTCAAATATGTAAAGCGATTTAATTTTCGAATTATGTTTGTAATATCTAATATATATTATATAGGTATATATGTATGGTACCTATATAGAGTTTCAGTGAAAGGTAATTAACTGCCTATTTACGTTGTAATGATATATGCATTATATATTTTACTATTTTAAACGATACGATTCGTAATTTTTGTTGTGGTATAATAGGTACAAGAAATTTGGTGCATTCTTGTGATGTTTATTATCAACGATGGCGATATAATTTTATTTTATTTTGGCTTCTCACACTCTTATTTACAATAAACAGAAATAATTACTATTTGTAAAATCACAAATCTCTATAGTAGTAACGTCATAGTGTTAAAATATTAACTTTAATAAATCAGAGTAGGTATAATAATAAAACAGCAAAATAATAAAATGTTACGAATTTTGTTTGTGTGAAATCTCCGAAAGACTGGCACTCTGGCAGTATGGTAGTGAAAACGACAAAACAAAAATTGTAAGTTTGAGCCCGAAGTGAGTTGGAATTCTGATAAGAATATAATACAAACATTTTGTCAATATTTTTGCGTTGACTAACCGCGCGTCTTTAAAATTCGTGTATACTTCAAGGCCTCGTCTTTTACTCTGTTTATAACCTGCTATAATACCAGTATACCACGATGGTAGGGAGACTAGCACATACAACAATAATTATACCTGGGTTACAGTTATAATGTTATGTCCGTAAAATAATGCCCGTGACTCAACGTCAAATCTGATCATTCCGAACCAGAACCTAATAGATACGTACAGACGGTGTGAAATGGAACAAGGCGTTTTATATATTTTGTTCGTATAAATATATATATATATTAATAAATAGATTATTTATATTGAATAAAATTTAGTTCGCGTTTAAGTAATAGGTCAATTAACGTAACTCGTTATCACCAAGTTAACGGTCAAAAATATTAAGAATATTTATATAACAATATTTTATTATTTATATTATTTATTGTATAATATGTTTGTTCTTTTATTTCTATTCGTATCGTTGACGGATGTTTTCGGTTATTATTTAGCTGATTTATCTTTGACTCCGAGACCGCTCGAGGAAACAGGATACACGTACAAAAAGTGTTTATCGATGAGGAAAATTCTCTACGAAAACCAATGTTGGGATCTATTGACAAGAGGACCGTGCGATAAAGGTTAGTGAGTTGACATATTCTAATATTATAATATGCTAATACGCGTCCAATAATAATAATAATGCAAATATAAAATAAGACGTTGAACGTCAGTTGCTAAACGATTTACATGACGAGAGGAAAGACAAAATATGTTCACAAAATGTTTCTATTATAATATTAGATATTATTTATTTTAACTAGATGAAACTATCAAAATGGTAAAAGAATCAAAGTCTTCAATGCTATTATTTTGACATTAAAATTCCCAGAAATTCATAATATCAGGTATATTTATAAAATATCAAATACCTAACCGAATATCAAATTATAAAAATAAAATGGATTTCAATTCGAATTATAATTTGATTCTTAAAAAACAAAAATACGTCGAAAGTCAACAAATTACTGTAGTAGGTACTATTATATTTTTTTTTCTAACAGCTCAAATTCATACATAGCATAAAGAATTATTTTTATATAAAAAAATCAAATACATAATTATTCGTAAGACCTTGACTATTCCCCAGGCCAAACGTATTTAATTCATGTAAACAACATAAGAATAAAAAAACAAGAAATATAACCAATCGTTACAACCAATATGTTACTATGAGCACATTATGCACCTAACAGTAAGTCATATACAAATATCATTGCTTTTAAAACAAAATAAAATATTTAATAATGATAATAACAATAATTATAATTTATATGGAGTTAAATTTCAAAGAGTAATAATAATCTTACAGTAAATGATTATATCAAAACATTTTTAAAAAAATAACAACAAATGAAAACACAATAATTATACTATTATAGTTTAATTTGGTTCATAAACTATGATATTATTTTGATGTAATAACATAAATGTTGTAAAACAGATGTTATACCAGATAGTAATTTAATTGCATGTTATATTGTTATCCATAACTTATTATAGAACGGTTTAAAAGTTTGAAAATTCATTCGAAATTATTTGTTCAATAAGTATTTAAAATATATTTATTTATGCAATTGATAAAATTCTCTAAAGATTATAATGAGTTATGATCACGTTATAATTTAAGAGATAAGAGCACGTGCAGCAATTTTTAGATATCTTAAATTTTAGTCATTTTATAATTACAAAAATAGTTTAATATTTCAAACAATAACTATTGTTTTATATATTCTTAAATATATACGAAATATATGTATAAGCAAATAAAGATCTTTCAAACGTCTAATATTTTTATCGAATTATCATTTCGTATTTTAAAAATATGGTTAGATAATATAATAAAATATTAAAAATTAGAAATTTACCTACCTAAATTTAAATTATTGTATGAATAAATAATTTTATATCTATGTATGAATTTGAGCTGTTGGAAAAAAAAATATAATAATACCTACTACAGTAATTTGTTGACTTTCGACATATTTTTGTTTTTAAGAATCAAATTACAATTCGAATTGAAATCCATTTTATTTTTATAATTTGATATTCGATTAGGTATTTGATATTTTATAAATATACCTGATATTATGAATTTCTGGGAATTTTAATGTCGAAATAATAGCATTGAAGACTTTGATTCTTTTACCATTTTGATAGTTTCATCTAGTTAAAATAGTTTATATTTATGTTCTTTATTAGCAACTAAATATTTCATCATAAGGTATCAATTAAACAAAATAACTAATTAAGTAGGTAATTTAAATATTTTTCAGAAATAATATTAGGTATTTTAAAAATATTAGTGCCTGTTATAGTAATGTAAAATAAAAAGTAAGTAATAGTTTAATAATCTATCAATTCAAATTTTTGATTTGTTTCTTAAACAAATATTTATAACACATTTCGGTACAAATCTTGTTTTTTATATATTGTTCATAACTCATTTATCTAGTATCTATTTAATTTTATAATAAAAAGTTCATAATATAGATGTTGTAGAACATTTTAGATCACCCAAGTACTTACAATTAATAATTTCTAATGAAAAGTGTTATAAATTATTTAAACTTCTCTATGTCTACTTAGTGTTATGAGATGAGAATATTCTCAACATTTTTATTTTATTTTTGTCTATTAGATCAACGTATATTATTTTTTACTTAATAAGTGTATTTGTTAAATAATAATGTATATCTATGAAAATTGTGAGGAGAATCCTTATTTATTAGTATTACAATAATAAAATTGAGTGTCAAACTGTACAAATTATTTATTTTAATTCAGAACTTGATAAATTATGATTTATGATTATAAATTATGAACTCATAATTAAATTTAAATATTATGAAATTCTGAGTGAAATAATTAATTTTTAAGGCCAGTATATGAAATGATAAATGATTAACTTATTGTTATTTTTTAAGAACTATTAACATCAAATTTTCTAGAAACAAATCAAACATACAGAAAATTCTCTATATTTGAGAATATTCTCTTAAAAAGTTATTTCCGTAATTTAAAAACGCTACGTCTACTTAAAATATACATATTTATATCAATATAATGATGTTTTAATTTGTATATACATTATAGGTAAACTTACGTAAAGTGAGTCAAATTGAATTAGGTACTTTACTATTTGCTTTATTATCAAAATCGAATTATTGTTTCACATACTAAACTTGAAATCTGAATACTAATCAGACTTCAGCTTAGCTATGTTTTTCCTTTTAACTATGTTCGTTTAAACCTTTAATATAAAAACTTAATGCGTAATTGTGTCGTACTTTTGTTAATAAAATACCTTTTAGTTCATATTTTAAATAATAATCGACAATATTATAAATTACATAAAACTTCAGAAATTACTTTTTAACTTACAAAACCACTTTATTTTAAAATTAAATACGCTCTTTAATAAACAGAAATCGAAAGTAATCACATTCTCTAAAATTTAAACTTTTAAAACATAAAAGATAAATTGACTGTGAAATTTAAAGTCTGTTCTTAAGTTAAATATACATAATATAGGATATACATTGGTGATAAACAACTAATAACGTTTCAAGATCTATTACTTCGAATTACTTTATAAATTTGAATATTAAACCGTTATTTCACTATTATTTTTTAAGTAAGTACACAAATATCTTAAAAATAATAAAAAAAAATTAAAATTACATTTTACATTATACATTATACAATTTAATAATTGACTAACTCTAGAAAATAATTTAACTTAAAATATTATTTCTAATAATTATAAAAATGTCAACACTAAAATCAATTTCTATGTAAAAAATAAATGAAATAGGGAAAATGAGTTTCTCATTGTAACATTATATTTTAAACTAAATTTCAATTTGAAATGCTTATTTAAACATAATTTCCTCAAAATTGTATTATTTTAAATTCCAATATACATTCCAATGTAGTATAATACATAACATTACAAACTAATGTATAATAAAATATATAATAAAAAATTATTTAAATATTTTTAACAATAATTATATTATATATATCCACAGGGTAATCAGAATTTGTGTAATTAAAATGGTGGGAGTTATATACATTTTCAATATAACCTTCATTATTTTTGTAACACGAAATTTCGATCATTCTGTTAATCAAACCTGTAAAATACTAATGTATAAAAAACGTCAATAAAAATTGCAATTATCTATGTATTTGTTAAATATTTTTCGAATGAAAACAAAATACCTTATTAAATTTTGTCTAGAAAAAACAGGATTTCGCATACAAATTAACCAAAACCAGTAACAACTTTAAACCCATAAAAAATCACATCACTTGAAACCTTTATAACTCGAATAATTTTTATTTTGCAAACTCCAAATAATTGACAAATAATAATTTATAAACCAATAAATGAATATTTCAAACAATGTTTGAAATATTTCTGAACTAATGTGATATGTTATATTGTGGCACTGAATATGAATTTGGTATTAATTATACGTACATACCGGTGTTTTTTCAGTTGTTTGATATTTTATTTTTATTTTTTATTTTTTTTGTCTTAGTTATTAAATTGTCAAAATCTTTGAGAAAATAATCTTGTATTCTTTCAGCACTCTCTTATTCAATATTAAAGATTATTAGTATCCAAGCAGTGGTACCGAACAGATATTTCAGATAGTAGTGATAGTATAATAGAACTGCTTTGTGGTAGATAAGATTTCTAGAAATAAACGCCTTTTAAATTTTCCGATCCCGTTTGAATACTTAACGGGTAAAAATAAAGGTGGTTTCTGGTTGGGTATCAAATAAAATAAACTGAACTACCTGTTTTAAAAATTGTCGACGCCACTGTGTCGAAGTATTTTTCAAGCTTTTTATTTTGTAGTTTCGACAGCCCAAAAATCATTCAACACCCAAAACCATAATACATTACATATTGATATTGATTTTATATTGTATATTTTTTAAATCTGAAATTGTCTTTACAATTTATTAAAACAAAAAATTGTTTTATTTTAACTTTATTAATTAGGTAAATAATCATCGTATTCAACTTGTTTTATAATGTGTACAAAAATCCTTTATCACGTCAACAAGTTCACAATTTAACAAAATACGGCACCATATACTTTGAATGCAAGTTACACTTGTGTAACAGTAACAGACAATTATGTGTATATATAACTCAGTGCTCAGTAGGTATATGATTTAAGTTATATCTTCTCTCCTACGTTGTCTCCTAAGTTATGCATTGAATATGTATATTGTAAGGCATTTAACCTTATAGGTTCCATTTATCGTATTTCTAATAAATTTAAGCTTACGATACCTTAATATAATCCTTTTATTGTGCTTTTGTCAGGCCGATTTCAGAATACGCGATTATATTCTATGGGATCTTGGTGTAACATTCTTATCTTGTCAGCTTGAGAGAGTTAAAAGGAAACATTTTAAATGTATTAGTTGTATTTCATATTGAATGTTCTCCATAATATATTCTTCTGAATTAAATCTTTTAAACATCGATTACTTGACATAAACTGTTAAACGGTAAGCTTGATTCTCCTCTCCCAAATCTATTTTAAAGTCCTACTTCCTCGCATTACTTACATTACATTTCCCTCTTATAGTAATTGGTGAAGCTCTCGAAAATTATCTAGAGATAATAATATAATCAACCAATAATGTACGTAATAGGTAATCAATCAACGCCTCTCTCTCTCTCTCTCTTATGATTGCGCACTTTGAATTCGCACGTAATTCATAAATGTTTGTCGTAATTATTTTCAATATTATTTTTGTAATAGCGGTATAATGTCGTTAAATATTAAATTGTTTATAAATAAATTAATAGTTTTCTATTTTCTTTTGTACAAATATTATATGTTTTAGGTCAGTGGCTGGTATTAGACTGGTCGGACGACGGCCAAACGAAAGAGATGAAAGCCAAGTGCACGAAACGTCGGTGCAGCGAATCGGACGTATATTGGCCGTCGGACGGGTTCTGTTACGACGTAGAAAATATACGCCGCAATCGGCTGTGTCCCTTTCCGGACACCGAAGTGGCCACCGACGAATTCGGTTACGGGTACTGTGAGTGTCGGAACAGCGGCCAAGTACCATACGTACGTGTCGTGCAGTCGGAAGACGTAAACGAAAACTCGATGCCCTGCTATCCTATGTACACCAGAGGGCCGTGTCCTTTGGGTCACGTCATCACGCCCTTCGGATGGGGGTAAGTGTTTTTCGACCACAATATTTTTAAGACACAATAAACGAGTGGTTAATACGATTAACGCTCTAAATAATTTCCAATTATTTATATCTGCCGGTTAATATAATAAAAAAAAAAAAACAATAATGTACTTTTCTTAAAGCTACTACTATAATTATATAGTTTATCTTTTTGTAAGAAAAACAACAAAATTTAATAAAGAGAAGAAAGATACTTTCTCTGGATATGTATAACCCTAAACTTGCTATAAAATACATGTGATTGAATTATTATTTATATGTATAAAACGATATAAAATAATTATACAAGTTTTACGAGGTTTTAGAGGAAAGAGTTATAATAAATTAATTTTTAAATTTAATTTATTGTTCATCCTGGGAGTTAAGTATTATAATGAAATATCTGATAATTATTTGTTCATTTAAAATAATTAAAGAAAAACTTTTCGCAATAACATTAATTGTCTATAATATCTATCAATATTAATTTCCTCAAAAGTTTTAAATTGTTTTTCCAATAACGGAAATATACTTTTTTAAATAATTTGAAGATTCTAGTAAAGTTCAGACTATTTTAAAAACAAAATAAAGATCAATATAATATCACTGTACATTGCAAGAACTAGTATTTATACAATCAAATAAATTAGTTAACAAATAAATCTAACCACTGTTAAATAACATATAAATAATTCAATCCTAATTTCCTAAGCCTTTACATGTCAAATTATAATATATTATGTTCCAGGCTTCCAAATGCCAATACTAAATCCAAACTTGATTTATATTATAATATTATAGGTAACAACCTTTATTTAGGAAAAACGGTACAATTATAACATTTATAACAGTTATATATGCATAAGCTTGATTTATTTTAATTTGCTTTTAAGCTTTAACTCCCAACTGAATAATATTTATTACTAATATTGTTATAATTATATATTATCAGAGACAATATTTAATCGAATTTTATTAAAATAGCGTAATACTATTTGAAGTTTCATTTAATAATAATCGATTTCGAATAGATATTTATATTAATATTTTAATTGACAATAACAAATTATGACCTAGTTTTAATAGAAAATTGTATAAAATCAAAATATTGATTTTAATTACTGGGGAACCTATTCAAGATTCAACCTATATAATTATAATAGTATATAAAATACAGGTACATTCTACCTATATAGTTATTATTGTTAATAGTCCTTTAAAGTGAAAAGTTCTTTATACGTCTACTAAATATAATTATTTAATATATTTATGTCAAAATATTAATGAATTCCTTTTTGACATAAATAAAGAATCCTTATTTATTGTTACTTTATATGTTAGCATTATTATTATTAGTTGGTATACTACAGCAGAGACGTATTTATGGGTTGGCGGAGTTGATCCAGCCCTCCCCCCTGAAATTAAAAAATTAAACAATATGTCAGTATTAATCGTTATAGACAATAGTTTGCCAATATTAATTATTTAATACTTATTATTTAGTACAGACATTTAGTAATAAGTATAACTTTTGTGTTGAACTGTATTTTATAATGGGTACATTAAATATAATTTTTTTGTTTTACTATATGACGATGTTTACACATTTTAATCAGCCCCTTGAAATAAAACTCTAGATACACGCTTGTCACTTGCTACATTATATTATTGGAATTTTAAATAAGCACCACTTGGGACAAGTAGTACAAAGAGGAATTTTAAAATTTCATAATGATAATAGTAGCTATAGCAGTACAGAATCAATCGTAGATACATTGTATGAGATGAAATAGACTCGATAGACTATGCTATTATAAAAACTTGAAATTACATCACTTCAAATTACATATTAGGTACTTAAAAAATAAATAGTTATTTTAAAATGTATGTAAAAATTTCAAAGTTCTATATTTTAATCATTAATACAATATAAGTAACATTTCTAAAACTTATTAACATAATATGTAGAAACTAATATCAATACTCAAAAATGTTCAAGTCCCTACGTTCAAATATGCATTAGTTTTTAGTTATCATAAAATATTACAATCGAGTTTATCAAAATTACAGTTTCCATGAACTTTATTTCAAAAAAGAGTCAAATAAAATAGGTACCAAACTAGATAAAATTCTCTACCGAAAGTATTCTCTACTTATGGTAATCGGGCCTTTATTTCTACCCAAAATCTAGCTTTCAAACATAAAAAAAATCATAAATCATTGTAAGACCAATACATTCTTCGCTTCGCTCAGATTTTAAAAATAATAATTTAGTGTATTAACTGAATAATAATATTTAAAAAACCTCATTTAAAAAATTACATTTTTTGGGGAGATATTACAATTATTAGCAAATAAATTTTGAACTCCCTATACTTTATAATATGAATAATATTATATCATTCAGAATAATATATTATACTATATAGTATAATAACCCACATTATAATTTCCAAAGGTCGCGTATTTTATGAAATTTAAAAAAAAAACATTGAGATTTAATATTTAAGATTCAACTCGTTTATTCTACACACAATTAATCATAAATGAGTGTATACTAAATCACCAATAATAAATAATCCAAAAGTTTGAATTGTATTACCTATTTATTTAAATGAATTTTAATCCTTTGCTTGATAGTGTTATGCTGCTGTTATATAACCTACTTTCACTTCTTCTACCCTTCGAATCACAAACCTCAAACTTTTCATAAATACCTAGTCATTAAACTAAAGTTATGCAAGTTGAACAATACGATATTCTTCTTAGAATTAGTTCAATATTTAAACATTAAAGACTTACAATTCCATTAAATTTAATATTATTTGCTATTCCACGTGAAAATTCTCCAAGTTCGTCTTTTAGCTACGTACTAAAACGAGATATTTTATTGTTATGAATATAATGAATTTATAATAAAATATATAATTTGATAATTAAATTCAAACGTATGAGTAATATACCAATATGCAATTGTCTCGTAAATGGTTAATTAACGATTAATAGATTTACAAAAGTGTCACAAAAAAAAATATATATAGATTGCAGCGATACAAGTCTTAACAAAACACACAACCCAAATTATTGACAAAATAATATAAAGATAATTATATTTATTTAAAAACGATTAATAATGATAAGTAAATATTAAATTATGTAATTAATATTATGCAACAAAAAAAATATGTACACAAGACAATATAGTTAATTTTTAGTTACGCTGGAGATATGATAACCATTCAACATTGTAAAAAGGTAAAAAAAAGGTAAAAACGTTAAATAACGTTTAACAAACTTTTTTAGTAAATACTAATGAAAGTTAAATGAAATGACGACAATCAAAAAACACAAAAGTCAAAAATTTATTTTTATAAAATAAAAATTTATTTTAATGAAACTACTTTATAAATTATTCTGTTATTAGAACTCCAGCAACAACCACCATGCGATAGCTCCACCCAGTGCCGGATAAATCGTCGGTACAGTGCACCGGGGCACTTTTGTCATAAAAAAAGGCTCCCAATACAATATATCTATCGTCTATACGTAAACCATAATTAATTTGAATGAACAAGATTCGGCACTGGCTCCACCCGAAACTATCAATAGCAGAGATATCACCATAATTTAATGCATCCCATCACCATCCGCGTCACTCATCTATCTATGACAAAGACATCACAGATCAGTGATTTTCAACCTGTGAGTCATTAACTAATTATGTAGGGTTTCCATTTGCAATAATAATCTATACATGTTTTTAGAAAAATATACTTAGGAGTCACTAAAAACTTTTATCTAGTAAAAAGGTCAAGAATCAACGTGCATGTCATATTAATAGATCTGTATTCTATAAACAATAGTAGTAACTAATCAATATAAATAAATACACCTAAAGTAGTAATACATCATTATCATAGTCATTGTCAATAAGGAACGTAGAATAGATAAAAAAAAAAATAATAATAATACATTTGTTTAAGGGACGTGACGATCATTTTCATTCTTTTTTACTAGCGAAAATTAACGATTTCTTATGTTCCATGTAAAATAATAATAATCATAAGCAAGTAACATAAATAATTATTATTTAAATAAAAATAATCTTGATATACTTAAAGAGGAATAATAATTAGTATTAAGTGTAGTAATTATAATAGTAATATAATAAATATTAATAGTTAGGTATAACTGTTATAAATAATTAATATAATATCATAAATTCATAAGGAATTACAAACAAGGATATAAGATTAATTTAATTTAAAAAGAAATGTCTTCAACACTTTAACCTATATCCAAATGGACCCAATAATATAATAATGGATATCAGCAAAGCATGATTATTTTAACGATTTTATCCGTAGCAGTGAGCAGTATAAATATTAGTAGGTACATTGTTTTCATATTATAACCGCTGGATGAGCTTAAAACATTGAATCTTACATAATAGACATAGGCATTTGTCTTTTTATTCGTTACACTACCGAAAAGTCTTATTAATTTCCTACAACTATTAATGATTTAGAAAATAAAAAACTGCAACTTTATTTCAAAAAAATTATTTTTAAAATACAATAATAAAAATGAATGTTAGTATTAACGTTATTAATATAATTGCCTAGGTCGATAAAAATGTTTAGTGCTTTAAATTTCTGATATGTTTGTCTCGTTACGTTAAGATATTTATTTAGATAAGGGTGGGCCGGATCACAGAAAAGAAATTAATGATATATCGAATAAGATTATAATATACTGACAGCAATATTATATCGTCAACGTCGTTCGACGATAAACTGCGTATCTACGTAATAACGACAAAATATCGCTATGAATATTATTTATAAATTTGGAAACTTATGGTTTTTATGGTATTATTAGTATCAGATAAATGTATAATAATATACGAATTATTACGAATATGAGACTGTCATTAAACATGCGTGTGCTCACACAAAAAAAAAAAAAACAAAAAAAATTAATAAAAATATACCCGTTGCAGGTACGGCAACTGTACGGCTGACGTGTGTGACACGGGACGCCATCGGCCGTCCGTTTTACCGTTGTCCTTGTCGTTGAAATCCCGCAAACAGGCCGTACAAGTACCGTGGACCGACGGCCGATGTTACGAGCTGGGCTCTCGGGGCCCGTGTGCCGGAAACGATCAGCTGATGATAGTGCGGGACGCGATGAAGCTCGGTTGCGTGAGTCCGGTCACCGTGTTGGACTTGTTTTCCAACAAGAGACCGACCACGACCACGCCGCCGCCGCAGCCGGAGTGCGAGACCGACCACCGGGGCGTGTGCGTGGACGGTATCGACGTGCAGATGAGCGACCCGTCGTTCGGGTTCGAGGAACAGCTTCGGGAATCGGCAAAGAGGCACGGCAAACGAAACAAAAGGAAACGGATGCCTCAATTAATTCCCTGATTGTTGGGCTAACTTATTACCTATAACTTATTATAATATTAATGTCATGGCGATACACGATGATCGTAATAATATTATAATATAGTATATTTCGCTTATTGTAATCGCACGTTGCCGTAGTGAAATATTATATTATTATTAGCGATGTGACGAACTGTACCAAATTCGAACCGAATTCGGCGTATTCGGTTCGATTCGGAAACTTATTATGACAAATTTCCGAACCGAATAACTTTCTTTCTGACAATTTCTTACGAACGCATTCGGTTCTGGTTTGGAAAATTTGTATTTAGTTCGGTTCGAATTTAAATATTTGGGTTCATCACTTCACTAATTATTATTGTTGTTATATTATTATTTTACATGATTACCACGATGGTTTGAATTATTGTTGTAAAATTTATTATCATCGTACACGGTACGATATTAGATATTATGCAGTAACTATATGCAGTAGCTGCCGTTTTTTTTTTTTTACAAAAATCGATTATATTATAATTGTAAGTTTCGATATTTATTGATTTAAATGTTTTGTTATAGACTTTCAATTATTATTATAAATCAACCCAAATTAACAACAAATTACGGGAAATGTTTTATTCGTGGTTATTTTGTCTTACATCATATTTTATTGATATCCTCAAAAACTCAAATCTCAATCATGCCATGTTGTTTTTTTTTTATATATACCAATAATGAGCAATTATTATTTTGAAATTAAAAGTCCCAGTAATAACATAAATGAACTTAATTGATTTTACTTTTATTTAAAACAGGATTGAAGAAAAGTATAACATTAATAATATGAGTAATATTAATTATTAATAATTAATCGAATAATGTAATTATTGCTTTGTTGCAACATACATAATATACTTAATGGGAACCCTGAAATAATAATAGTAATAATATATACTATATATAATATATAGTTTATAATATATATATATTATATTTCAATTAAACATCAAAATTTATAAATGTTTAACTTTTTTAAAAAAAAAAAATGTGAAAATTCACTCATAATAATATAATATTATATATTTATATTATGTTTAATATTTTATTGATATTCACTTTTGAATGTCTGTCTCTAGTAATTTGCTGTATAGAATAAACCAGTGATGTATTTAGGTACAAATGAATAGGAGTTTTCATTCCGTGCCAGCAAATTGTAACCAAGATTACAAACTTCATAAAATCAGCAATAATATTGTAGTTTGTCAATTTTTGATTATATAATTAAACTATTTATAAAATAATATAATATTTATTGGTTTTTTAACTATTTAATAAAGGCTATTGATTCGTTAAACAAAAATTATCTATTACCGTTGGAATTATCATATAATTTATTAAATCCTTATAAATTTTAAAATGTATAACTACTATTTTAATGTTTTCCACCATCCTGCACTATTGTCATTGCACTAAGGTTGCACTTTAACAGTTCACTGATAATTGCTGATAATCATGATCAGTATTCAGTGATGCATACTAGTGCAAGACCATATGAAACATGTTTTTTTTATTATTATACATTCATATTATGTCATATCATTATTTTTATAAATTAATATTAACGATAGTTATAACTTTCCATTGATGCAAAAGTCGTGGCATATTATTATAATATTTTAAAAATAATCGATAAAATATTATGTAGGTAAAAAATTTAAATTACATTTAATTTATTTATTAATTAATTCTTAATACATAAACAACATCAATAATAAAATTTGTAATTTTTGGGTATTAGGTTATGGTGGTTCTTGGATAAAATATATTATAAATAACTTAATATTTTTTAACTTTCACTCAATAAAACCAAAGACTAAAACGTGACATAAAATCATTATATCTATTCATTATCATATTTATCATATTCATTGTCATTATCATTATGTTTATCGATATCTAAAATAATTTGATAATTATTTGACTCGTAGTATATGACTGTACACGAGAAACATTGAATATTTGGATTTTTTCTTGTGAAGAGACTCGTCAAATTTGAATCTAAAACTATAATTTTTTTGCGTTATTTATTTTAAATATTTCTTTATTTATAATCAATGTTTTTTTTTAAAAAAAAAAAATAAATAACCTTTAACGGAATGACAAAAACTCGACCCGCATAAATTACATCAATGCATTATACTTTATACATATGTTTTGTATATTATTCTAAAATTTTTATTTGTTGCACTATTTTGTGCATAATTCATTTATTTAACTTTTATTTTAAAATTATTGGGCTAATTAAAATGAAGCTGAATCAAAAAACAAAAACTTTACTTATATTTTACAATAAAAATAATTACAAATAAAATCGGTATATTTGAATAAGATATATAAATTAGTTTGTGTTTAAATTTATTGTTACATATTATTATATTTATTACAATCAATTTATTATGTACTTACATTTAAAAATGTTAATACAGATTATAATTCATTCTTTATTTTTTTCATTTATTGTTTTTTTTTTTTTTTTAATTAATTCACAAAATAATAACATTATAAATATGTCACTGGAAAAAACTACAATATAAGTTAATGTTGAAACATGTGGATTACAAGTGAAAATAAATATTTTAATTTTAATTTTTTAAACTTGTATACCAAATTACTAAGCAACGATGACATAGTTATAAAGATAAATATGACATACTATATGGTTTAAAAAAAAATTGTGGCTTTCAATTCGTAAAAAGAGTGGACTAAGAGACAAAGAATAGACTAATCTTCAGTCTACTCCAAAATTGTAGAAATTTTTATCATATGTCTTATACAGTTAACTATATTATTATAAGATCTATAGTTTATGGTTTTTAATTTTTTATATTCGATTTAAGGTTAGTACGCGTAGAACACTATAGAGCTAAATGACATTAAAAAAAGCTTTAAATTATCAAATTTCAACATACTTATTTAAAATACAATTTAGGGTCAATATGACTTTTTATTACATAAAACGACTTACATAATGACGACATAATGAAATAATATTAGGCAAATTTTAGTCCAAAACTACTTTTTTTTTTTAATATTTCTTTTTTATAGTCAATAAGTTTTTTTAAATAACCTCATTTTTAACATTTTACTTATATTTTACATTTTACTAATATTTAATTATTTAAACTTATATATTAAAATATAATTTAGGAGACTAAAGTTTATTAAAAATGCATTTCCTTTTGAATAATTAATCAACAATTAAATTAAACTAAATACAACACAAACAAAAAATGTTATTATAAAATTTACTACGTTAATTTAAATACTTCAATGGGTATATACATTTTTATTTATTTAAGAAAATAATTATTTATTAATTAGTTTCAAATATAAAAATAGGTATTTAAACTAATAAAATAATTCAAGTTTTTTAATTAATCATTTAATATAGGTATGAAATACTTACATTTACCTACATTTACTTACATTACACTTTCTACGTTATTTATAAATTAAACATTTATGATCAAAAATTGTATACCTACCACAATAAATAAAAACTGATTAAGTAATATTTGTTATTTTGTCAGTAGGAATGTTTTGTAAACTGTTCTCATAGAAACAATAAATTAGGTATCCATTTAAAAATCACATATTATTTTATTAAACTCTGATTATTATTATCTTAAAATAATAGTTAATTAGTTAAATTGTATTGTATTATTGCATTATAACCTAACTTAACCTAACCTTATTACCTAAAGTTTTCTACAAATATCAGGGAACTTCATAACATCTATATTTGTTAATACAACATAATATTATTCTTTAATTCAGTATTTAATTGGGTAACTAAAAACTATAACAATTATAACATAATATGTATAAATTAATAGGGAACAGTGGCGGCGTGAACTTAACATATATATAAATACATTAACACAATAAACCAAATAGGTTTTTCCGTCGTATGACCGAAAACGGTTTGGAATGAAAAAACCAAACGACAAAATCGTCCTAATCAGTAGCAATTTTACCCCATGCGGTTCGTAACTCATCTACATAATTATATATAATTGTCACTGGCTTATGATAAAAAAAACCTACGGTAAAATAACCGATACGACATAATGACCGATTCGACAATCGGCATCCTGTGAACGAGCTCTAAATATTTTCCTGTATATTTAATTAGACAAATTGAAGGAAATTGTTTTATCTAAAGGCTGTTCTGTTTGACAATATATATGATTTGAACGCACGTGAATATGCATTTTAAAAACGTTTGGTTTCAACCACATTCGAATAGTCGACTTCACACTATGCGATTTAAACGCGTTAAATTTCCACAAAATATTATCACTTATATTTTTAAGTTGTTTGTTTTGAGTTATTGTCTTACAGTGTCAGCTTGGCCCATGCGGTAAAGATGCGATCGCCTCCCTCTTATGTATTTTAATTTATATATATATGCATAATTATAATTTTCAGTCAAAATAATGAAAATAACCAAAAATATTTATGGATACCGTTAGTGAAAAAGAAAATATTCCAAATACCACCAATTGTAAAAATGGAAATATTGCATTTATTGTGCATTTATTCCAATGAAATTTATTTTTTAACTTTTTAATAGTTATATCATATATAAATATTAAATATATTTGATTAATTTTACAATTCATGTAGGTAAGTAAGTGACTTGTAAAATAGTTTTTTCAAAATTAAAAATTGTAAAAACAAAACTAAGTCCAACGTTAAAACAAAACAACTTGATTAATCAATTTTAATTCCTTTGTGGTGATGGAAAAAGCCATTTTAATTGACAAAAAAAAAATTAATCGATGATGTGAGATATGGAATATTCATCAAAATTATTTAAAAGTTTACTTATTAATTTTAAATTAAAATAATGCAAATATTATATTATATTGGCATTCATTTATTTATTTGTGTGTATATTAAATTCTATAAAATAAAATTTGATTAAATGTTCTAAATACATCATTTTAAAGGGTTGATTTCTGGAGGCCCTTTGAAAATGTGCTTTCTATACCCTTTAGGTTAGGTTATTTGATGGATTCTTATTATATGGATTCTAAAATTTATTAAAATTAAGCAATAATTCTAAAAAAAAAAAAATTATAAAAACCACAATAATATTAGTTACATCCTCTCAATTAAAAAAAAAGCGACAAGGTCAGTTTCAAGTAAATTTTTTAATTATAAAGACTTATCCTGAATATTTTTTTTTATATTTTTACCGTTTATTAATAATTAATATAATAATATTAATATGTAATTATTAAATCAAATAATATTATGTTATTAACAAAATAACAAAATTTAAACCATCTTTCTTGCGATTACATACATGATTAATTTCGCCGCATGTGAATATGATATCATTTTAATTATCATCAAACACATTATTTAATATTATATTCCATGTACGAGTATACACGTTAGATCGCATAAAATTAAACCGATCCTATCTTATCCGTTCACATGCGATTACACGGACGTTTTTTCCCCAATATTATTTTTTATTATTACAATATATTATTATATTTAGACTTAAAAGTCACGACTCATAATTTTGTACATCGTATTATGTTTATATCTAATTTACATAATATATTAATTTGATCAATCTAATAGGAAAGTACAAGAGACGGGATTTTTTATGTATATAGAAAAATCCCTCTTCTGACAATGCTAGATTCGCGCCAGGGAAAATTTTATTTTAGGATGGTTTATCCATAAGGTTTCCTAGACGCTGCTGGCCGCGGCGACTGTCGCCGAATGACTGTTACTATGTATTTCCATTAAACTGATTTCCTACACGCGACTCGTTATTATACTATTGTAAATCATCAAATTTGTATACTATTGAATTTTATTGAAGGAGTCAAAATATCTGGATTAATTAATTTCTTACATATTATTAGATACATTTTGCTACCTACGGTAATACAATTTTTAGACTAGATGATAATTAGAGGGATTGATATTTTTTTAGCGCACAGCAGATACAATTCTACAAACTGTACAGTAAATAAGATAATCTATTGGTTCAATCAATTGTTTTGTACGAACCATTTACATTTTATAACATTTCTAAATTTAAGAATTATAATATATTTTTCTACACATATTTCGCACTATTATCTGTAATAAATGGAGTTGCCAATAAAAATAAAATTATCTAATGACCGAAAAGTTAACAGTAAAAGCTTTGATTTATATTTATTAGTGATACAATATTATGTCATTAATTTGTCATTAAAATTATGTTATTATTATTTAATACAAAATTCCGCCATGACTTGTAAACGTCCTGACGTTTCAAATCAAACTGTTTAGTTTTTACACATTATAAACGTATCAATGTATAATTTTTTGGAAAGTCGCCGCAGCCAGTCGTGCCTAGGAAACCAGTTCAGTCGTTGAGATCAATCGGCGATCAGCCGCGTCTGGGAAACCGTACCTTAAGTATACATTAAATTAGAAATTAGGAATTGGGAGAGACTAAATTTCATCCATTTTTTTCTTGACATCTCTGCAGGTTAGGACATCATTTGAGTTTCGACCATCCGGTCAAATTTATAACTAATTTCCTCTGAAATATTAAATTTTTCTTGAATAATTAGAACTATTAAAATTCACCACATAGGTATGGATTTTAGCTATATATTTTCTTTACAAAGTATAATTGATGAATTGTTATAAGCTATAATTCAGTACCTAAATAAAGTCCATATCAATTTTAAACTGAATGGTTGTAAATACTTACTTTAATAATTACAAGTAATTAGAACAGATTTAAAAAATTGTGTAAAAAAAAAATAATTTATATTTACGTTCATTTTTTGTATCTTCCGTTGAATGCATTTTAATTTTCAAATATGTTTGTGAACATTTTACGTTGGCCATTAATGTCTATAATTAATGGTAGGTATACATTTTTTAATGTTCACTCATTGTTGGCATTTAAAAACTCGGTAAAGTACCTATTTAACAAAACATAAGTAGGTAAACTACGAAAAATATGATAAAATTGATTAGTGCGGTATATTTCACAGAATTTACTAATAATGACACAATGCTATAATATAATATATATTTATGAAAAACAATGTCCATAATAAGTATTTATAAATGACACGTTCTGCGTCAATCCCCTGGTAAGATACAGTATTTTGTGTTATGTGTAATACTTAATAATAACTAAATAACAATTCAATAAATATATTATTTTAAATTATAATTTTTATAAACATACATAACTAACAAAATAACTTAGTGCTGAACTGGTGATTCTTTTTAACTTTAAATCATTACTGTATTCAGTAACTGTTTTACAGGGGGGTCTAGGGGTACTGGACAAATACTCCCTTCAGACAAATGAAAAATGTAATCAAAAGTAAATAGGTAAATATAAACATTTATTATTATCATACTAACTATTTAGTAGTATTACATACCTATTTCTAAAATTATTTTGATCCCTCCCTCAAAACATTGTTTCGAAACTATCACTGTCTGTATTTAATAATTTTAAATAATAAGACACAAAATTTATAAAAATAAAACAATGTTATATATTTTCTTTCCTCATAAAATTGCCATCTACGTCCATTTTTCATTAAATTGAAATTTAACATTACATAATTATTTTAATTTATATATACTATTTAAATTTTATACGTAGGTATTTAAAAATAAATATTTTAATATCTCATAAATCTAGAAATTACTAAATTAGGAGTAGCTGGTCATAATACAAGAATAGTAGAAAATACTTATAAATTAAAATAAATGCAGTTTATAATTACAATTAAAAAAGTCAAATTCGGTATCAAACTAATATTTTATTATCTACTTTATTTTTATATTTTCACCTACACTCTACCTATACATATTATTTAAATGTTCAATCATTTCAATAGTTTCAACTTGTAAATAATGTAACTTGTTTAATAAAACATATTATTTAAAATTTAAATACTTACAAAGTTACACAAATGTGAAATGTGCATGAAAATACATCAAATAACATTATGATATCGTTATTTTCATAGTTAATAACACTTTTACTTTTTCGGTATATTAATTAAAAATAATAATTATTATTAGAACAATGTTCTTGAATATAATGTAATTTAATAGATATAGTATATAAAGGTAAATGTAAATTATTTTGTTTATTTATCGAAATAACTTAATAATTTAGTTTATCCTAGAAATAAATAGTGTTTTTGTTTTGCTTAAATATTTTAATAGTTATAATTTAAAATTATATACTTAATCATTATTAGACTATTGCACCCTAAGACAACATATTATATTTTCTGACCCTAAGCCAAAATTATGTTTTACTGTCCTTACATAGCAAAAAGGAAAAAAAAAAGAAAAAAATGAAAATACATTTCACAGTCTAGACTTTATATTTGTCTTTATTACTATTTACGGTTCAAGGTTTTTGAGATGATTGTAAGACAGCCATGATAACAATAACGGCATCATTATGTGCATGACCAAACATTAATCAATAAATTTATGGTAAACAGAAATCGTATTTAAAATCCCTATTTATAATATGAAAATTATTTTAATAATATGTTATGGAAAATAAGTACGTAAATTAGTAATTAGTAATACGTAATTAGTAATACCTAAATATTAACGAATGAAGTATGATAGATACTAGATAGGAGCTACTGTACTAGTTAAAACCACGATCTTAGATATTTTAAATATATTTAAAACTATTATTTAAATATTGATAAGCGAAAAAATATGAAACCAAAACACAGATGCTAAAAGATTAAATCCAACTGTGTTTAAATTATACTTCTATTACAGTAATAGTATTACTTAATAGTATATATTATAATAGTTATGTATAATTAAAAGAGAAAGAAAATTAATATCATAATTTAATATATATTATATAGACTAATTTACCAATATAATTATTATTTAGCATTTGTACCTATATTTGTAATGAAATAATTTGTCTTTTAAAATTTCTTACAAAATATGCTCTCATCACCAGGAAAGGGTGGATTAAGGGGGGTGTGTCTAGATGGAGTGGCAGCCCAAAAGCCCACGAATATCCCAAGACAACAGAGACCCACACAAAACTAATATAGACTATACTGATTTTTATTATTTTTAATATTTTAAAACGTTAATTATTATTTTCAATTTTTTAAAAGATAATATAACTGATTTGACATGAGTTTTATTTTGTTGTAATTATACAACTTCTATGGAAAATTGATACTGTTTATTGATTAATTATGTATACATATTAAATAGCAAATGAAACAATATGAACTTCCTATACAACGCAAAACATAAATGAAGCGAAAATTGAAGCAGGCCAAGTTTTACATTGATCAGGCCAATTTAATTTGACATTAAAATTATATTAGTAATTGACAACTTCATTTGCTTTGCATTTTACAGAAATGTACAAAGTCTTTTAGTTATATTTGTATTAAACACATCATTATTCACTAATAAACAATCCATAAGAATACAAGATACCAAAGACAGAAATGTTACAGATATACAATAAGTCCATGTAATTGTAGATTATGAAGGTAGCGTCTACATATTATGTATCGGCGCAATAAAATACAAAATAAATAGGGGAGCTGTGGCCCACCCTGCTTTCTCCTTCTCCCCCTCAAATGGCACCCCTGCCCAGGGCCTAATGGGTTAAGTAAACTGCCCTTGTTCCGAGGTCATAATATATGGGTTTAGTAACGAATTTATAAATCGACGTGATTGTATGCATCATAATTCTTATATGTGTAAAATATATAAACTCTTTTTAGAAATCATAAAAGTCAATGTTTTTTACTTTTATATATTTTTAATTATAGGTATCTATAATAGTATAATATATTAATATGATTATTATATGTATAGAGATTGAAATGTAAAATGTTTAGTTTATATCGATAGAGCCATAGAGGCATAGACTATTATATAGTTTTACTATTTTAGTTTTAATTATAATGTTGTTGATTATAATATAATAATATTATCCAATATCCATGGTAATATGTTTGCAATTAAATATCATAATGTAAGTTTTTGTCGATTGATAAATGTTTAGCGTATTATTAGGTAGTACTGTAATAGAAAGATAATATATTCTTAGTACCTAAGCCCTAAGGTAAAAGTTATATTTTACAAATAGCTTACAAAGAACACCGGAAACGTTTGTCTCTTTAAATTACACAAAAAGTGTTTAATCTCAAAGTTCAATCCAGAAGGCCAGACGCCAAAATTTCTGTAATTTGTCATATTGTTTCAATATTTAAATATGTTAACAAGACTAATTAAATAGTAGGTAGCCAGTAGCAGGTTGGTATAAAGTAATTTTAAGTAATTTTACTTCACATTTTATTTGAGTAATTTTAAATGCATAAATACTCAAATAAATAAAAAATACCTGATTATATTCCTAAACTAATAAACTATATATCCGAGAAACGAAAAAGATAACGAGTTTAACAAGAAATAATCTATTTATCTATAATAAATAATGGTATATTACCGAACTTCAATAAAAAAAATTTTAAAAATGTAGATTATACTTATACTATACAGCTATGTCTGTATAATATGTTCTTCATGTTTTATGAAAATAAAACGGTTCTACATTATTATAGATCAAAAATAAGAAGACAAACAATATAGTGAAAAGTTTTATTTAATTTTGGCAAGGTATTTTCTATAATAAAAACACATCATGAAAATATCCAAAAAGTTTCTTTTATAAAAATATATACGAACCGTTGAAAAATAAACTGAACTATAGTATTTCAAATGAATGAAGAATATATAATATGATTTGAAAAATATTGTCATTAGGTAGTAGCATTGATTATAGAATAGAAAATTAACTACAAACTACAGTTTATTCTATAATCAATAGTAGTAGGTACTCGTTGGTACGCCGTACGTAGTACATGTAGATAATAAATAATAATATACAATTATGCATATACTATAGCAAAGATTAAATAAAATAATAAAATATACTATAGATAGGTAGACGCGTAGTCAGCATTTTTTTTTTTTTTTAGGGCATCGTTTTAATTTTAAAATGTTAAATATTAACATTTAATACGTTAAATGTTTGTCATGGTGTAATCCACCTTGGTGGAAATATTACATTATATTATCATTTGTCAATTTGCATAATTCATAATAAAAATATTAAACAAAAGCATGCATGTACGATGTAACAAAATGTTTTGTAGAAACTAATTTATTATATACTTTTGAAATGAATACGGTCGAGGGGGATGTTTTAATACCCAAAACATCTCCCTAGCTACATCACTGTAAATAGGCAATGCATATAGAACAGCTTGTACCTTCTCTTTCATTTTTCTTTCAATAAGGCTCAATGAAGAATGGATTTTAAACATATACCTGCCGGTACTCACATAATATTTTATTCTGTCTTTAACTATCTATGTCACACGTTTCCACCATCCTTCAAATCTTTGAGTGACTCAAATTCAAAATAAACATTTTTGTGTTATCTGCACTGCAAATCATAACATAGACATTGCCTATTTATAGGCAAAATTCTATCATTTTTCGTCCCTCAAAATATGCCGCTATAGGTACGTGCCTATAGTAGATACCTGCATGTAAATACGCCACTGTCTATAACCGAAAACGTTACAATTTACCTATTGGCTATTTTGATTCAGTAGTCTAGCCCGCTTAGATATTATTTGATGATATTCAAATGAATTCAATCAGCGTCCTAGACTTCCTATAAATTATAAATAATAGTTACATATATTGATATAGTTTACACCATTGAGATTTGAGATATTCTACATTGTAAAATAGTGAGTATCTATACTATATTATAATATTTAATAAAGAAAAATAAAGTTTCTCTTTTCGGCCTACGGGTCTAACCAATAAAGTAATAACTTTAAAATAGTTACTGCTTTTATATGAGTATATTACCTATACTGTTTGGATAAGAGTAGAGTAGACTGTACATTTCTAATATAGAAAATAATTAGGTACACTATTTATATTTTTATTTAAAAAATAAAACCATCGTATAACATACCATTTGTAAGAAAAAATACTAATTATAACAGTTCCATTTCAAAAATATAGTAAAATTATATTTTTTTAAGCGGAGAATTCACTAACCAGAAACGAACAAATCTTTTGACTCGATAAAATATACAGTTTTAGTTTTATAGTATGGAACATAAATGCAATATTATAAAATACTAGTGAATTACTAAATAGTATATATCTATATAAATCGGTATATCGTATAGTATAAATGTACCTATATGGCTATATAATATGATTTTTTATTGGATAGATGGATATTTTATAAGAAAATGTTATGAGTATTGTTATATCATAAATTAAATTTACCTACAATGTAACCTTACGCTTACTAATTTATATTTATATGAAAGTATAATAAAAATCTATAGGTACCAACTAAGCCTGTTTAATCAACAATAAAATGACATTGTGTATATTTCAATCTATGGTAATATTCATTATTAACTTCGTATGTATTATAATAACATAATTTAATACTTTTATGTAAATTGAAATATTATTATCTAGACATCTAGTACTAATTATAGTACTTAGCACGGCTAGCTACAGTTGTGGTAGCTAACATTATGATTTATGATGTTTATTCCCTTAGGAAGTATATAAATAAAAAAAAAAAAATAAGATAATCGTCGCCTGCGTTTTGATCGTTTGACGAATATATTGAATATTAAAATATAAATAAAAACACTTAAAATAACAATAAGGGATCTGAAAATTTTTCCAATGGGATTTCTTTCGGCAGCCGGGTTTCTTTAAAATACCCAACGCACACGGATATGCTGTCACAAACTTTGAAACAACGATCACGGTTACCAAGGTTACCCTTCTTATCGCTTTTCGGTGCAGTCGTCCGA
The DNA here is from genome assembly GCA_013282895.1 of Eriosoma lanigerum. Classification (NCBI taxonomy): domain Eukaryota; kingdom Metazoa; phylum Arthropoda; class Insecta; order Hemiptera; family Aphididae; genus Eriosoma; species Eriosoma lanigerum. Next base: position 6,130,719 of record CM023357.1, on the reverse strand, counting down.
TCCCGTTCCGTCATTGGCGACCGACTCCGACACCACACAAATTTATGGCAGGGATTTGACGTGGTTATTACTAGTCTTCATTTCATCGTGAGGTCTCGTCGTTGACGTACTGTCTGACACCTCTCCGCTGCCTGCCCTGAAAATCACCATATTACAGTTCATCCCGAACGTATTTTTAATTACATATCTGTTATTCGACTTATCGAATACGTTGACGAACATATTCATTATGGACGACTTACAGGTGGACATGGATTACGCAATAATGACCGTAAATTCGCAGATAATATACAAACCAACCGGCCAGCGCGATGATCCCGAACCTGACAACGATCACGAGGTGTACGTTGGTAATTTGCCCTTGCACTACACCATCGAAAAATTCATCAACTTTGCAAAGTAAGAATACTAGAGTATTGAAGTATATATTTATTGTGTATTTTATGTTATAATATTATTTTAAATTGAATCGGTAAACAAAAAAAGTCTATAACTAATAATACTAGTTTACGGCCGCTGATCAGTGGGTTCAGATAAAGAACATCTCAGATTGAGATCCGCTTAGTACATTTTCCGTTTTAATTATATTTACAATAATGAAATATATTTTTTAGTTAAGATTATTTTTATTGAAAGACAGTAAAACGTGCATACTATTTTCGAGATTTCCGAACAGATTTTCTTTTAAATCGATTTTTAAATTTATTAAATTCATGTAAATAGTTGTGAAGGTGAAAATTTTTAGAAACAATTTTAAAATTAATTTTTTCATATACCTATAATATATTACACGAGTATATAATATAATATGTTATATATAAATATCGAAAATCGAGCTATACTATTCATCCTAAAAAAATTCCTTTTTGTCATGGCAAAAAACAATTTTTTATCTACCATGCAATTATTATTTAAGTAAATTCTACAAAATGCCTTAGTATGAATGACTTTTAACGATTTTTGAGAAATTGCCAAGGGTTGACATTTTTAAATAGAATTTATTCCTAAATAAAATGCATCTGCCTACTATTTAACTCGAACCGTGTGTATAAATTGCATAATGTAACCCCTTAGTTTACTTGTCAAAAAAATATTGTATTATCGTTGCGTGACCATTTTGGTTATAATACTACCACGTCATATAAAATACACAATTTAATTTTGTTTCTCGTGGTTATGTGACAAAAATAGTACTATTATCTGCTTCTTTCGTTGTCCATAAGTTTGAACTCCGAAGTCAGTAGTCAGGGTGCGGGGTAAACGATCATAATTAATCTTTCTAAACATTTTTATTCTAAAATTTAAATAAGTAAGTTTTATTTTAATTTTATATAGGTTATAGGTATAATTGTTAAAAAACCGTTAAAAATAATAATATATTTATTTGTGTTAACCTTATACCTTATTTTCGAGTCTTTTTGAGTTCTGAAACTTTAAAATTCTAGATATTTTGGTAACATTGACTGTTATCCCTGCAGCCTTTAAATATGATTTAATTCTAAAAAAGTCATATCGTGATCAATGAATATAATGTGAATTTGATTATGTAAACCATTAGTTACTGCTGTAATGTGACCAGAACGCTCTGTGTGGGCAAATTTTACTTACTGTGAAAGTATGAAGCTCTAACCTATTTTATTTTTTGTTGGTTTTAAATTATAGCATAGGCCATATTAATATGATTATTACTTATTATTTTATGTTTAAACACGGACCAAGATACAATTTATGGTTTACAGTCAACACATAATGTAAATTTTATCACAGATATATAATATAATATAATATATATATAAATTTAATAATTAATAATTAATAACCATATTATGGTATATCGCATATACATACAGATATACCTACTCATAATATGCATTGTGCATAATATATTAATGTATTATTTATGATATACCTAGCTTTAAAGATATACTTATGTATCTATTTAATACATTTTAGTAATGACAAATGCAAAAACAATGCAAATTCTAAATATATTTATAGTAAAAACTTCTAAAGACATTTAAGTAGGTACACTTATTAAAAAATGTCTTCTTCTTCCTCCCAACTATATGGGGTTAGTCCTACACCTCCAAAAATGTCGATCAGCTTCATCTCATTCATTCATACCAGCTATCTTCATATCATTCAATTCCACTTATCCGTCTCTTCTTTGCTCTTTCTCTCCCCTCTTACCTTCTACATTAATTTCTCTAAAAAATTGTATTGCCTCTGAATCATTTCTCCACATAACATGCACAGACCATGTCAACCTATTCTCTCTCTCATTTTTCCCAAAAACTATGCAACTTATCGCCTTTTATATTATTTTTTTATTTTATCTGCTTTAGTTACTGCATACATCAATCTAAGCATTTTCATCACCACTACACTCATTCTCTATTCATTCCCCAACACTCTGATCCATACAACATTGCTAACTTCATTATTGCCATGTAATACCTATGTTTCAATCTTATTGGCATCCTCTTGTCACACAAAACACCTGAATCTTCCTTCCACTTCATCCATCCATACTTAAACATATTTTTCATGACATTCTCAGAACTACCATTCTTTTACACTACCGATTCTATGTACTAACCTATTCTAACCAAACCTATTATTCTCACACACAACATGATCATTGATCTTTATTAGGTATTTGCCTTGCTCTATCAATTTCTTGATCAAAGTCATACATTATTGCCTGGATTTTACAGATACTAATCTTTAATCCTCTTCCATGAAGCACTGTTCTCCATTGTTCTAGCCTCTCATTAAATTCTTCTAGACTCTCTCCCACTAGTACTTAATTATCTGCAAACATCATACACCATGTAACCTCATTCTGTATATCTTTTGTTATCTCATATATTACCAAAGAAAACAGGTAAGGGCAAAAATCTGAACTTGGGTGCAAACCAACTCTTACAACAAAATCTTCAGTTTCTCCATACACACTCTTTACTCTTGTCATTGTCCCCTCATACATGCCATCTATAACTTTTTTTTCCTCAATGTTCACTCTAAAACCTCTCTTGGAACTCTTATCATATGCCTTTATCTATAAAAATCATACACAGTTTCCTTTCTTCTCTCCCTATATTTCTTCACAATCTACCTTATATAAAATATTGGTTCCATTGTTGATTTTCTTGGCATACACCCTAACTAATTCTTTGATACTATAGTTTCACTCCTTTTTCTCTTTTTCATTACCTTTTCCTAAACCTACTTCATACTATAACTCATAAGCTTTATACCTTTATAATTTACACATTCTTGGTATTAAATTATTATTGATAATAATTAAAATAGTAAATAAATATGAATTTGTAATATTATTATCATTAATATTTTATGTTCATAAATTCATCATAATATATTATCAACTTTTAAATTAATTTTAAATTTCAAAACTACATTTATTAGGTAATATTATATGGATCATAAATAAATAAAAAAATATATACCTATATTATAAACAATTATTATTATTACAATTAATATTTAGTTTCAAATTTAAATATTATTGAGGTTATATATAGGTATGTATAGGTACAAATAATGTTTCAAGTTTAAATTGCATAACTAGTCTTGAAAATGAAAACGTTATAAATTATTATAATTTAGTCAACTATCAATATTTATTATATATATATATATATATTCCATACTATTGTTTACGTTTATTACAAATATAATATGGAGAAATATTTAATTTTAAATTAATTGTTATTTTGTTTATCGTACAACTCAGATAGGTATGTGTTTTAATATAATTTTAAAATGTTCTGTAATTAAATAAAATATTTTATTATTATTATTAATTTCAAAAATATTTATTAATTTTTATAAATTTTAGAAAGTCTGGTTCAATCTACAGTGTTCGCCTATTGAAAGGAGGTGGTGGCATAAATAAAGGCTTTGGATACATAATGTTTAGACATTTGGCTGCTGTTGAAATTGCCATAGAAACGTATAATGGAACTTTCCTCGTAGAAAGTGACACTAATAAGCCATTGATTGTACAAAAGAGCCTGCGTAATACAATTATGATGATTTATGGGCTTTCACAAAAAAATAACAATAAAAACTGTATTAGAAGTGTATGTATTTTATTTATAAAATATTATACTCTTATAAATTGTTTAAAACTAATGATGTTTTACCTATATTTTAGGAAATTAACTATTTTGTGATAAGTCATCCATCACTTCTGTTAAAGTTTGAATGTGAAGATGATTCCAAGTTATTTCTATCCTTTAAATCATTGAAGTAATATACGATAAATTCTATATAACTAGAAGGTACAAATAGAACTTTAATTTACATATTATTTTTTTCAAACTATAGAGCAGCTCAAATTTTTAAGAAAAAACTGAAAGATTTATTTAATATGTATGGAGCAAAAATGTATTACTTTAATGACACAGAAAATTGGGTAAGCAATTATGAATTATAAATGAATACGAAGTTGTAAGAATAACATATTTGATGATTAGTTTTCTGATAATTAAACATAGTTTTAAAATGACTAACCTATTTATTTTAATTAATCAGTAAATGCTTTAATTATAACTAATACACAGTAGTTATTATAGTAAATTTAAATTAATGTACATATATATATATATATCTTATTATCTGCTTTAATTATAATATTATAGATAAGTAATCAAATTTAATTTAAATAAAATAACAGTATTAAAATTAAAATTAAAATTAAACCTAACCAATTATCAACATTTTATTTGTGTTTCGTTAGAAAATAAATGGTTGTAACTAAATTAGCATTTAAAAAATATAACATGTAAAATAAACCTCTAGGCTCTTATAAATTGAATAATATATAATAGAATATTTCTTTAAAAATTGCACAAATAAATTTAGAGAAGAAAAATAAATATTTATTCAAAATTTAAATTAATTAATTTATTAATTGATTTTTATGCTTTACATAATTATAAAAAATTACATATCATAATATTTTGAATACACCAGTGAAAAAGTAATTTACTAATTTAAAATGTATTATAGTAGGTACAATTATGTGGGAATTTTAAAAATATATATTTCCCTAAAGGCCTAAATAATGATTATTATTTATTATTCATTTTGATGAAATATAATACCATGTTAAATTATTAATTATAAAAAATTAAAATCCATTGACTATAGAAAATTATAGAAATAATTAAACTAGAATGAAATAAATTATCATAAGATAAGAATTAAATAATGAAAATTGATAACACTTATCATGAAGTACTTTTTAGTTCAAACACGTTTTTTCGGCATTTAGGTACGCTGCCAGTGTACAGAAATCATTATAGGCAATAATTGTTGTAATAAATAATAGTTCCTACATAATATTATAATAAATTATATAAATAATAAGTATTATAAGGAAAAATAATCAATCTTGTTTCTAATTTGCAATTTTGTGTAAATAAACAATTAAAGTGCCATTTGTTTTGTTGAATAATAATTTACCTTACTTACTTTATATAACTATGTCTAACCCAATATATGATACTTATGTATCTCCATTATCGACAAGATATGCTTCGACAGAGATGAAATTCAATTTTAGTGACAGGAAAAAATTTACTACTTGGAGAACTCTTTGGACTTTACTAGCACAAGCTGAAAAGGTAATTTTTTTCTTTTTGCTTAATTGTACATGAAGCATTCTTTGTTTTACATAGGTATTGTTATTTTAATAATTAATATTAGGTAGGTATATTTGTTTTGTAATATTATTATTAAATATATTGGGTAGTAATCTAAAATTTAAATAATACTCTTAAATTATCACAATAAGAACACTTTTTTTCGGTATAATGAATATAATATATTTGTATTTGAAATTTACCTCAATAAAATTGAAATATTTCCCTATAAATATCAAAAGTTATAACATCCCTATAATACATTACAATACCTATTTTTTTATAATAATAAATCCTGTAATAATATGAATATTATGTTTAAAATGTTTTATGCTAAATTGTTATATTATAGATAAGAAATGTATATTTCTTAAAAAAAAAAAAGGTATATTTTATATATTTTTAAAGGGGTTGACAATCAAAATCATTCAGATATAAATTATTCGTACTATATTAATAATTTACTAATAAGCACATTGATATTATAATATGTAATTTTTCTATTAAATTAGGTAATGTATTTGTTTATTAAAAATTTAACATAGTATCTTACTAACATATATTAACACATTTTCCAGAATTGTAGATAAAAGTTTCTAGTGTTGCATTGTAGTGCCTATTAAAGTATGTTTATGACTTATCGTGACGTAGGTACTTCTTAATAATATGTACTCCATGTTTATATTTTCAATTAAAGGAAAGATGGGAAGATTTAAAGAAGAGTATCTCAATTAATCCACAAGGTAACCGAGTGAGATTTATCCCAATTGTTCCCAACACTATTCGTTCTAATGCATTGCCACTGAATCCTCCACCTAGAAGCTTTTTGTTTAAACCATTTATTCCGAAACACATGATCAATTGTCCTGGTAAAGAAAATGTTGTTTTAACTCAACAAAATAATGATAAAGAGTATAAAAATATCCCAATTACCCACAAGGAGACTTCTTTTTATCAAGGCAGATTTAATACGAAAAACAACAAAACTATTAGTTCACAATATTCGAAGAAACCGCAAGAAGTAAAAAACTTTAATACTTCTTTTGTAGAGAAATGTAATATGAGTGCATTGGAAAATAGTTTGCCTAAGTTGCCTTTACGTGATATTTGGAAAAATGATAACAGTACAAAAGATTTTGGATCTACATTACCATTGAAAAAAAACGTTTTCAAGAAGCCATTTTCATCAGACCTTAATAGCTTGCCCCAAACTATTCCAAGTACAAATTATGCATTAAAGTTAAAATTCCAAAACAATGCTCCTCAACAAATGCCAAATTCATTGAACACAACTAACAATTCAAGATACTTTAAACCGTCACTTTCACAACCTATACATCCAAGTCAAAAACTATACCCTTTAACAGAAAATTCCAATACTTCATTTTTTACTTCAGAGGATGAAATATTATCTTCTGCTACAAACCAAAACATCAATACTTTAGAACCAAATTCTTTTAGATATATTAACCAACCCTTTAACATGGACGATATCTGGAAAAATTATCGTTATTAACCCACCAAGAACATGAAGGTACCTCCATAAGTTTTCATAATTATATTTCATACTCTTATTTTTGAATGCAATTAATTCTATTATTAGTAATGTAAAATACCCACAACTTGTTTAATTAATATTGTTAAGTTAGATTTATGAAGTACCTATTCCAATTGGTAGAATATAATAAAATAATAAATAAATAAATAATATACCTGTACTTTATCAATAATATCTAAACATATTAATAATATTATTATATATTAATTTAAAAATTACAAAATTTAATAATACAGTGCAAATATATAAAATTATAATTTTTAACAATTATTGAATACATTTAAACAAAATTGTTATATCTAAAACATGTATAAATACATTAGATTCCACTTGTATCCTTTAAACATAAATGTTCCACTACTTTTTACGTTACATGATCATTTAATCTTTATTTACAGAAATACAATTATTAATTTATTAAAAATTCAGTCCTCAAGTTTTAATTACATTAAACAAAATTACAATTCAGACAAATAGATTTATAGATATTATTTTAATTATACCTGTATGATAATTAATATTAGGTATAACAATTTGTTTATATAATAATATTTATTTTCCTAATAACTATTAATACAATGTTATTAGGATGTAATTCAGATTAAAATATGTTTTTAAATAATTTATGTCATTAATTATATTAGGTATATATGTATAATATTTGTCAATTTAACAAGTGCTGTAATATTTTAATAAACTGAAGTGCATTTAAATAATAATAAAAACTGTGTTATAATAATTGTTTAATGTGAAATTAATATTATTAATTAGTGCTTGAAGACAATATAACCAAACAGCCCTTATAAAATATTATGTAATTTATAATTAGATACAAAATATATACTATTAAAATACTATAGGTAGTATTCTAACTTAATAGTTGAATATGCAAATGTAGATAAGTATTTAGAAAGGTAAAATAATGGTTATTATTTATAACTTATGCATTGTCACATGCATTTATGGTACTTAAATTATGTTTTATTATAAAAGGTCTTCAGTTCTTGTCATAAGTAATTTTAAATTATAATGTGAATTTCTATGGATTTATTTGTATATTATTGTTTAATTCAATTTTAGTTGTTGTAAAAATAACAGCAAAAATTAAGTTAAAAAAAAGAAAATGTGATTTAAATTAAATTTAGGATTACCAATTAATAACTCATAATATTAATATATTATAAGTTATAAATAGTACAAAATAATGAAAAAAGGTTTATTTAAAAGAATATACATCAATGTTTTCCAATATATTAATTGCTAAAAAGTATTATAATTATAATTAACCATTATGATGTATTATTAAAAAAGATTAAATAATTATAAAAGTAATATTAAATGGTATATTTTAGAACAAATTGAATAGAAGAAGAAAACATTTGAAGGGCTGCTGTAGTTAATCTTACTAAAACTTTTTTTAGAAATATAAATAAATAAATTCATTGTTTCATTTTAATTTGAAGAATAATGATTTTTTTTTTTTTTTTTGCTTATTTTGTATGTTGTCCTTGTCTTTATTGTCTTTTTGAATTGTGAAATTTAAAATTGTAATACTGACCGTTTTTAAAATATTGATTTTTATCGTTTTCTTCAGTAGCTTTTCATTTTTATACATTCTGGCTTATCCGTAAATATCATAGAGTAAGAAAATAGATAGAAACTTCTATGAAAGTGATCACTATTTAAACTATTTATAGGCCATTAATTCAAATGCTATAATTTATAAATAATTTCATAAAAATAGTACTATATTGAAAGTAAATATAATGTTGTCAGTTTATTCAGGATCCGACTTTGATAGTTTTTACTGTAAATATATAATTATGACTGGAAATATTTTTTTTTATAATTGTTAGTCATAAAATAGTCAAATAGTGAGTAATACAAGGGTTAAGAATAACTGATTTTATATATCTTATAGAAAAAGTTTTTGCGATTTATCATTTATCCGAACTTAAATGTTAACACAAAATCAGCGAAAAAAGTTATTGACGTTAGCATAGTTATCACGGCCGAAGATATCATTAAATCCATCCGGTTCTTAGATGGGCGCACTTGGAGCGCTACTTGGAGCGCTCTCCAGTCGGAAAATATAATTCCTGCCGCTATGCTTAACATCACACCGTACCAACACGATACAATCAGACACTAAAATTCATATGGAAATACATGTTTGTTTATTAACATTATAAATAATTAAAGCCCGGAATTATACTCATTTATATGCACTATTAAGATAGGTACTAGATTCTTAAAATGTCGATAATGATGAAATTGTTTTCTTATATTTCTTTTGTGTGAATTATGCAAATTTAATAATTGTACAATCCATACATTTGTATAATAATTATATAAAGTTTTAATTTTCTTTTCCAGTTATAACTTTAATATTTTTTTAAAAAAAAACTCAATATTGTAATTTATATAGTACTGTACAAACAATTTTGAACGAAATATCTTGTTAAATATATAAATTACTCCTAGTTTTGTACAATACAATATTACAACAAGTTATTAATCTGGAATCTGTATAATTACAAAAAGTGCACTGTAACTGTAAGGTAAATAAATTATTATTATTATCAATTTGTCAATGACCATTGTTTGCATTTTAATCGCTTTATAATGAATAACTTTAAATATATTAAATATTATTTATAATTGTATTAATTCATTGTAACTTGTATGCGTATAATTCCGGGATCATATTAAAACATTGTGTTACAATGTTACATCACTAAACTTTAACATAGCTTAATATTTTAGGTATAGTTGTGTAACCATGTATATACCTGGTAGGTATATAATATAAATTATATAAATTATTTATAATGGACGACTTAGGCTTATGGTCTTACCGGCTTTTTGGGTATCTTTTGTTGCAAGAAATGACTAGCAACTATGAGTAAATCGATTAGAAGAGCACCGGATAGGGAGGAATACACGAATCCCGCTCTACCAGTGGTCGTGTGTAGCCTGGACGAGTACGGATTGATGATCAGACAGATCGTAGTCAGGCTTAGTACCTATGGAAAACAAAACAATGAACTATGAATCATTTAGGATTTTAGAAGAATATTTTTGACAAGTAATTAAGTGTTGTAAAGCTCGTGGGTGAATTATAAATTTAATACGAATATTACTACACGTGTACTTGATTTCCTTTAATTTGATTAAAAATGAAATCTAATCGCTTGTTGTTAATGTTTGTTTACGAAGTCTAATTTATTTTGTAACGATTAAGTTAAATAATTTCCAAGTAATTATTCATTACGAATATACACGGTTTAAATCGTTTTAATATTATTTAAAATGGTTTAGCCTAACCTTTCTCACCTGTTTATACACACATTAAATAGGTTTCGAAAATATTTTATAAACGGTTTTAAAATTAATATTTTTATTCTATTACATTAATGTTTAATCTTTCCAAGAGAATATCTGTCATCTAATAATTGATATATAAACATATTGGAGTTAAAGATAACATATATAATATTTTTTCCTTAAAAATGGCCAACAAATCTTTAATTCCTCGGTTCGACCAATTCATTCTTTTCCGTTTTAGAGATGATATTTTACTATTAATTTAATATTATTCAACTTATTATTATATTAATGATAATATAATATAAATTATTAAACCTATTTATAAAAATCGGATTATTATGAAATTAAAAACAAAAACTGATAAACAATAATTAATACACAAGTTACAAATGCAAAACATCCACGCGTATTAGCATTTATATATTATATATCTGATTATATAATCTAACGGTTCTTCTTAATCTACATAGTGTGAGCATATTAACTTTTAAACTTTTTTGTAGTATTTATACGACATGATTGCGTTTTAATTTGAAAACGATTTAATTTTAAATTGTTTTAAAACCAGCATATTATAAATATAGTAGGTAATTGATGATATATTAGGTACGTGTAATTTACTTTTAAATTTAGCAATTAACTAATAATTATTCTATCTCGTCTTAGACTCCCAATTAAAAAATGTATTTGTCTTCAAATATACTTGAATTTTACTTCATGTTAATTAACTTTACCCATTAATTTTCACATTGAAATATTATTTATAAATTATATAGGTACTCACTATTTCGACGACTTTGATCAAAAACGGCGAGGCAGCAAGCAGAGACTCTTTTAGAGACTTTTCGTTGGCCATGTTCGCGTTTATCGTACGATTGTAACAACACTATTTATTTTGTACTTATGTTCTGGTATACACACCTTCGTACGGGGGTCGCAAAAGTACTAAATTGAAAATAATGAGACACGCCGGTAGTGTATTCTATAAAACTATATATTATAAGTATAACTACTGATGCGTATTATACCAGTTAACCAAACGGCATGTACCACTCCCTAAGCGCGGGGCATCGAAATTATCACAATAATTCTTTCTCGATCTATATAGGTAAAATATTGTGTCGCACTGTCGCGGGATCGCGTTTTTATTACGTTATGTCTATCGATTTATATTTTTTAGGTTCACCTCGTTAATACTATTATATATATATATATATTTGAGATTAGATTTAGTTCATCGTAGAGTAAGTCTACTAGCTGTTTGTACTATGTTATATAGCCGGACGTTACACCCAGACTCGGCGTGGTGACTGTGTGAACGTCGCCCGAAAACGCTTTTCCCATCCGGTCGCAGAGTTTTCCCCGGTTTCCTTTATTACGGAACGATAATTTTCCCCGAAACGAATCGCGATTCGATTCGCGTAGATTGTCGTAAACATATTTCCCGTCGCGTGCTATGTTTTCCTATGCATACGTCATTGCAGCCATTGGTGACAGATTATTATTATATGGTACGAGAAAACCAGAAAGCAGCGAAATCCGCGACAATCGCGTCACGTCACCACCGCCTATTCGCAGGGTAATAATAATTAATCGCATGCACTAATTATTATTAATCGATTTTGTTTTATTTTTTATGTCTATTATATTCGTAATACCATATTAACGATAATGTATTTGACTTATTGTTAAAACCAGGGGCGGACTGGGAGATACCTAGCCCAATATTATTTTATAATTAACGGCCCAAAACCATTTTACAGAAGTGACAATTTAGTTTTTGAAAAGAGGTATTTTTTTTTAATCTGCCCATCAGCTTAAAAAAAAATTACTGAAATATATGAAAAGAACACCATGGATATAAAATATTATAGCTTATAACTTTTTGGGATAGCTGCCTCGGGCATCCTGCTTGTAGTTTTAATTAAAATAAATAAAGAACATTTTCTACTATAATATTCTAATAAACTACAATTATTGTAATTGTCAAAAATTGACTTTATCCCTTTCTATCTGGGACCAAAAAAATAATAGCTGGCGAGTAGCGGCCCAAAACTTATAAATCGGCACCGGCCCACTGTGCTATAGAATTATAGTAACACACCGGCCAGTTTGCTAATATTTAAACCAGTTGATCATTATACGCACTAAGTGTCAAGTGTGTATCATTTAATGTGATCATTATAAAAATTAAAAAATAATTATATTTAAACATATGCGTATTAATAAATACACTTTGGTATAGAACTGAAAAAAGCTAAAAATTATATTTGTTATAAGTTTGTTTAATTGGTTTTATTTATAAAAATGCTTCTACTGGATCTTCTTTTCAATCCGTCAAGTTTCCAATATTATCAATAACAAATTTAAAACAGTTATAACAGTAGGTAGATATTTCGAAATGTAACTATTATAGGGTTCGATTTTTCTATTGTATTTGTGTTAGTACTCGTAAGTTGTAAGTAGTCATGAATTTATACATTTACTTATTAGTTATTTCATTATGTGGAACATACCTCAAAAAAATAGTACAAATAAGTACTCAAATACGTTTATATCTAATAAAAATAAAGACTAATAAGTAATAGTATATATTTATCAAAGGACAAATATGATAAAACATTTTCATTACAAATTTTTTCATTTTTAAGACATAAAAATATCGACTTAAATTGTAATATTTTATTATAATAATATATTAGATAGGTTATTACATGAATCATATTAATTTTTTTTTTCGAAACGTTCCGTATCAATAAATCTCTCGTTGAGTATTTCAATATTTTAGTTTTTTTCTATATTATTTGTTCATCATTATATAAAAAAAGAAAATCAATATCAAATAATTTATTTTTACAGTTTTACGGTATAGGTTGTAGTTTGTGGCCTATGTTGGTCATATTAAATTAACTATAATTTTGAATTGTATATTTAAAAATTGTAATGATTTAATTTAGTGCATTATATAAGAGGTACCTACTTTTGACAAGTATATTTGATATTTTAATTTTTCAGTGGGAATACAGCTATCTTAAAATAGTATAGCATTTAAGTTTGTAATTTGTACTCTACACAACGTATTGTCGTTATACTCGTCTATTATGTAATAAAGCCGAGGACATAACCATTTAAATTTAATTATAGAAATTATTGTTATTATCTTTTAAAAAATCCCTTTAATTTATTATTCGATACTGTATATTTTTATAAATTGAGTTGTTAAAACCATAAACTAATAAACCACAGATACGTAATAAAATAATTATCGTTATTTAAAATACATTTACAAAATGTGAAATTGTTATTATTATTTTATTTTTCTAACTAAATTGGTATTGTGTCTGTGACTGTGTGTACCTTCTTTGTGTATACTTTAGTGAATGTGAAACAATATTATTTTATCAAAATTTAAAGAACACGCACAATTCAATCATTTAATTGAACTATACATTTCGTTTGTCTCTTATAGTATTCATATTATATTAAAATATAATAGAATATATAATTTTGTTTTATTTTTAAATTTGTTTATAATCATTTTTATTAATTAATACATGTAATTAATTAATCTTATAATTTACAAACGTTGAAAATTAATTCTCTAGCATTTTTTAACACAATTTTACTTTTTTTTCAGTTCTGAGTTTCTGACCACATTTAATGTCAAAACTCAACCACTGTTTTTTAGTATATATATATTTTTAATTATTAAATAATGTTCAAATTATTAACAATCATTGGTTGTTATTAGTTTCTTTACCAGGCTTCAGGTTTCCAATAAAAATCACATAATATGATTATAAAAAAGAAATTCGTATGTATAAAGATCCCCCTGAGATCCCTGATCCAGTCAAACTCGGATTCAAAATTTCGTAGAATGTGATTCGATAATCTCTATAAAGACATTGTCTTGAAAAAGTAATAAAAGCGAAAATAAAAATCATAGTTTTCTTGGCATATGTGTATTATCAATAAATTATTAATTAATATATATTTGTACTATGTATTTACAATTTTACAATGTATATATTATGTATTTAATAAATATTATCACTGTGCAAAATACAAATATCATATTTGGCTGTCTGTATATATCTCTATATATCTCTGTATAATATCGATTTATATTATATTCAGTTCATTGGCGCACATTCGAGGTTGCCAATGGGTGCTTTGCACCTGAATATTATTATTATTTATTACCTAAATAAATTGGAAAAATAATTGAATAACATTATTCTATTTTAATTTCCGTTTATTAATTTACCATTGAGTATACATAAATTGTAATTCGTAAAATGATCGACAATATTATTGTTGATTTCATATTCAAAAAACTTGGTGTTGTCATATTAAATAAATTAAAAATTTGAAGACTGAACATTTACGTTTTATAATGATAGTATAATCTTTATATCACATAGTTACAAGCACAATCATAGACGTATAATATAATATAATTATATTATATTATATATTATACATAATATAATATTACATGTCTATGTTCACAAACTCACAACTAATATAATTAGTTGAATTAAAGAAATACGTTGTCTATTTATAGATTAATTTTGACTGATGTACGCTGATAACGTCATTATTTATTATTGTGGTTGCCACAATTCTAATATGCATTTGTTTAAAATTGTGAATATGAAATCAACATATATTATATATTATGTATAATATATAATATAATATAATTATATTATATTATATTATACGTATATGATTTTGCTTGTAACTATATGATATAAAGATTATACTATCATTATAAAACGTAAATGTTCAGTCTTCAAATTTTTAATTTATTTAATATGACAACACCAAGTTTTTTTTCTTATTGTCTATAAAATAGCAATAAGAAAAGCTTTGTAACCAATCTTCTCTTATATTTGTTCTGTTTTGTTTTGTCTTTTCATTTCATTTCTTTATAACTTGCTAGAGATTTCTTCATATTCCCCAGATTTGTTTCCCTTGGCCCAGTGGCGTGTCATACACATGTGCAATGTGTGCAAATGCCACGAGCCCTTGGTTAACGAGGCCCATTTTTACTCAACGTCCTAGAAAAAAAAATTCAATTATGTAAGAAAAAGTAAAAAGATTGTTCACAATTTCACATAATTCTCCTTTTCTCAATCTGATATCAATATATCATTGTCATAAATATTGTATCAAATTTGATTATTTTTACTTCTGCAAAACAAATAACAATTTATGGTGACTAAACGTTATTTATTTAAATTAGTCACGAATATCCATTGTGCTTCACATAACTTGAACTTAGTTCTAAACGATGCAATCAATTTATCAACGGATGTAAAAACTTTCTTTGAACTTGTGAAAAAAAATTATACATTTTTTTCGAATAATATTAAACGTTGGTAATTACTTTTATTTTCAGAGTCATCGGGTATTTCAATTACATTAAAAAGATTATGTAATACACGTTAGTCATCAAGATATGATTCTTTATTAGCTATTCGACATAGTTATGTCGATATTTTAAAAAAGTTTATCACAAATAATTCTTAGAAGCAAAAATAAATTTGAATTTATGAACCTATATTTATATTATTTAGAATTAAAAAGTGAAGGGAGCCCTTTTTACTTTTGCACACGGGCCCATCTTTGGGATGAACCGCCGCTGCCTTGGCCGTCCTCTTCCTCTTTTTCCATTTATTTTCCCTTCCATAATATTTGTAATAAACTTGTTATATCTCATAATGTATAAAAAAAAACTTAATTTTTCTTATAATATTTATTATAATTTTAGTAATTTATCTTGGTTCGTTTACCATTAACATTTCTATGTTCGATTTCTTTTCTGTCCAACTGATCATTATTTTTCTCCGTGTTCACATCTCTAATGCTTATATTCTTATTTTATCTAGGGTGCTTAAAGTCCAGAACTCGCTACCATATAACGCTAAACTCCAAACATAAATAAAATAAATTATATTTATATAAATATCAATAAATAGCTTTTTAATTTTAATCAATAAGTGCCCGCTTGTTAAGAGGTTTTGCTTCTTAATGAAGCAATGAAGACTAGTTTAGCCAAAGCTATTATTTTTATTTCTGTTGCGTATTTATTGTCATAAATGGTATGATATGATATGGTTACCTAAGTAACAAAATGATTTCAATATTTCTTCAATAGTTATGCCATACCTATAAACTGATAATTCTTTGCATTAATTTACCATATTTGTCTACTATTAGTATTTTTTTTAAATTTTTTTTTTTTATAGCATTTATTTTTAATTGGACTTGTTTTAATGCTATTGATTAACTTTTCAGCATATTATTACGATTACCCAAATACCATATTATCGAAACATAAATTATTATAATATAATATTAGTATATAATTATTATTTATATTCTTATTATAATATAAGAATTATTAATTATTATTACATTTTCAAGCGTTTACACGCGTATTCGTTTTATTTTCTTACTTAATGGCTAATATATTATATGCATTTTAAAATCCTAGCGTTATAACTACGTCGTATATTCCCGAATGGATGTATGTTGGTATCACTGATTATAATGAGAGATGTGAAACTTACTGGGAAACATTTTAGTTTTAGCTGATTATAGTTTTTATATTAACAATTTTAAATAGGTATTAGGCTTAAGCCCTTCTTGCTAAAAAAACCCTAGTTTTATCTACGATAATAGGATAATAATATACCTATTTGTAATTTTTTTTTTCACTTTTCAAAAGTACCAATATAGTATTCAATATTAAAAAGAAAAAGAAAATGTAACTAATAACAAATTAACTATAAATGGTTAATAAAAATTATTTAATATTAATTATTATGCATTATATATTTATGATACAGTCACAACTCACAATGTTTAGTTGATCCGGACGTGTATTTTAAATTTTTGTTTTACCATTTTTAAATATGTATAGATTATGGACTAAACAGTATTTAAATAAATATTGTTACGCTGTAAAACCATTTAAAATGAACACTGCATTTTAACAACAGTAAAAAAGTATAGGTATTTTTTACGTACATTTACCGAGCTCACATTTTTTTAATATTATAATGTATGTTTCACCAGTAATTTATTAATATATCAGTTTTTTATTAATATATCTACAATCCATTTTAAATTTCATTGGGACAAATCAGTATCTTTTTTTTTTAAATTAATTATTTCAAACATTTATTGCATCATGCACACACGATATTTGAAAAAAAATATTGAATAATTGATGTATTAAGTATTTCTAGTGTACTAAATCTATAGTGATTAGTATATTTTATCATTATTTACATCAATGTCATAATAATAAATAAAAAAAGTAAAAATGGATTTGTCAACTTGTTCGTTATTATTATAATAATATCAATTATTTACCCACTGACATATTATATTATTTTACTGCATTAATTTACTCATGGTTTTATGCACACATGCTTATAAAATGTGAAGTGTCAAGTGACTGAACTCGAAATTATTTTACAATAATTTAATGTGTTATTAAATACATAATAAAATAGATTTTATAAATGCATTATTTTCTAAAGTAAAAAGTTGATTTTGGACGTTGCTCTTTCGTCCCTTCGATCCTTTCGGAGAAATTATAGTGGTATGCTATAATTAAGATTTGAATGCAATGATATTGCAATCGAAAATACGATTCTGAGTGAAACTCAATTATAAATATATTACAAAATATTATACTGATAATCCGTTCCAATATTTTACCACGTGTGTAAAATACCTATGAGAATACTCAAAAAATGTACTAGTCCTCTCTACCATGAAAAATTGCATTAGTTACTATGAAAAATTTAAAATCATTTTCGTCCAAATTACGATTTCCGTGAATTTTACCATTTTTCCGTTATTTTTTAGTAATTTTTCTTCTCCCAAGGAAAAACTTTTAAAAAATTCGAAAAATTAACCAAATAAAGTACCAACTAGATGCAATTTGCTACCGAAAGTACACCCTAATCGTGGTAATCTTATCATTTTTTCTATCCGAAAAAGTGTCTTCAGGCATAAAAAAACATCATTGTTAAACCAATACATTCTTCGCTTCACCCAGAATCTAAAAATAATAAATATATTAATATGCTTAAAAATTAATAAATTAAACATAAATAAGTTTTTTTTACATTTTATTTAATAGATACACCATTGTCATTTAATAATAAAATATTATGTTCATTTATTTTCATATTCATTGATTTATGTTCATACATTTCTGGTGTTATATACTATGTAATAATTATTGTTTATAAGTTATTACTAGGGCTGGGATTTCGATGCACTTTTCATTTTTTTCTAAAAGTTGCTGTGCGATGTTCGTTTGGACACAAAACTGTTACATGTATTTTTGAATGAGAATAAAAAAAATTATTTCGCATTTTTTAACAATTTTTTGTTTTTAGGGCATTTTTTAAGCTATTGGGTACAAAATATGAATTTAAAATTTTATTTTAAAATTTTTACACACCAACATGATTTTTATATAAATATATAAGTATAACAAAAAATAAAGTAGGTACTCGTAAATCGTAGTATATTACGAACAATTGTTGAAATGTCAAAACGTAGATAACGAGCGTCTACGCAATAAAACTAACGTGGTATATTTATAATGAAAATTATATAATATATTGATAATATCATGACAAAATAGATTGTTTGTTTTGTCATGGATAATATTTTTTTAACCGCATTTTTCAGGGTTATTTAGGGCTTTAAAATCCCAGCACTAGTTAATACTAAACGCATATAAGAAATAATCGTTTAAAATATACTAGTATTGTCACTGTTGTAGCATAATTTATAATAGTAACTAATAGTGTAATAGTATATTTAAATAATTTATGTAAACCTAAATTGAACATACGTGAAAACGAAAGACGAGAAATAAAAAATTTAAATCATAAACAAATATTTAGCAATAGCACAGATTAAAATAATGTGTTTGTATGTCGCATGTATGAAGTACATGCCACAATACCTATACTGAAAATTTAATTTCTAGAAACGAATTGTGTTTTTATTTATACTATAATCTATTGTCTATAGGTACTCATAATATAACATAAACTATACTGACATCACGAATACAGAAAAAACTTAATATATTGTATAAATCGTTTATTTTAATAATAGGATAATATTGATAAATGATAATTGATTTATTAATGTATAGCAGCTAGGCATATAACTTTAAAGTTGTATTCCTAAGATTATATTGCAGGTTGTTAGTTCTTAAGAATAGGTTGTACACCTATATCTTAGGCATTAATATAAAACTATCATATTTTAAATTTGACATTCTGTATCCAGGGTTGGAATGACTCATCAAACCGGCCCGGGCTAAATACTAATTTTATCAGCCGTACAATAGTTAAATAATTTCACTTTGGAAAAAACCATTGATTGAAGGAGCGGTCTAATCCAACCTTGTCGGTATCTGTGTACACAGTTATTATTTTATTTTTTTCATAATTTTCAGTTATAATTAGAGGTATTTAAATAATACAATACTTAAGTTTTGTAACCATAACCATTTATTTTATAATGTAATATTATATTAAAAAATCAATGTCACTGTACTGAAAATATTGTAAAAAAATGTAACATACCTAAATAATAATTATGTAATTACTTATTTAGTGTTTAGTATTAAAGTAAGATAAATTAAATAATAATCATCCTGTGTAGTGTATAATAAAATAAAACATTAAGAATAACAATATTGATAGGTACCTAATAGCTATAGCTATTAATATTTTAACAACCTATAGCTCGTAACCTATATAGCCTAACTTACATAAGTACTATTATATACCTATATATTATAATTATAATTATCATATATTAGATTATTAATATATTTACAAATCATGGATGGATGGAATCGATTATAATAATATATAATATATAAAAAAAAAAAAAAAAAAAATTCTAAATAATTTTAGTATAAAATTAGTCGATACTTGATATTTTAAAAAAATATATATATATTAACTATATACTATAATATTAACATCATGTGCTTCGCTCATATAAATTATATTTAACCTACCTGATAGATTTAAATATCTATAATGATTTTTAGTGATCAATTGGTTTTTGTGTATTAAAAACGAGAGGAAAAAATATTAAAATTATGAACTAAATATATTATTATAACTTATATATTATATCAGTTGAACTCCATTTCCCTGGCAAAGTGTATAAATGACAGAACGGTATCCACCAGATAGACGGCTCCAGACAACACGCACAAAACACCTACTGTGATGCCTATGGCCCGTTCAGAAGTCACGCTGATGTATTTGTTTTCGTTTTGATATCCAATCCAGTAGTGTAGCGCTATACCGCCCACGGCGATAAACATGAACATGCCGACAAAGTTCATTATAATGTCCTATTGAAAACGAATAACAAATTAAAACCAAGTAATTCGAATTTATAATAATATACTAGTGGTATACGTTTGTAACGATCTTATAATGATGAACACAATTATATCCCTTCGATCTTTTTGATTTTTACTTTTTCACTCAGATTATTGAAATATTTATATACATTAAAAACGTTTCATTATGTTTAGAAAAATCGGTTTTTGTTTGGTTGTTTTATACATTTATTTTTATATAACTTTTATACTCTATATATTTTTTTAATAACAAATTCCATGATAAATTATTGATTTAGAAGAATTTTAGAAATATGCAATTTTCCGCTTAGGCTATCAAGTATCAACGGGACCCAGGATGTATGTATATCGAATTATTAGCATAGGCGATATTTTCGTTGGTTTGGAAAACGCAAAATAATAACATTCCTAATGAAATATTTTTTTATTATATTATAAAGCAATGTATTGTACAATGTACTATATATAAATGGTCATTGACATAGGAATAGACGAGAGACGAAACTATGAGCAAATTAAAATATATTCTGATCACTAAATGAATATAAAACTTTCAACACGTTTCCATACAATTGTATTTTCCAAGTAGTAGACCAAAACCTTTCAAAAATTACTGCTTTGATTTCATTCAATTGTTTTAATCTTGTTAAATATAAACAAATTGTGTAGCTATCTAATTTTATTATAAAAAAATACTGTTTTATTTCGAATGTACATTGTTCATTATTTCAAGACTCCAAGTATTTCACCATCACGTTAAATCGTATACACTACACGTACAACAACATAAGTACTTAATAGTAATATATTTTAACCATAACCTCAAAGTTAATATTAGTTAATATAAATTATTATAAATCGAATAATCTACTTTCTACAATTTTACGTCTATACCTAATGCCACTGTAAACAGTTTATACTCTATATTGATAATATGTAGATCAGTATATCACATACATTGATATGTATTAATCATAGTATGTAATAATACTATAATATCCCTCAGAATAGCGATATATTTTTATTCGTTTATATTTTATAATGTGCTGGAGTTCTTTATAATAGATACTTATAACATATTACAGACCGCAAACCTAGTGTTATTGCTCGTGGTAATGAGGCATTTATTTTTAATTTAACGTCTTATGAAAACTAACATTATACGACAATAAAAATTCAAATACTTATAAACGTTTCTGTTGTTCATACGAAAAGTATATACAAATCTCAGATTTAAAATTCGGTATTAGAATCGACTCGAAAATGTTTTGTGCAGCATATAAACCGAATAAACAGAAGCACTATATACTTTGTCTCAAAATAAAATGTAAAATATACACCACTTACGACTAGCGTTTTCTTCTGGTGGTTGGGTCCGAATCCGTATGAAATCAAGATCACGATGGTGTAGATGAAAAATCCGACGAACACTCCAGATGCAACGATTTCCGCGTCCGGATTTTTCTCCTCGTTCAAGTTCCACGTGCCGCCGACCCCAAGAAAACCACCTCGGTATCCAGTCCGGTACAATACCAAAATGATTATGTTCAATACCTGACAAATGTTTTGATACAATAAAATTACGTATAAACATTACACAATATTAATTTTTATACAGTATAAATACTGTTCGCGATAATACGTCATACGCATCCGGATAGAACGACGACTTTTCATTGCGTTTGGCGGTATAATAATTGGTGTGAACGCGCGTAGGTATTATATTTAGTAGTTTAAAGTTTTAAAAATTTGGATTTCGGGATGTTTTTTATATAATAATAGGTATACGCTAAAAGCTTACCAATTTCACGATTTTGATTACCACCGTACCCACGCTAGCTATGTTGACCATCGCGAATTCGTATTATACGAATTACAAGACTTCGAAATTATACAATTTTATTTATGCTTGCGACCACCGTCGATTATGATCCGTTGAACTCGACAGAGCTTTACGAGGCGTCAAGTAGGTATATTATTATTATTTTTCGTGTTATCTTTACGACAGTATTTGACATACCCATTGCCATTGCTCATTAGGTATATATATATTATATTCGGTAAGTATATTCATCGCAGTGTCTTTTCCGTATACGTATACAGAGTGTACCTATGCTGTGTCCGTGTACGTCAACATAATTGTTTTTCTATATTCAAATTTATTTTACGTAAGTTATATATCATATTTAATTTAATCTGTTTTCCATATCCGTACCACTGACCTATATAATTTAATATCGAACAATATTAAGAAATTTCGCTTTATACATAAACATACCATAGATGGAAATAAAAAATTGTTTTTTTAATATTAATATTAATATCCTACAATATAATTTAACATTCTCTCTCTATATATATATAAAGAAAAAACACATTGTTTAAATTTAAAAATATTTATTCCTAGTTTGTATGACGTCACCAAAAAATAATATTAAACTATATTATTATTGCAATCGTTACGTGTATACAACGAAAAATTACGGAAATATAATTGACGAGTACAATCACGGTTACAAACACCCTGTATCCTATAGATTTGATGACTCTCCTATATTTATATAATTTAATATAAGGCGATGGTGGGTTACCACTTGACTTGTTTAACTGTTTATGTATTTGTGATGTGTGTAGGAAACTAGATTAGATATCATAGACGTTTCGTCATGAGGACGATGAGCAATCATATTAGGTACGTGTAAAAAAACAATAATGTTAAAGCGAAGAAGAATCGTGATAATCGTGATATACGAGTACATGCTCGAATAACAATACTACGTAGGTATGATGTGTTTTCTATGTTTGCATAAAGATCGATAGATCATCACAGACAATAAAAGTTTTGTAACATTATGTACATTATTAATTTTTTTTTTTTTTTAATATTCCCATTATTATTTTTATTTTATCTCATTTAAGTCACGATTACAACACCACAAAATGCGTATAAATCAATGAAAAAAAAAAAAAAATAGAAAAAATAAAAAAGTGTTAAGCCGGCAAACCTCTAAGATCTAATCTCTGGACTCTTTAAGAATATAAAAAAGACTATTACAATAATTTATTGGTACTTACATTAAAAGGATAGCGAATATGTATCTACCACCAACTCAATTAAAAAAATTGTTTCTAATAGTGTAATAATTAATAATATATAAAATTAATAAATGATGGTACTTACAGGATCGTATTTATGGGGTTCTAGGATGGGAAATTTCCCCTCCAAGTAGAACTTTGGGAGTGGTAAATTTGAATTTGTTCGGTTATTTTTAACACCTTCCCCCATCCACCACAAAAAAAAATAGGAATTAAAAAAGGGGACTCTATTTCTAATTCTTAAGAAATAAATAAATTAGCAGTTTTCGTTGTTTTCTCTTTCAACCAAGAGAATACCAATCACATGTCAAAGGATCGAAGATGATTCTTGGTTAACTAAAACATAAAGTTTTATTACAATTAAACTATAAATAATGAACATATAATTCTTAAGAAACTTCATAAATTACTTTATTACATAGTTAACAATGATATAATATTAAATGTCTTTACAAACTATTACATTGAAATATATCTAAGTACGTAGGTTTTAAAAATCAATATTAATTAATTAATAAGTAATAAAGGTTATGTATTTAAATTAAAACATATTTACACATGCGTTAATCATAATATAACTACTCTACTTTAACTTCCTAGGTACTCGAGTATTATATTTTTGATGAAATATTATGAAATGAATATTTCATATTGAGTTTCTAATAATTCTTTTGGTATTAAACAAAGATATGGTATGAAAAATATCCTTTCTGCAATATTCAATTTAAGCAATTGATGCCTATTATATATTATAGTCTTAGATATAGATTATAATATGAAAACGTGTATTTTATGCTTGAAAAGTCTATATTTACCCATGTTAATACCTATAACTAATAATTTTCAGGAACTGGGCTTGGACATAAGCGAGAAACAATTAAAGGAACTTCATGACAACATTGACAATGTAGACTTCGAGGCGGCCGCTAACGAGGAAAAGCTCACTCGGCACGACATTATGGCCCACGTGCACACGTACGCCGCGTGTTGTCCGACCGCCGGACCGATCATTCACTTGGGAGCTACATCTTGCGATATAGGTGACAATGCCGTAAGTCGTGGTGTAGATCTTATCTTATATTGTATCTCTATTGTACCGGACCAGCAGAATGATCTATAATTTTAATTATTACGAAAATTAACATCATTCCGATTTATTTATTTAATTTGATTACATATTTTTATTTTTTAACTTTTACAAACACACAGTCGTATTTAGGGGAGGCAATGTTATTGGGTTTAAAATACCCTACGAGGACTACAAAAACAAGTTTAATAATATATTATTTTAACACCTTAATAATTTTTTGTATGATTTAATAGTAAGTTTTTAAGTTCAATTCAAAGTTTTTACAATTGATTGGTTGTTGGTTTTATTTCAAGTAAATGGAAAAATAATATTAAAATAGTAGGTACACCTACCTACCTATTGGGAATCAAATGTTGTCAAAACAAAGCCCATTCCTTCACTAAATAAATGTCATAAATTATGACTCACCAATACGTCACCAATTAATAATTAGACCTAACAGTATGCGATTTTATAAAAATAATTTAATTATTATCTAGGTGCTTTTTCTATGGTTTATACTAAATTTGAGAAAATTGTATATTTGGTTAGGATTTCTTTTGTTGTCTTGTTCAAGTAATACAATAATAATAATAATAATAATAATAAATATTAATTTGATATAATGTTATCTTAGGACTTGGTAGTCTTACGAGATGCTTTCGACATACTATTACCAAAATTAGCCGGTTGCATAAAAACATTGGGTGAATTCGCTGACAAACATAAGTCATTGGCTACCTTAGGTTTTACACACTTTCAGTAAGTATCAATATATTGTGATATCTAAATTATATTCTTAATAAATATTAATAGTAGAATAATTTTATAATATTTATGTATTATTTACCTACATATTATGTTAATAATTTAAAAACAATTATTATAGACATTTGTTTTATGTAATTAAAATATAATACATTGTAATAATTTTATAACATACATTTCCAGACCAGCCCAATTGACCACTGTTGGTAAACGAGCATGTCTCTGGCTACAAGATTTGATTTTGTGCGAAAAAACGATAAGTCGTGTACGGGCTGATCTCAAGTTTCGTGGTATTAAAGGTACCACCGGAACTCAAGCATCATTCTTGCAACTGTTTAATGGTAATAATATGCTTAATAATCTGTATTGTATATTCTATGTATATATTATAATATTATACATTATAACTTTTTAATATGCAATATTATTATTAATTATATTAGGTGACTATGAAAAAGTTAAAGAATTGGACAGCAGAGTAACAAGTCTTGCTGGATTTCAGTCTTCGTATTCTGTCACAGGTCAGACGTATCCCCGAATTGTTGACGCAGAAATTGTTTCATCCTTGAGTGTTCTCGGTTCAGCAGTCCACAAGGTATGCATAGAGATATTATTATAAAGTAATACAATTATTTCAAAACAATCTAATGAACTAATGAACAATTAACTGTTAAATAGTTGTGTACAGATTTGAGGCTATTAGCCGGTATGAATGAGATTGGTGAACCATTTGAACCAACTCAAATCGGCTCAAGTGCTATGGCATATAAACAAAATCCAATGAGAAGTGAAAGAGTTTGTTCTATTGCTCGATATCTAATGAATTTAGTTAACAACACTTTAAACACTGCATCTGTGCAGTGGTTAGAGCGTACATTGGATGACAGCGCAAATAGGTGTGTAATATTGTAATTATAACTACATTTTTAAAACAATTTTTTTTCAATATTTCAGGCGTTTGTGTTTATCAGAAGCATTTTTGGCTGCTGACAGTATTATGTTGACATTGCAGAATATCCTTGAAGGATTAACTGTATTCCCAAAGGTGATATCAAGAAATATTGATAAAGTACTACCCTTTATGGCAACTGAAAACATAATTATCGCTATGGTAAAAATTGGAGGAGATAGACAAGTAAATATCAAATATTACAAATATATATTTTTTCTAAAGACCATTACAATTTATAATCATTACAAAATATAATACACATATTTTCAATGGGTATCTATACGAAATATATTATTACATATTTGATTATAATATATGAGAAATTGAAATGACTTTTTTTTAACACAAATCTACTTATATTTAAATTAACATCTTTAATCTTAATACATTTTTAAATAATATAATATTGTTAATATTCATTTTATTAGTGTGTATGTATTTCATATAATCTGTGGTGTTAGTAGTTATGAAAAATAAATATTTTTTGAGAATAAATTTTTATTTTTAATTTCAATTACCAAAATTATTGTTAAATTATTAAAAGGTTATGAGTTATTACCAAATTTAATTGTTTGTTATACAAAATTAAATGGTGCTGGTTAGATGTGTTGTAATTTTTTTAGATGTTATTTGTGCTAATATTTTAATAAGATTATACATATTTAATAGAATTATTTATAATTTTTATAAAAATTACTAAATTATCGACAAATTCAAATTAAACTACTTAATATTGTACTCTAAAACTAAACAAATTACAGGTTTGTCATGAAAAGATAAGAGTTTTGTCACTAGAGGCTGCCGGTACAGTTCGTATAGAAGGTAAAGACAACGATCTTATGGATAGAATTATGAATGATCCATATTTTGCTCCAATATTAGATCAGCTACCACAGCTTTTAGACACATCTACATTCATTGGATGTGCTCCCAAACAAGTAAATAATTAATTATTATATTTAATTTTCAACTCTAATAACACATTGAATTTTATATAGGTCACATATTTTTTAAATGAAGAAGTACAGCCTGTTGTCTCAAAATACATAAAAAGTATCAAAACTACAGCTACACATTTGAATATATAAACTATAATACCCATTTAATATATGATTGATAAACTTTAAAAGAACATAATACTTTTAAATTGTTTTTTATTATATTGATATATTTACTGGATATTAATTTATATATTTTTTATTTTTATAGTCAAAATAAGTAGAGAAATGTATAATTTTATAAAATATCAAACATTCAAGCATAATCAAAATTTATTATTTACAACATATATTACATTATTATTATTTGTGTTTAAAATATTAAAATAAATTAATAATTTTTTTTCTTATTTAATTATTATTAGTTAATATTTACAGTTGTTTTAATTCTAATGGGGTTTAACTGTAAACTATTTGAGTGTCAAATAAAATATATTGCCCCATTTACACAAAATACCCCAAGTCTAAAAACACATTTTTTGAAAATTATGTATAAAAAAGTATTTTAGTATTTCCAATGTAATGTTTACAATAATGTTACATGATAATCGAAACTATGTAATTAAATAGGAGATATTTTCCTATAACTTGTTGGAAATAAAATCAATTAATTTTTATATCCAACTGATAATGTACAATTTTGAATTGAATAAAGAATTTAATTTGTTATCCTTTCAATAATGTAACTTTTCAAAATCAGCTTCCAGCATATCACTCTACAACTTCTCAGCTTTCAAAATATATTTCATTTGTTTAAAATAAATGAACTTTGGAAGAATATTATAAGCAATACCATAATTATTATAATCATGAGTTGCTTTGATTTTGCTATATTTCCTGTTGGATAGACAGAGTTAACATAGTTAGCAGAGTTAGATAGTCAGCATCATAAAACCATGTTGGTATGACGTACCCATAAAATATTTTACTGATGTGCCTAGCTTCTCTTTTCCTTGATTTACTTTGTGTTCCTATGTATACAATTTTGTAGTTAATAATTTATTAACTATGGACTACTTTATTATTGATTATGAATGTTTGTAATTTTAAAATTATTATTAAAAATAAAATCTTGTTTCGTGTAAACCAAATAGGTATGATATAGTATTATACTCACAGTCGCACTAAGTAATTTGTATACAATTACTATATATTATATAAGATAAAACATATAGAATTATTTAATAAACTTGATATTGTGGGACCAAAATCTTAAGGAAATTAATTTCAGTTGGGTTTTAGTCATATCGTAAGCAAATATTTATATATATACAGTTAAGACAACAAAGATATTGTCTATGCTAACTTTTATTTTCTATTTAAAATATTAATAAAATATCAACACAAGAATAATGTTGGTTCAATATTGTATAGGTACCTATAAAGTACATACTTATTGTATGTTAATGTTTTCAATATTACTAAAGTTTCAATGAAATTAATCTGAGTGAAACGGTATTAATTTATTTCTATATTTATGTAAAAATTACAGGGTTCCCTTAAAATAATTTTCCTATAATTAAGTGATTTAAAAACTTCACCATAACATTGGATTTAGGTAAGTACCAGTGGTGGATACAAGGAGGGGGGGCTTTGGGGGCTGAAGCCCTCCTTAAGTACCTATTTATAAATAAATATTTGCGTTTTGCTTATCAGTGCCTACTGTTTACATGTATTTAAAGTAAATTTTTTGGATTAGCCCCCCCCCCTTTTTTCATTTCTAGATCTGCTCCTGGTAAGTACCTACTATATTCGATATTGTCTAATATCTGTAAACACTTTGCATACATTTTTAACCTATTTTGGTTTTATTAAACAATATTTATGAAAGATGTGAGAAAATTTAATAATTTATCTATTTGTATAAGTTTCTTATATATTAAGACTTCACCAGGCTTGAAAATTTAAATGCCCAAAAAAGTCTGGATAAATGAGAATCACTGCTATTATCTTTTATCACTCACATTATCACAATATTAAAATATGATAACGTTGATTATTTCCCTCCAAAATGTGACATCTTGTGATATTATCTTTATTATATTAATTTTTATCTTTCTAAAAAATATTAAATAATAAATACTAATAAACTATACTCATTACTCACTTAATTGTATTCAAAATTATTATATTAAATGTTTATATAATATTATAATTTATCTTTTCTTTACGAATAAACTTATATTCATTATTTATTAAATATTACATATGATTATTTTTGATTGTAACTACATAAGTGACAAATTGTTTTTCATTATTAAATTCAATACACCAAAATTTATATTAAAAAATGAGTGAAACGTCAAAATTACGTAGACATATCGTCAGCACATTCTCATTAAATGGTTTTACAATTCAAGAGTAAGTGATTTTATCCATCATATAATTTATAAATTGTAATATATTTAAAACTATTACTGCACACTATTAGGTATTATATTATTTTATATATTATATGTTTCATTTGTAATTTAAACGTTATATGGTCTGATAAAGGAAGGCTTGTTTACACCTAGTCCATCAGTTGGAACCATTGGTAGAAGACCGAGATCTTTGGCTAGAGAAAATTGTTGATTATGTACGTCTTTCAAGCACTAGTGATGAAAATATTGTTACATATGAATTACTTGGCAAAGCCCTGAAAGTAAATTTTATAAATTAATCACGTTAATTTGAGTAATAGTTTGTCCAAAATACTCTAGTATGTATATTAATTTATTTTTAATAGTTTTGCTGTGATTTACAAGTTCTTGATGATGAAGACATATTACATGTGACTCCTGCCTGTAAGCTACCTCGTTATAAATACTGTCAGTCAACAAAAAAGTTTTTAAGAGTTATGTTAGACACTAAACTGCCATCAATGTTTGGTGATGCCTCCTCAAAAATTGCCCAGTATGTTGATAGGTAAGTATTAAAAATTTAAAAAATTAATAAGGCTAATTATAAATGCAAATACCATTGTTATTTTTGTTATTCGTTAAAATAATTATTTAACTTTTTATTTTTTATAGATACACTATTATAAAGATGCGCATGGGTAGGATAAAGACTGTATCTGATGGTACTCTTAATCAACCATTGACTATTGGCGATAAGATACGTGACGTAGATTATCTTTTAAGTTCAGGAGCAGGTAGCAAGTTTGATCACAGTTCTAAAAGAAGTCCAATATTATTACTAGGTATATTAATTCAATTGAAAGAAGGAGGTTATTACTATTTAGAAGACCCCACTGGAGCTATACCTCTTGATCTTTCTAAGACAATATCCTTTTAAAATATTATTTTATAATTATTGCATAAATATGAAATATTAACAAAATTTAATAATAGTAGCATAGTCAAGAATATCAATTACTATATACAAATATAATCAGCTTATTAACTTATTAGGTGACCTTTAATTATAGTATATTTTATATTCTTCCTTTACTCTGTGTATAAGACTTCAAAAAAGGCTATTTTTCTGAGAACTGTTGTGTATTGGCAGAAGGTAGATACTCTAATGATCGAGGAGTTTTTATTGTTACTGATATGGCTTTACCTCCTAGTGAACCTGCAGAAATCAGCAGGTATGAAGTAATTATATTTAATTAAAATGTTTGGAATATTATAAATAATTTATACAAGTTTGTTTTGTACTGTTTAAATTTTATAGATATTTCTTAATTTTTATATAATTAAGGTCCACATGAGTTATTTATTTTCAGTAAACCAATATGTCATTATTATAATTTGTTTTTAATTCTTATTTCACTTTATTTAAATGTTAAACTTTATCTTTCAATTTAATTAAATTAAAAAAATGAATTATAATACATTTTATTTATTAGATAACTAGACAAATAAATAATTAAAATAAGACAACTTTATTTAAAATATGTTAGTAACCTTACCGTAATATCTAATCAGCAATGTATATTATAATATTATTATTATTATTATTTTCATATATATATATAGAATATATTTTGGAGAATCAAGCACTAATAGTAATGATGATGACCGTACCCTAAAATCATGTAATCCAAGATTATTGGAATATGAAAAAAGTAAAAAAAGAATGATTATATTTATATGTGATGTTTTTCTGGATGATCATAAGGTTTGTGGACATCTACAATTTTTTATATTAAATTATAATTCATCACTGATCAAATACACTAAAAATATATTAATATTTTTATTTATTATAGTCTGTTCCATCTAAGAGCACATTGGGCGGCGGATAATAATGCGTCCAAACTCGCACATGTTTCCCCACCATAGACTTAATTAATAAATTAATAAATTAAATTTTTTGTTTACACGGCGGCGGTGACTGCGATAGATTGTCGTTGTTAGTGGCAATTGCAGCTGACTAATGGCGACCAATTACAGTGCGATTAGACTCAGCCGTGGGGTCCAAACGCCGCTCCATGAATCATTTGGATGGGCCAAGGCAGAGCGCTCTTAGATGGAACGAACTATAGTTGTAGGTTAGGTTAGGTTAGGTTAGTTGTATACATTGATTTAATTTAATAAACATATAAAATTATCAAATGTTTTTTTTTTAAATAAAAATAACATTTTGTATTACAATAATGTATATCACAATAATTGTACTATATTAGACATATACCTTATATGTATATTACTATATTTTCTCTCTAAACATTTTTATATTTGTTATATTTAATATTTTTAAAATCTAATTTGTTTAATTTGTATAAAAAAATTTCAACTAGGTATTATATTTTTGGTATAGTTAATTCAAAGGCTAAAAAAGAAATTTATTTGTTTTTTTTTCAGGTCTTAAAAAAATTTCATACCTTTTTAAGTGCATACAATGATATTCTTCCAGTAGCTATAGTTATGATGGGTGACTTCTTATCTTGTCGAATACCTTCACATGCATATGCTCATGAATTGAAATCTCATTTGACTCAACTTGGGCATTATTTGCACGATATGACACCTAGACTTTGTAAACAAACTACATTTGTATTATTACCAGGTCCTGGAGATCGTTATTGTGGTGCTGCAGGTGCAAGCATATTACCAAGGTAAATAAGGGTATATATATTTTTATATAAAACATAAATGTTTATAAAAATATGTTATATCTGCTTAAAATATATCTTTATTATTTAGACCTTCAATACCTGAATGCTTAACGGAAGAATTTCGCCATCTGGTACCTCGTAGTGTATTCACCACAAACCCATGTCGTATGCAATACTGTACTCAACAATTGCACATAATTAGAACTGATGGCCTAATGAAAAAGACAGCTAACTTTGATGTTAGACGTGGAGCAATAGATCGAAATGAAAGCACTAAGGAAACAGAGACTGATGATTATGCTGTTAACAATGTAGGTGGACTCGCATCATTCACTTAACTAAATTATCTCTAATTTTATATTAACTCTATTCTTCTATATTTTTAATTAAAGATATTTTTGTATCATTCATTATTTATTATTTGTGTATAGTATATAAAAACGCTGGAAAGCCAGTCACATCTAATTACAGTCCCTTTAGATGTATGTCCAACATATTGGCCACTTGCATCAAATTCAATGAGTTTATACCCAATGCCAGATTTAGTATGCATTGCAGATGCTAATGCTTCAGAGTATAGTACTAAAAATTCTGGTAATTCTGATGAAAGTTCTAGCACAAAAATACAATCATCTACAGGCTGTATTTTTATTAATCCAGTAAGTTTTAATATTGTTTATATTTATGGCTAATTTAAAATTTGTATATATATATGTTTTTAATAGATCAAGTCACTTAAATAATTTTATCATATAATATATAATTTAAAATTTTATATTATAAACAATGCAATTATTCATAAAATAATCAAAATTTAGTTTTACATGTTTATGTATTTGAGATAAAATAAGTAATTTGATATAATTCCAGTAAATTGTATTTTTTTTAAATAGGTATTTTTTTATTAGTTAATTTTTTTAATCTGGATCCATGGTTTGGTTTGTAATTTGTCTAGATATCCAAGTTGAAAATATAGTTTAATATAAACTACTAACAAATTTAAAAGATCTAAAAGTATTCTTTATAAATATTAATTTATAATAGTTTTTAATTATTAATTTATTGAATCAAATATATTTCTAATATAATTCTAAAAAAAAAAAAACTGAAAATATTTTTGATTATTTTGAAATTATTTAAATACCTTATTTGTCATTTATATTTTGTGATAATAAACATTTTATTCAGTATTTTCAAAGTCTTATAATAATAATTTATTTTATTTTCATCACTTCTAATTTTTGAAAAAAAATCAATCCTATTGAGTTTTTAAAATTAAAATGGCAAATATTTAAAAAGAAATTAATATGTTCAATCAAAAAAAAAAAATTAACATATTTACTTTATTTACACTTTTGCTAAGGAATTGTGAACATGAGAGTGTGTAGGTTCACTCGTATCATTTTTCTTTACCTTGCCTTGTGTGACTATACTCTAAGTTAATATTTTGTTCACAAGACAAATAACTAAGCAGGCCGCAAAAATACAGAAGGTGCATTTATGCAGCTGTCTCACCACATGTAAACCTCGTCTAGTCATGACAAGGCGAGAGTATATAGAGGAAGCATCAAGATACAACTAGTGATATAATAAATTCATTTTTATCTTTTATTTTTTATTTTTATAATTTTTCAGTCATCATTCGCCAGAAATAAGTATAAATTTTCAGTTTACCTAACAGCTGACCGTAAAATTGAAGAAAGTGAAATACCTGATGATGAAAACATGGATAATACAATAGATGAGTAAGATATTGTGATTTTAAAAGAAAACCTTATAAGAGAATTTTGTAATGTTTTTTATATATATATATATTATATTATTAAGTAATGTAAATACTAAAATACAATGATAAAAAAATGTATATTTTTATTTAAATAATTCACCATCATTTTTTAAATGATAAAATCTGAACATTGTAGCAAAGTATTGAATTAACCTAAATTCTTATTACAATTATTTTGTATAAATATTATTAATTAATCTTGAATCATTTTTATGGTAATTAATAATTTAATAAATTCTAGTTTTCTTTTAATATACCAGAAAATTATATAATATATTTATTTTGCCAATGCCTTGAAATTTTTTTTATTAAAAATTTTACTATATTATGAGTAGTATATCAATATTACAGTATTACAATATCTATACCAGTTGTTCTAAACCTTTTTTCTTTGTGTCACACTTGGTCATCCTTTCATATAGTAATTGTAATACATTGAATTCATATCATCTCTACACTGAGGCTATGCCACCCTAGTTATAAACCATTTATCTATACAATATTAACTTTATCGGTTTTGTTCAACACTAAGCGTGATGTCTAGGTAGTTTGAAGTTTTATAATTTAATGTCCCACTTCACTTTAGGAAAATTTTGTAACTCATATAGTCATATTATATATTATTTTGTACTAAAATATTAGGGTTTCTAACATTATAATTACATGTTTCTATTAATACCTATTATTTTATGTATAAAGTTGTTATAAAACAATAAATTTTTAGATATCTACTAGATCGGTTAAATAATTCTTTAAATTTATTTCTTTTTTTACGATGGAAAGATAAACATTATTTTAAACAACTACTGCAGTACATAATATACAATATTATATAAAGACATAATAATTACCTACCTAAAATGAAATTTCTATGTTTAAATAAAAAGTCCTATTTATGTAAATGGTAATCCATATTGTATATAAATTTTGTTCAATATTTCTTTGGACAAAAAAAAGAGTATGAAATACGAGTAATTTTTGTATACTGATGAAATACTTAAAAGTAATTTAAGTACTATGATATATCTGATTTGTTTGCTTGTAAGTAATTAACTATTAAAACATATTATATTAGCGATACAATTAAATTATATTATTCAAAGATAAGTAAAATATTGGTCTAGTCTATTTTACAATTTGGTAATTTTATCATAAACAAAATAAACAGCTGCACAACATATAATATTGCACAGTTATAATATTAATTAAATTACGATTGTTATTTCATAATTATTATATAGTAATATTAAAACAAAATTACAATTTATTTTTTATGATTTTCATATAAAATGGTAATTATTTCTACCCAAAAAAGTGTCTTGAGACATAGAAAAAAAAAAAAAACATTGTAAAACCAAATTAAATTTTAAATCTAAAATTAATGTTTACAATAACTTTAATTAGATCATTAAGTGCATTATAATAATTTTAAATATCCCCAATTTCATAATTCATAATATTATATAATATATCATAAATGATTATAAAAAAAATGCATAAATATTAAATAACAAATTATCTGAAAAGAAGTTTTTTGTGTTTTATATTAGCATAAACATAGATAGTATGCAATCAAAATAAATAAATAATTATACTGTATAATTTATGTAACAAAATGTATTTGTCTAAATAATATCCATTTGAAAAATATAATTAAAATTCAATGGAATAAATTCCAAAAATATTATTAAGAGGATGTTATACCTGCATGTTCCATCTCTGTCTATCTAACAAGTTATATAGCAAAAACATAGCAATGCAGAACATTAATTGTGGCGTTTAGGTTGAACATAGTGTATAAACATTTATTAGACAATTTAAAAAGAAGGATATTTTGGAGGGAATGTCATACGTTTTATAAAATATTACCTTTCAAAGAAATATAATGAGTTAAAAATATACAATAATATCTATAAAGATTTATTGAATTGTGTTAAATTTACTACACTACATTATTTATACAATTCGGTAAATTATGTCATAAAGTATATTATTTTTTTTAACTTTTGAAAATGAAATTTTCTTATTAAAGTTTTTTAATAAGAAATATTTAAATAATAGCTATCATATATTTAATTAGTAGAGCTAAGATTTCAATATAAAGTGAATTTTTTGGGATTCTCTAGGATATATGTATTCCAAATGCATAATTCGGTATTCGTTTAGTATGTGACTTAACAGATAAAAATCAAGTTTAGTACCTACCCATGTGACCTACTAAAACGACCAATACATAGCAATATTAATTAATAAATATTTATCTCCATATTAGAATATTCATGGGAATATTAAAAATCAAAATACTACGAAAAATGCATGGAACGTCATCAGTTAATTTGTTGCTAATTGAAACAACTAAGTATTGATCAATTAAGAGTCAAGAACAGACAGAACACATTTTTTATTTATTTTATTCCTCTATACAATTGATTTTCTTGTATAAAAAGTTAAAAAGCAATAATTATCTTTTAATTTTAATAATATATTATTACATTTTAAGTATTTTAAAATAATTGTAGTATTTATTTTTGTTTAAATTGAATTTTACATAAAATAAAATAAATATAATAATAATAATTATCTTTATAAAATTTCGTATGTTGTATTGTTATTATTAAAATATATTATCTATAAATCCTAAAAATCTCTTAGTACTAATAAGGTACATCACAATTATAAATATCTGTAGATTATATAGTACGGTAGTTCACATACTAAACGAATAGGTACCAATAATTCGACCTTCTTACATTTTATTAATTTTTAGTGTATATATTTTATACATTATACAAGTTTTTAGTGTCAAATTATTTTAATTTAAAATATATATTTCCACAAGTATTAAATTTTGGTAATTATTTTTCAGTACCAATTGTTAGTCGCTCTATTTATAATTTAATAAAGTATTATAAATAAATATTAAGTTTATTTATATGAAGTGTTAAAGGGATATGATTAATATGTTCACCGGTCCAAACCGTTAAACATATGTCATTTAAAAATGTTCTATATACATAATTATATTCAAAAAAAAAAAAACACAATTTTTTAAGAGAATTATTTTAATTAAAAATATTTTTTTCAAAACATTTTTTAATAGTTTGGGAATTTAAATATGAAGTCTATTATTTCAATACTTTTATTTGTATATGAATTATTTCAATACGTTATAGGTAGGTAATAAATTATATTTCAATTAATATCTGATTATTTTACATTTTTATCGTAAACATTTTGATGACCCGAACGACGACGAAAAATGATTATGTTTCTGAAATATCTAATAATATTATTTTGAACACTATACAACGCTTGGCGTCGATAGAAAAAAAACTAAATTTCATTAGGTTAGGTTAATTTTTTTTTTAAACGATCAAAGGTTTAAATATAACAACCCTTTCTGGGAACAGGTATTGTATCCTCATAAAGAGACATCTCCGACTTCCGATTTAGTACATTTTTCAGGATTATTTTTCGACATCATTTCAAGATCGCAAACGTGATTTTCGTGGACCGTTTGTCGGCGGTGTTCATCCTGCGTCAAGCAGTTGACGAGAGCCGTTGCCGGGTCGACTTCCATTGCACTTATCGACGAATGGCCCAGCTCTTGTTGGCCGACCGTCAATCTGGCTACGCCCGGAGCGATTTCTCCGTCTTTCAAAGTGTCGGCCAACACTCCCGGAATGGTCAAAAATCGTTTCCACGCCGAGCGGAACTGCAAACGAAAACACAACCAAAATCAATATCGAACGAATTATCGATAGGGGAGGGGAGGGGACATAGGATAGGCCGAATATATTGTCGATATATAGGAATATCCGAGAGGGTGGTACGGATTTTGAACTTCAATATTTGCCGGACTCGGGTAAACAATATAATATATTTACATGATATAAATATAACCAACTGAAACGTAATGGAAGAGGGAACACAAATATATATATATATATATTATATATTATATACTTGGTTTGTCCAAATATTCGACGTAATCAAATGCACACTTAATAAGTTACTCTATTTCAAATGACGTCAACGGATTTTTATGGATTATGTTCAAATAAATACTCTGCAGCTTAAAGTACACGAGGAATTAATAATATTATCCGAAATTCTAATGTTAGAGTGTATATATATATATATATATTTATGGTGGGGATAAAAGTATATTGTTTTTGTAAAATAGTTTTACGTGCAGTAACTAGCAAGTTAAAACGCTTTCGAGAATAAAACATATCTTAAAAGTAAGATGAGAATAATACACCAATACGGGGATAAATGGCGGTTAGGTTTTAAGATAAGGTACATTAAATATAATAAGATCCTATAAGATCTAGGACGCAGATAGGAATTCGCCACACTATGATTTTACGGTAATTCGTTCTGGTACACATCAAACTGCAATTCGTTGTTTTATTATTTACAATAATTCATAGGCCTATGTCTATACACATTACACATATTTTACTATCATCCGTTGTTGTAATTTATTATTACTTAGCAACGTTGTAAATAAAATTTTGGTATTGTTATTACTTAGTACGTTAAGGTATCTATTTATGTAATTGCCATTAGGTTATGTATAGGTTTAAAGAAAACCAAATACTATAAATCGTTTATAGTATTTGAGAAAACTTATGTAAATGCGCATTACATTATGTCATTATATCGTCTAACGTAATATTATTTAATGATTAAAAGTATTGATTATTGTATGATCAAATTTCGTACAATATTTGTTCTTTCTAATGCTATAATTGTAATGTATTAACTATTAATGCTTTCAAATCTTAATAATTACCTAACACTTCTATCTGGTCGGGTTAAACATTACCGTTTCTGAGATTTAAAGAGACGAACGAGGAATGAATTTACTTTAGTTTAGTAATGAATACTATAATCTAGGCCCGTATATGGGGGAGAAAATTAAAAGGTTCAACCCCCTTCCCAAATTTTAAAGTAGGTATATGTATACATTATATATTTATATACAACAAATATTACAAACTTTACATATAAATTATACAATTACACTTTATTTTATTATTATTATTATAATTATTATTATTATTATTTTAATTAAAGTTTGTATACATTATAATATACGTATATTACACGTGTATTAAAATTATTTTAACTCCCTCCCCTTAAAATTGGTACGAAACACGTGCCCGCTATAATCCATACTTTGATAATATGACTTAAATATTTTATTATTTATTTATTTATTATTTTATCAAATCGTAATGATTCTTTGCATTTAATATATTATAGGTGGCTGTTATTATGTTAGAATATTAAAATGTATAGTAGGTTCTTATAGTATTCTTAATAATTAAAATTTGAAATATTAATATTCACAAATCACAAACTTCAATAGTCATAATATAGACCATATTATTATTATTATTATTATTATTATTATGTAAGACTTGATTGACAACACCGATAACTAACCTAACCTAACCTCACATAACTTACAGAGTTGCAGGTGATAATATCGTGGTCGTTTTTGGAAATTATTTTATTTATTAAACGGCTATCAATATATTTTCATTTCACATTTGTAAATATAAATTAATAGCATTAAACATTTTCAAAATGATTTGTATTTTATCATTTCACAAATTATACTTATATAGTTGTATACTCGTATAGAAAATTATACTTCCATTAATATTTACTTTAATTCAAATAATTATTTTTGTTTTATACTCTACAGAAAATTGTAAATGCATAATAAATTATGTTTACAACTAGTATCCCAGCATTAAATTGCTTAAATTTAGCTTTTAGCTTATTTTTAGATTATTCTGTTATTAGAAAATAACGAATATTCTATACAAATTTCAAATATATCGTACAAAATACCAATAATGATTTTGATCATTTATCCAACACTCAATAACGAAATATAATATGTTACACAATTTTCATTTAAAATATTTTAATTGTAATTAAAATTGTACTGAGAAACAATAGCCGTTCGATTAAAATGAATTTATTTTTCGTTTAAGCCTCCTTAATCTGGTTTAAATTACATTTCCTATATCGCATTACATGTGTTTTATTATCTTGTATCAGAGGTTCTTCCGAGAATATAAAGTATATGTATTAAGTATGTACTATTATATTGCAATTCAAGTAAACATTAAAGATTGTACGCATTTTATAAACGTGTCTCGCAGACAAAGGATACTGGACAAAAAAAATCTTTAAATTTTATATTAGCTTTATTGAGCGTGTATAAAATCAGTATGAAAAATCAACAACTAAATAGAGTCATATTAAATTTAATTTTGTAATAAGAAAATTTAAAGATAACAAATAATCACGTGGTCGTGAAACAACTAACAACAAATAGCTAATATGTATATGTTCACCATTTTTACGTGTAATAGAAGTAAAATAAGAAATTTCTTTATTTTCTAAATTGTATTTTGTTTGTTTTACTGCCTTAACTTGTATAATTATTACAAATTGTATTTTGTTCCTAAATATTTTAATTGGAAATACGTTTTTGCTTTGTTATTATGTCATCAAAAATTACACGTAAAAGACAATTTTCGTAGAAAATTGAAATGAAAACGTTATTTAATCAACAAGTATATTTCACATAATTATAATTATTTTTTTTTTTAAGTTAAATTGTTTTAAATAGTTAAATTTGAGTTACGATTTACATTTTTTTTTTATTCACCTATTTCTTTTTAATGTAACATTGATTAATAATTTGTGTAATTATCTATATATTATCTTCATGTCAATTGTTAACACTTAAATAATAACTCTTTTTTAATAAATATATGGTTATAAAAATAAAACAAAATTAATGATAGTAGCCAGTAGATAATATTATTCTGACAAAAAATTGATTTTTTTTTTTTTTTAAATAAATGTATTCACTTTAATTTCTCTTCGGGGTCTATTTATGATAAGTGCCTATAAACACTTATCATAATAGTGCATATTATATTATAAAATGACAATGAAACTATTATTACCTGTGTGTTTAGTGCTATGTAAATAATTGGATTCCAACAAATACTCGACTTTGCGCAGAGAGCCGGAATTATGCTGACAATTGGACTGACTCGGACGTGGCCGAACGCAATAATAAGAGCCAGAATCGCGTAAGGCATCCACGCAGCCATGAATGCCAATATCATTACAGCCACCATAATCGCTACCCTGCATTCGGCTTTGGTCGCTTGTCCGATGACTTTTTCAGCGGCTCTCTATCAAAATAATTAAAACGATTATTTCTGCATGGTTTAATAATGACAGTCGTGGCGGCTATCTTGCAAAAAATTTAAGTATAACAGGTGCCTACCCCACAAATCTAGTTCTCACATAATAAAATATTTTTAATTAAAATATTCTATTATATATATATATAAACGAAAACGGATAATTTTTAGGTAATATTAAAATGTTCTTAAACTTGAAAATAAATAATACAAATAGTTATTTTTACTTATCCATAGTAGGTAATAATCAAAATTAAGAAGGCGTGATTTAGCACTATTTTTTAAAAATATTTGTCACTGTATATAATGATAATAATATGATAGTTTTGCTTCGGAAAACGAACGAAACAAATAGTCAATATAGATACCTAGCGTTTATTTTTATTCGAATAATTTCCGGATAATAAAAGACATAATAAAACATTCTACGTACAATTTTCGCGGATTCGATTTTAATTTTGGAATTTCAAATTAAAATATTATTATATTATATATATATAATATATAAAATAATAATAATAATAATAATGTACTGCGGTTGAAACGACGAAATGTAATTGGCCATATTAAAGTAATAATATATTGCTTTGTCATATATTTTATTTGGTGTAGACTTGTGGTACCTAATATTTTGGTATGCCAAAGGGAATACATCAAAGGAAATCCTCAAAAACCAACATTCAAGTTTTATTCGAAAGGTATGTTTCGAGTATATTGTGGAATAAAAGAAAGGAGTGAAAACTCCTAGTATTATATATTCGTATATACACAAATACATGTTTTATAGGTACTTGTACTTGTTTACAAAATATATCCATATATTATAACTTTTTTTTATGCGGAAATGCAATATTCTGCGCGTATTACAGTTTGTATATAAACTGCATATTATAATACATATTATTATGTATGGTTATTTATTTTTTAAGCGTTTTTTTAAACCGGGTCTTGGAAGAATTATATTACAGACAAATTATTACTAAAATCTGGCATGGAAAATTCAATAAAAATAGTAAAAATGTAAGTAGCCAATTACACACAAGGCTTAAATTGTCAG
Organism: Eriosoma lanigerum; assembly: GCA_013282895.1. Classification (NCBI taxonomy): domain Eukaryota; kingdom Metazoa; phylum Arthropoda; class Insecta; order Hemiptera; family Aphididae; genus Eriosoma; species Eriosoma lanigerum. Next base: position 6,087,698 of record CM023357.1, on the reverse strand, counting down.
AGTTGGCAGAATTATATCAAAGTATATTCTAATTTTCTGTAGGTTAGTAAATATTTATGTAGGTAGGTACTTAAAAAACGTATACTGATTATAAAACGCTAATTTTGATTAATAATCATCCTAACAAATGTATTGCAATTAAATGTGAGGTATATTTGGTGGCTTATTAACGATTTTCACGAGGTAAAGATATATGAATAAACTCAATTCAGTTAATTTATTACCTATTCAAATTTATCTAAAATTGTATTATATTATTGTAAACAACAATAAAACAGGAAAATATAAATGGTAAATATATTATATCTCCTGTGTTTATTATTTTTAGCTTTTTATATTGATGATATCCACATATACCTATATGTTAGCGTGATAAATATCTTTTAAGGGGCTATAGCCCACAATCGAAAACACTTATGGAATATAAAGTATTTTATGCATTTTAAATATCCCCCCACGGCTTGTAGCTATTCTAAGGGGATTAAAGCCACGCTACTCCTATGTAGGTATCTAGATTTAATTCACAGTTAATATACAATTAATGTATAGGTACGTAAATTTTTTTAAAAAGGTGTTTAAAACTATACATACCTACCTATTTGTAATAATTTCTAACATTGTCTGCTGGAGTGTTATTGATATTTGATAATAATGATTAGTAATAACCAACTTGAATCTTTTATGTATTTTCAATTTTAAATCTCAAATCGTTATAACGAATGATAATATATATATATTATATACGTAAGTAATAACTTATATAATATAGTTATGGTATGTACAAATTTTAACTAAGAAAATAAGACTAAGGGGATATATCTCTGAAGGAGATATCATTCGTCTACATCTGTGAATGCATAATATTAAAAGTTATAAAATTTAAAGCCTGCACAAAACGACTAATAATTTAATGACTTTCTTTGCCGATTTAAAAACAAAATAATTATTATGTTAGAACTTTTAGATTCTATGTTTATTTTAGTAGATGACTTTATGATTTTTTTTGTATTAGGTATATTTATTTATAATTTATGTGCAATTCCTTAGAATTTATTAAATCCTAAAAATAAGATCCTATTTGACCTCACGGTCCTCACGGCACACTAATCCCAACTTACATTAAACCGTAGAACACTTGCCACTCTAATTAACTATAATATTAGGCTTTTATCACATTAATTACTAGTAATAAGTAGCTTAAAATGATGTATTTATTCAGGTTAGAAAATCTCGTGTAAAATAATATTTTAATTTAATACAAAAATTAATTTTATTGATGTGAAAAAAATTAAGTATAGTAATTATTATACATCATCAAAACTATTATTCCAATGATAACAAATCTAGTGTAATATAAATTTTCCCCGGGGTTTAATCGTTGACTAGCACATATTTGTGTCATTTTTCATGTTTTTCAGTTTCGATCAATTATTTTTTTGCAATTGTAAATTTATAAAACTTTTTAGATGTATTGAATATGTAAATTGTGTTATTTTATACGAATTTAGTGTAAAACGATGTTTAGTTTTTTTTTTTTATAATATTTCTGTATCATAGAATTATTATAATATATTTATATATTTTAGAACAGTTAAATATTTGCACCATCATGTAAAAATTGCCTGTTTTAAGCATCAAATAAATACTAATATTAATGATAATGATAATAATTCAATATTTATAAAAAATATAATAATAATATTTTGTAAATAAAAACAATCATAATTTACCTTCCTCACAGTAATAACGAGATTTACATATGAGTAAATAATCACTGTTAATGGTACGAATAATCCAAGAACAAATATGTATATAACATAATCGCTGTGTTCACCGCTTTCCCAATCTATTGAACAACTAGAACAAATTCGTTTTATTTCAAATAACTATACACAAACCGAATGGAAGAATTTATACATACAATACAATTTGTACTCATAGATATAATATTATATGAATAATGAATACAAATAGTATTAATTTCAAGTAAAATATAAAAAATAGCCGTAGCGTATTTAGGATTTTGTCAAGTGGGGATATATGTTTCCAAAATTTCATTGATCAATGAGGGAAGGGGTTTATTCCCTCACCATCATTAAAAACGTGCATCATTTCAAAATTTCAAAATTGTTATTTTGTAATAAGTACTTACCTGTATATAATAATTTATTTTATATCAATTTTTAAAAAATATCACTAAACAAAAAAATCAAGGAGGGAATATATCCGCCCAGTAAATAATTCATTGGATAGTAATTCGAATAATTTAATGACAGATTCAGTTAATTAAATTAAATTTGCAAAATAAAATCCTATATTAATATATATATATTATATATTATAGTTATATATAGTGTATGTAAGTACTAATATATTAATCTGGTAAGTAATTAAAGAAAAATTAATGACGCTAAATACATTTTGATATTTATTATAACTTTAGTCACTATATATTTTACATTTTATAATTGTAATTGTTAAATATAATATATATATAGTACTTTATGAGATCATAATTGTAAACAAAAAAGAATAAGATAGGAGTAAAATGAAGAATAAAATAATATTAATTTTTTTATGATAATTTGGTATTTTTCATAAGAATAATTAAAATTTGCATAGTTTATTGAAATTTTAAATGTAGGTATTTGTTTTGAGAAAGATAATCATTAAAATGCGTAATTTTGGCGTAATAAAAATAAATAAATCGTTTTAAAATAAATATGATTAAAATTATAATAAAAATATTATTTATAACATTAAAATATTATTGTATTTATACAAGTATAAAATAGTTATTAGTAGTTACTTTCGAAGTGTTTCGTATTCAAAAATTTTCAAATGAGATAAACAATTTGCAAATCAAGTTCTTTTGAATTAATAATAATTAACAGATTAAGAAACGATAATTTAAATACCTATAATGAAATTAACAAATTAAGCATGATGTATTTTTTGCAAGACAACAATTATTATTCCAAAGCTTAACCTGTTTTTTATCATTAATTTTTCAAACAAGTTATTTAAAACATATAAATCTAATCGTATATGGTAGTTATATAAATGTTTTATAAATAATTTATTATAAACTATAAATGAATGTTAGTAGATACCTAATATCGGCTGATTCATTGACGTAACGATTCCATCCGAGCAATGGCGGTCCTGTTACAGCAAAAGCATACAGCCATATTCCAACTATGGCATATACTGCCGTTTCCTTCGTTAACCTGTTGCTGCTGAACGGATAGCGTATCATTAAGTATCTATCATATGCCAACACCGTCAATGAAGTTATTGATGCTATTCCTAATAAGAAAAAATAATAATATAAATAATACATTATTTCAACATGACGCGTAAAAAACAATTTTTATCCGCTCACATAATGGTAGCAAACTGGAATAAGAAGTTAAAAAATTTAATTGTTGATTTATTAAGTATTAAATAAATCTTTTAATAGATCAAGAATCTTATATTTAATTCACAAAATAGTCGATATTTTTGGGGATTTAAATTATGATTTTCTTATTTTCGGAGTATTCATGCTTTAATTGTACTTATATAAACATAATATATTCGGATATACAATATCATTATATATTATATCAGAATATTTAATGCCGATTAGTGTATAGTCAGTATAGTTACCACAACACGTGCGTGTTAAGAACAGCACTAGATTACATTTTTCTCTTTAACAAAAACCTATTACATTAGAAAAACGTTACATATATTTTTTAATATTTGATCCACGTTGATAAAGGTAACGTATCTCTACTCTCGTTAAAGGTAGTTTTATATCAGGTAATAAATTATTACATCGGTTTAATATAATAACTAACAAAACATAGAATAATTTAAGGAAAGTAATATAATAAATATTATATTTACATTTAGTTTTACAGTAGAAGTGATATTATAATGTTTAAGATTATTATAATCGTAATGTAAAAAAAAAAAAAAGAAATTTATACATCCTGCATAAAAAAGATAATAAAGATAAAATGAACCGGTAAAGATGATATTGTTGATATTAAATATGGATGCTTAGAAATTTTGCATAATGATGGATTTTAAGCGTTAAATATTTTTTTATTTTTATAAATATTAAAATATTCATTGACGTCAAAATGACTCAAAGACGATAATAGCGAACAATAGAATTATATAAATAAAAAAAAAAAGAAATGTAAATGTCATTGTGTATTCCTATGTAATTTTAAATACATTTATGTAAGTATTTAAAAAAAAAATCAACGAATATTCATATTAAAATTTATATTTTAGATATATTATAAAATTATATTTGTATTCCTATAAAATCTATTAAACTACAATAATTATTTAGAATTATATAGGTAATAAAATATAATATATTATACATAAATAATATATCTCATATCTCAAAAATAATATAATTTTGAACTGGATCTAATAATTAGTGGTGAACTTGCTCTACATACTAAGAATGTCGGTTTTAAATTTGTATTTTACAATAGTTGCTAATCTGCATTACAATTATAAATTAATTTTAATGAACACCAAACAGCAATCATAAAGATTATTAAGATTAAAGAGCATTAAGGAATTAAATAACAATTGAGAGAGTAAAACTATAATATTATAAATAAATATATAAAATCAAACATAAATATAAAATATAAATATAAATAATAAAAAAAGTAGTCTAAGAAAAATTGGTTGTTTTATGTAAAATTATTACAGTATAAATAACATTAGATATATCGACAGACAATAAATGATTTATATAATATATAGATTATTCACAATATTATGATGATCATATAAATTAATAATTATTAATTTACCAAGAACATCAGATATATTCAATTATTTGGAAAATATATATTTAAGTGTGATTAGAATTTTTTGTTAAAAAAAATATTAATGGAGATGACATTTAATACGATTTAGAAGACTAATATTTTATTACATTAAACATTAAGTTTAGTCAAACAGTTTAACTTTTAAGATAATATATTAGTTATTGTTTAATATTTTATTAACATTTTTAATATTATAAAGTGGTTTTATATACAATCGTTATTTAGCTACTTAATAAATAAAATTATAAATGTATACTTAGTATTATCTCTATTATAATATATTGAATGCACATTTATTATATGGAATACGAGTTATGATTTATAGTATATATATTATTACATATGATTTACTGCGTTATATTATACTGTCAATTATTATTGATGTTATAATATTGGTATATAATGCATATCAGATATTCATTATTCATCATGGTTTATAATAATATAATAGGTATATTTTGCAATCATAAATAGTGTTTAGTTAATCAATTTAATATAAATTTTTTTATTAAATTTAATTGTCTTATAAGTTGTATTCATTGTTATTGACTTAAACTACTCATGAAATATGTTTATAATAAGCATTATAGATATTGAACGCGCATACCTATATCTATATAATATACATTGAGGTTAATATATTTTATATGTTGGATATAAATATATAAATAATTCGGTTTCCGTTAATTTGATTTTATATATTTAGTGATAACTAATTAAATTTTGACCACGAGGTCTTAAAAATATATAGATTATTCACATAGATCTTATACATATGAGATAAAAGTTTGGAATGGATTGATTGATTTTCTGACTAAATATAGAGCTTTCAAAAAATTTATCCAAAAATGATTAATATTATCTGTAATTTTGGGTTTAACGGTTGGAAAATTTTATAGAAGCTTAATCATATACAACTTAACATATTTAAAAATATTTTTAAAATCGTAAGTCACAACTTTTATTATAAGCTTTTAAAATTAGTATTTCTAGTAGAATTGAATTATGATATTATGATTCTTTTTTTGATTTTATTTTAGTGCATAAGTATTTTGATTCTTAATATTTTAAGCTGAAAATTTGATATGTGTTTTATGGCATATCTTGAATAACTATATAAACAATTTTGAAAATCGTGAGTCAATTTTTTTTTTAAACGCCTTCAAAGTTGAATATATTTCAAATGAAAAATATATATTAATTATTTATATATATATATATATATATCATTTTAATATATGAAGACTTTTTCATTAAAAAATATATTTTTTAATTAGAAATAAACTAATCTCAACATTTACAAAAATACACAGGCTTTAATCGATATTATACAGCTCACATAAATAATTTCTATATATATTTAGATATTAAAGGAAAATATGGGACTATTATCAAATGATTAAGTTCTATAAATAGCTTATAAATTAAAATTGAAATAATTAAAGTTTGATATCTTTCCAAATTTAAAAATTCCTTTGAAAAGCAAAAATTTAGGTGAAAAATATTGCTTTGAAGTTGAAAAGTATACAATGAATAAAATTACCTAATAGTGCCATGAAGAACCCGTAGAGAACACAAATGGTATGGCCAAATATCCATCCTTTGGTGATGGCTGCGGCCAGTGTTACTGGGTTTCCTACTACAGATATGGCAAAGTCAGATGATGCTAAATTGAAAATTATCACGTTTTGTGGGGTCCATAGCTGAGAAAATTAAATATATGTCAATATAATTAAATTATTATAAATGTTATAAATTGTTATGATTTATGTTGTTTTTTGGAACAAATCATTATTTTCTTAATAAAATATTAAATTTTACGGTTTAGTATATAAAAAAAAATTTATAAGTTAAGCATAATATAATGAACAATTTCAACTAATTTAATCATTAAATTTACCTGTGAATCCCTAATCATAATAAAAATGACACATGCATTAAACAGAAACCCAATTATTCCGATAATCGACAATACGGTGGCAGCACATAAGTAGATGGCATCGGAAATTGGTGGTTGTTGAGCGTATTCTTCGTTCATAAGGACACATCATAAGACCATATTGTAAAAGGATCATCAACTTTTTTAGTTTAATAGTACCTGTAAGATTCAAAAAATAATTTTATTATTATAATTAACAATATTCTATGAAACATTTTCAATTTTATTTATATATTACAATGTATATACAGAGTAGAGACTGAACAGAATGTTGAGTTGTATATAAATAATTGAGATAACATCGAAAACATATGTAATTTTAAAATTGAAATTCTATTCACTTTCAATATAATATTTATAATAAATGATTAATTGTTACATTATTTTCGATAATATAATTCATGATGAAGTAATAACTAAGTAAATTGTATATCTATATAAGTAACTACAAACGTTTAAAATAGATTGTATTATAAATAATTATATAAACTTGAGTATAAACATAATTTTAAAATAAATTAAAAACGGTTATATAATTTATTAATCGTTCCCAATTTTAACTTAGTTTGTAATCTTTTATATTTCTTATAAGACCTTACCCAATGAAATTTAATATTTCATAAAAAATATATAAGCATACATATTACATACAACTATAGATTCAATTAAAACTTTCAATAAATTATATATATATATATGTAATTTTATAATTGAAATATATATATATATATATATATATATCAGCTACAACGAGTTTATTTATTTACTCTTTAAAACTTTGATAATTGAAAATAAAATAAATTGCCCAAATGATAATATGATATTGACCCTTGATTCAATTTATTTCTTGATAACTAAAAGTTTACTTCGTTCATACCTAATATCAAGACGTTATTTTATAGTAGGATGAAGATGTACTATAGAAATAATATAAATTAGACATAAATCGGATTAATGATTGTAATTTGATAGCTATTTTATATATATTTTTATTTTATAAATATATAGTTTCAGTATTTCAAAAGTACAAATATATTTTTACTACTTTAATATTATGTAATATTTAAACAATTATAAAAATTCATTATAAGTAAGTAATATGGTATAAAATAAAAATTCAAAATTCAAAATATTTCTACTTTTTTGATAATTAACTATCTATTTACGACAATCAATTTAAATAGGTACCATCTTTTAAAAAATTAGAAAACTTGTCGGGTATTATATTTTAATATTATTGTAAATTCCTCATTTTCTACAAAGTTATTAATATAATTATGCAACATATATTTATTAGAAATAGGCCTAAAAAATATCTATACTACTTTTAGTGTAGTTCCAAAGTATATTTTTGGTTCTCATAGCGATACTTCGGTACCGGTTTTAATTTTTAAAACTTAATTTAAATTCTATGCAAGTTTAAAAATGTAAATCAACTAAGAGAAATTCACATAAAATAATAATAATAATAAATTCGAACAAGTTTAAATAAAAAAACTAACAGTATACAGGTAATGGAAGTTCCTTTATCTTCCCTTTGGTCTTTGGTTAAGTGTATGTAACATATTAATATGTTTCATAGATTTATGTTCGACATTAGTAACTAACTTGACATCATGTAAAAAGAAAAATACAAAATCCATGGTTTCCATAAAACAATAAGTCATTATAATTACTGATGGAACCGATAGAATCGAAACCAGTCATAGAGAACTTATTCTTAATAATTACATGAATCTTAATGTAGACTAACTACCTTATAGTATAATATATTATTTTTGTTCATCAAGATGATTAGTTTGAAATATTATATAAATAAATTTTAATTAACTAATTATTAGTTTATTTATTTGTAATAATCGCTGTAGGAGGGTAGAAAATAAAATGGAAATTGTATATGATATTATGATAACCAATACATATTATACTATTCTACACCATCATTAAAATTATAATAAAAAATATTGTACCTAATATTTCATCTAAGAAATATAGAAACTTATTTGATAAATAAGCTACATTCAGTATAATACTTTTTAATACAATAAACATAATTATGCAATCATTCTCATATTATAAACTTTCGATACCATTTAAGGTATTTATTATTATACTTATTGTATTAATGTTTTATATTAATTCAATATTTACATATACATAATAACTAATAAGTATACAATTACAGGATTTTTTTTTTTACACAGAACATATTAATTTAAATATTGATTTTTGTAGTTTTGTTAAAAGAAAAAAACGAATATTTGTGATTTAAGAAGAAAAAAAAGTAATAAAATATGTTGATATCCTTTTTCATAAAATCCTCAACAATCAAAATTATTCAGAACCTTAAATATTAGAAAAAAAGAATAGATTATTAATTAAGTATAAGACTGAAAGGTTTTCTAAAATAGTAAATAGAGTAGTAGTCGATAGATATAAATATAACATAAATTTATCAAAAGAAATACACAATGAAACTTTATATAAAACAACTAAGTGGTTTTATAATTTTATGGATTAAATTACAGACTAAAGGTCGATTCGTATTACGATGAATGTAATTTTTGCCGTCAGAGTCACCAGTTGCCATTCCATTCACATCTAAATGAGACGGGACGGAGCGTTAATACAATAATAACACATATATTATATAAGATACTAATTCATAGCTTATATATTTTTAGTAATTACAAGTGTTGTAACTTTTTATAAACTTACTGCTAACATATAATTTGTAATGTTATGTTAAATTATTAAAAATTACTTGTTTTTCGTTTTTAGTTTATCAGTAAGTACTTAATGAAATAACAAATAGAAATAATAATGGTATACCTAATAATTAATTATATATATTTATAAATGTATAATAATTATTAATATGATATATTAATGATTAATAATATTATGATTAATATTATATGGTAAAGTAGATTATAATTTTGTTTTAATCGATTATTTCTGTTTTCAATTATATGAAAACCAGAAAGGATTCCGTTGGAGAATAGTCGCAAACAAATCCATTACGTGACAATTGCCCCATCCCGTGCACTTCCTGTCATAGTGTAAATCAACTTTTACAGTAAGAATAAGAATACAACTATCGGTTGAATTGCATAGTATTGTTGATTCACTAAGCTTTTTATAGGTATTTAGTTGTATCACGTATGTTTTAATGAATAGTCAAATTTAAAAAACCAAACCTTAATGAACAGAAATCATTTTGATATATTAATAATATAATAATAATAATAATAATATATTTAATAGATTCAATGATATCCAAATGAGTTTTTTATTTACTTTATTGTCTGGAACGCTATTTTAAAATATTTAACAAAATACTATAATTAGCACGAATAAATTATAAAAACATAAAAGCCAATATACTTATATACTACGTATATATAATAATATCTTATTTCTATTTTACAAATAGATATTATATTCAATCTCTATAAAAATAAATGCTTTTTATATATCTATTATAAATGACTATGATGATATGTACTCGTATAAGGTAAAGTGTTTAGTATACATAATTATCTATATAATTTATTTAATAAAATGCACATTACTTACCTACACAGTTGTAAAAAAACTATTCATAATAAATTGTATATAATATTTTATATAATATCTTATTTAATTTATTCATAATTTTTACATTGACTTTTAAACAATTGTCATTTTTTAAATTTTCTATTAAACGTAACGTACATTTTGCTAAAATAATAAAATGTAAATATAATATTTTCATGTTGAGTCACTATTCAAACTCTTTTGTAATATAAATTATACAATATACATGGATACAAAAAATAAAATTAATGTTAAAAATCTAAAAGTTCCGAGACCTTAAAATGTTATAATACGATCTATACATTTTTAAAAATTTGAGTGCCATTCGTTCTTTTCACTAAATGAAGTGTAGTAAAATGTATAGAAGTAATTATTATGATAAAAATATTATTGTTTTATGTTCATTATAAATACATTTTTTTAAAGTACATATATAATATGTTGTATCGTATTATATAAATAAATACATTATATTATAATATAGTCCTTTTTATTGTAATAATAATTATTATTATTATGTGTAACAAATTGTGCATTAATTACAATTATATTTCCGTAAACAAATATTTTTTTAAGAATTCATCAAGTATATATACGTGATAAACTTTTCAAATGCAGATTATATGTTAAAAACAATTATTTATAATTATAGAGTTCTTTGTAATGACTTAAAGTTTATTTAATAGAAATTCAAATAGCGTATTTTCTCTTAAACGAACTAATGCAAATATAAAATACAAAAATGAATATACGAGATGCGTTAAACATTACGCTTTGCATTTTTACTTGTTATAATATTATGTTAATAATATTATTAATGACTAGATATATGATATTTTTAAACCTCGAAAAGTATACTTTTGAACGAAAATAACACGTGTTATAAACTTTTTATAACAATATTATTATATATTTTGTACGTATTAATGCAAATTCATTTCCACTAAAAATACCGAGTGTATTTTTATAGTGAGTATTTATTGTTTGGTTTTTCGCACGTAGGACAATTTTTTTATCTTTTCATTGAGGGACGTATTAAAAATTAAAACAAGCGATATTAAAAATACGGTTTAACATCTAAACAAAAAAATCGAATGTTATCAATAGTAACATCAATCGATGTTACTGTTTAATTAACATATTACAGACTTTGGTAGTATTCCGAATAAAATATTCGGGAAACTATATTCAAAATACTTATATACTTATTTTTGAAAGTATTAATTACAATATTTTGAATCGTTTTTAAATGTAATTTATTCATTAAAAAAATACTTTTTAAAACACTACCAAAATAATAAAATTTAATGTATAAAATAAATGTCGTCAAATTGAATTTCTCTGGATATTACTGTACATTGTACGAATTTGTACGTAATTGGTGTATGTGTACTGTATATATCTACGATTATACGACGCACTAAGCCACTAAGTATATTGTATTAGACAAGTGACGGTAGTGCTATTTAGTATTTAGGTATAGGTCCTAATATTGTTGTTTGCTTAAAGATTTATTTTAAAGTAATCATTTTTTATATATATAAACATTTAAGTATATTAAAATTCATCCTAATGAACACAATTCTATTTTATTATTTTACAAATTAATATGCTTATATTTTTTTATTTTATCATGCTATAATATTATTAGATTTACATTGAAATTTAAAATTACAATCAATATTATAAATGTTAATATTTCATTTTGTTAATAATTATTAAGTTATAAGAAAGATTTAATCTCTACTAACACACATTATTATAATGATTAATTAATATTGATACAATAATTATTTTATATTGCTTAAATATAATAACTATTTAAGTATTGCATGTTTTTGTTAATGTAATCTAATAAAAGAAAGTAGGTATTATAAAAATATTACAAATATTCTAATTTTAATATTCAGGAGTATAGATTATCAGCGTTTTTGCGAATCAATAATTTTCCGCTCCTATAGTTTTACATTCACTCTTATACCATACTCAAATATATAAATAATAAATTACAACTAAAAAATCATAAAATTGTTAAAAATGCTTAATTATATATTATACATATAAAACATATTAATCATTGTAATATTAAAAATGCATTAAAATGAAAATTTTTTTTTTAATTTTTTTTTTTTTTTTTTGTTGGAGATTCGTCAATAATATTATAGTAATTTTTTTTTTTTTTGTCATTTCACGTAATGGATATTATACTCATATTTATCAGCCTCTATTGTGTAATTGTAGATCTTAAATTATTATTTATAATTTGTATTTTACTACAAGCTCTTTCGCAACCGTCTTAACCGGTATAGTTCAGTTATTCTGAGTGCTTTATTAATATTAGGGTAACGTCTTCTAAGGAATAGTCATGAATACATTTTAGTAAGTCTAACGACTCGTTTTATTGATGAACAACATCAATCCGTTTATTATAGAACTTAATGGGAACTTATCAGTATAGGTATGCGATTTTAACATTTTACCACTATCGATAACGATAGGGCTCTAACAGATTACTATATTATATGATAGATTATTTATACGTATGTATTCGTATATACGTCAATTGGAATTAGACTAGTTATAGTATGTAAAATCATCATAAACTTTATAATTATAGGTACTATCTTATTTAGAAAAAGGAAAAATTCGTAATTATTTTTTATATCTAATGTTTTTGTTACACATTACAAAAATACGTTCTTAGTTTCATATGTACTCATTCTTACACAATAAAAGTTATAGTTATTGAATGTACTTATAAGTAATGATTATAAAGGTTTCGTTTAATTTTGATATTTATTCAGAATTTTGATTTTGTTCCCTCTTTTGTTTGCGTTCCTGGCCTGGGCCAGTCTCACTAACCCTTTGTTACGGCTCTGATTAAAGGTATTCTAAAAATATTTAGAATACTAATTTCATAAAGTATTTGTGTATATATTCTAAATATTCGTACTCTTTCTGTAAATTTTCGTAATATCTATCCTTCTCACCCAACCTATATCGTAGTTCACTTCTAGATGGTCGATTTTTTTCATGTTATCACAGATCATAGTAGATATATACTATCTATAATTCAAGAAAACCAAGACATCAAACTTATTAATTCGTAATAAAAACCAAATATTTTCAATTTGTTTCAGTATACATTTTTAACATATACAAATTGTAAATAATATGTAATTTTTTATATTTATTCAACTATAAGTTATGAAATCAATAAATTTACGCAGTAAATTGGTAAATGATTATGTCAACCAGAAATGAGAAAATAGTTATGCGGTGTGTATCTTTATAAAGATCTATAAAAAAAAAAATTCGATAAAAAATTATGTCGTAAAAGATTAAGTAGTATATGAGTAACTTCCTATACAATTTTCAAACCGTTAAACCTAAATTTTCAGGTAATATTAAACATTTTTGGAAAAAAGTTCCAAGCTCTATATTTAGTCAAAAAATCAACCAACCCGTTCCAAAATTTTACCACGCGTATAAATAACCCACATAGGTGGGTTAATACTCAAAAAATTAAAAATAACAGAAATCGTAGTTTTGTTGATTTTTCACTTATTTTGGTAATTTTTTTTTCTCCGAAGGAAAAACTTTTGAAAAATTCAAAAAATGAGCTGAATAAAGTACCAACTAGACGCGATTTCTACCCAAAAAAGTGTTTTCATACATCAAAAAAAAAAATTTTGTAAAACCAATACATTCTTCGCTTTGCTCAGAATCTAAAGTAAAATGCTATCTATGAAAAATTATTAATAGTATTTTATTGATTTAAAATAAATTATAAGAATAAAGATATTGTAATGTAGGTACTTATATAGAATTGAATTATGCAAACATTAATAAATTTAATCCGATACGATTTTACTTACAATCGAACATTTTAATACGTTAATTGAATTTATTGTAGACACATAACGTTATTTTGATCAAGTAGCATAACTAAAGTGATTCCTTTTTTAAAATAATATTATATAAAATATAAATTAAATTTAGCTTTTAGTGATTTAAGTACAGTCACTACAGTAAACGTTCTTATTCAATGAAAGCAAAATAAATTGCTTCATAACTTAAAGACTATCTTCTCCCAGTTATAATATATAACAAAAGTACTTTTAATTATACTAATTAGATAACATACGAGTATATTCAATATAATCCGATATTATTAGATATATTTTGTATAGTAAAATTAAAAAAATTAAAAAGTGGGAATGTCAATTGTGGACGTTCCTTCTTCGTCCCTTTGGTCCTAGGAGATATTAGTGGTTTATTATACTTAAGATATAAGTGCAATGATATTGCATTAGAAATTACGATTCTGAGCGAAACTCAATATATTACAATGTACTATACTGATAATCCATTCCAAAATTTTAACACGTGTGTAAATTACGAATGTTAATATTAAAAATAAATTTTAAGTTTCTACGATCTAAACTTAATTAGTTAACAAGAAATAAAGTAATTTAAAATAATGAAACTGTAATTTTGCCGATTTTCAAGAAGTTTTACTTTAAAAGTGTAGGTATAAAAAAAATAGTCGGTGACGGTTGTTAGTAACAGTAATAGTATAACAATTTTTTTCATATTCACTGATCGTAAAAATATTTCATATTATTATTTTACAACAAAACATATTTAAGGCCATTTTGCCAATACCATAATATTGTCTACATAAACTGTTATTATTTCTTTTGCGAACATAACGTAGCTCCTAAAGAATACTGTGGACATAACAATTAGTGCGTAACCAACCACTGCTGCGAATCGACCTAAATTATTGTTATCTGCTTTTGTCTTCAATGTATTTTGAATTTGTATAAATACAATACTGAAAATCATTTCAATAAGTTATTCTATTCCAAAGTTCTCAAAAATTCTCATCCACTAAAACTATCCAATCACATCACAATATCATATTTGTGTAATTATATATAATTAATAATAATATATTATATTTTATATTTAATAATACAATTTTATTGTGTAGAACACGTTTGAAGTTTTTATAAATTTATAAATTTTCTAAAACAAACATCTTAATAACAATTTTATTTATTTAAATTATGCTCCAACAAAAGTAAACTCTAATAAATAAACTCTAACATCTTTAAATTTTTTTAATTGATCCATAGGAAGCATTTAAATTTTTATCTTGTTTTTAAGTCGACTATTACTGCGTATTACTGTAATATAATATTATGTACCACTTTCAAATGGTTACAAACACAAAAATATTGATGGTTCATTTAGAACAGTAATGGTACCAGGAATGCAGTAGTTGGTCGTCATGCACGAATCGCTGTCGGCAACAAGAATTTGCTATCATGCATTGTACCTCGCATGCGTCTCTGATACATCGGTTCCTCGTTGTCAAAGAAGAAAAACTTACTGTGACCAGAAAATATATCATTCTCGATAATCGATGGACGTTGCTTCAGAGACGATAAAAGTATATTAATAAAATAATAAAAATTTCTACGCGAAAATAAAATGTATAAAAATACTATTATCGTGTATATCAGTGCTTGAATCTACCAGAACGCGGGGACCTTTTTTTTTTTAAAAAAAATTTTAATGTTGGATTGAAGTCAATCATTGTAAGGAATGCTACTTTTTCATAAGTCTCATAAACCCCTTCTTTTATTTTTCCAATTTAAGAAGTGGGTGTATTATTTTAATATCGGTCGACTCAACATTATTTATTCAACGTATCTTTTTTTTTGTTTGTTTTAACTAAACTTTATATGATAATTATTATGATTCGTCGTAAAAATAACTTTTCACACGAATTAATATAATAATTGAATTTCCGTTGACCGAGAACGACATTTTTAAAATACGTGTCCCAATCCTCAAAGATGAGTATAAAACATAACGTATCTGTCAATTAATATTTAGGTAGTCGTTTATCATAATTTACCGTAATTGTATTAACTTTTAACATATTCATAATAATATTACATTATTATTCAAATCCACCAAATTTGTTAACACATAATATGTTAATCTTAGTTACGAACAATTTTAATGGATTTAATCGTATATAATATAAATGTACGAAAAAAGAACATATTATGTTTTAGAGATTCGTCAATAAGTTTATGATTAGAGGATGATGTAAATTATTTACATTATTTTTTTTAAATTTCTATTTTTAATATTGTTACTTTTAAATGATAATTATTAGTATGCACGATAGGCAATAGCATAAAAGTTTTTATTTTTACCTAATCCTGTGTCAATAAATAAATTACATTTAATTTACAACTACATAATCACAAAACTGACAAATCTTAATTTTATTAAAATTTAAATATTTTTCTAATTTATTTTCTATTATTATGATTATTTAGTATCTATTATTAATAATTTATTACTTCTTTTTACCCTCGTAAGGAGAATTTATTAAGGATACAATAAAATGTATGATTAAAAAATCTTGACTCTGAGTATAATATTATCTACGAGAAAAAGTTAACATTTTCTTTAAACTACTGATTTTAAAGTTTTTATTTGAATTAATCTCTTTATTTCTTATTGACAAATGTTTTGAATGCAACAAACGATAAGGAATAACAATAATAATCTCTCGTTTACAACATTTTACAATATTATCATTCAACGCAACTAACTTATGGGATTATTGAATAAACACAATTTATACCGACATGAAAACTAGATTAAAAAGTAAAGTTGTCCTTTTTACAATGAATATATTATTATATACAGAATGTTTCAAATTTATTTACTAATTGGAATATTTCAGCAAAAAATTTAAATTTTTGAATGCAGTTTTTTCAAATTATTATTTAGACAACGGACTATAATATTACCTTTATTACTTATTTAAAACAATACGACTAATAAAAAAATTAACTTTTTTTTTATGTTATGTAAAATTTGAAGATAGCCATTTTAAAGAGCAGGTACATTCATATGAGAATTTTGATGTGTCGATTTTTTAATTTAATCAAGATTATTTAAGAATTTTTTACATTTATTGGAGAAATAATATTTCTGACGTCATTTTTTTTAAAAATTAAATATATTATGGTATGTAAAATTTCTTTTATCAATATTATCATGAACGCTTTCAGAGCTTAATACGGTTTAACAGTTGTAGAGCTTCTCAGTTATAAATATTAAAAATTTAAATTATTATTAATCTACAAATTGTATCATTTATCAAAATATTGATTATAAGAATTTTTCATTCCATGATATAATCACAGGCTATATGAAATATATATACGCTACTATAATGATGTCTGAAATATGATTTTTCCAATAATTAAAAAAATTCCTAAAAATCGAAATCTTGATTAAATTAAGAGATCGGTTAATATTCTCATAAAAATTTACTATTTAAAATAACTTTAAAAAAAAGTTAATTTTTTTACCAGTTGTCAATTTTTAAACAAATAATAAAGGTAATATTATAAAACGTTGCCTAAATAATAATTTGGAAAAACTGCATTGAAAATTTTTAATTTTTCGCGGAGATATTGCAATTAGTAAATAGATCTGGGACACTGTATAACAAGTATAGGTATATAATATAATAATTAGTATAGGCATATTATATTTATTTTAACTTGCAAATGGCAACCTTCAAGATAATATGAAAATTAATATAATTTTTTGTGAAATTGTGTCTACTTTTTCTGTCGGAATTTTATATTCTATTTTAAGAGACATCATAATAATACTCACAACCATTTAAATTGATATATTATATAATATATGTATATATATAATCCTCCATCGAAGTTAAAAATTATTTTGCTATTGCCTATTTATCACTAGAACAAATATATAGATACTATTACAAAATTGTACATGTATACATTTTTAATGAATTAATGTGGTTATCGGTTGATACCAACATTGTAGTATTTATAACTAATAGGTAATTAGATTTAAATGAATGTCATCATTGGTATCTTCTTATATTTATCGTCATACCAATTATAAATACGATAAGTATAATTATAAATTAAAACTTTTTAATATTTTATGTTATATAAATTTAAAATAATGTTTTTTTATTTTTAATAATTCTGAAACTATTTATTCATTAAAGTACTAATAAAAAGTGTATTCAAGTATTTACTTATTTATAAATACTTTTCAAAAGTACCTATCATGTTTTTGCATTGAAATAAATTAATACTCAACTACGTTCTGTACATATTTGTTAATAAAATATTTGTAATTAAAATATTATAAAGTGATAAATTAAATATACATTAAATAGTTTGTAATTTATTATTGTCTGTCTAAATATCTTATTGTCCGATAATAATAATAATATTATTATTATAGTACAGATACAGTGTTGTAAAATATTTGAGTAGGTAAATGTATTTAAATATTTTCATAGTTCTTAAAATACTTTTGAAATTATAAATTTGGAAGTTATTTTAAATATAATCTCAGACGTATTTATCGTAGATTACTGGTCGTATAATATAAGCGTAATATTTTGTGTGTATTTAAATAAAATAAATTCTATACAATTTTAAATAACTTTATGATTATAAAATATGTGACACTTATATTTAAATAAAACATACCTGAATACTAATTTTTGTTTTATTGCATAGTTCAATGAGTTATAATTAAAAAAAAAAAAAATGTCTAAACTTTGTATATTTAATGTATGCAAATTTAATGAGGAGATAAATCTAATTTTACTTTCATACATAATATTATAATTTTGAAATTGTATCGAATTTTTATTTATTAATATACGAAATTATATTAACAAAATAAGTTTTCAAACAATAATAATTTAAATTTCGAACCGTAATTTACTGAAAAAAGCTATTTAAACATAAAATTGTTGTTCGCAGTTATTTAGTTACATAAATAAATATTCCATAAATAACTACTTAATTAAGCGATTAACCCAAATTTGTTATCTAACTTTTGAAATTAATTTATATAAATAGTTGTTTGAAGAGAAAGTTTATCCATACTTATTACATACATACTACTATACTATAAGAATATCTTATTATTGGATAATTATTATGAAATTGTTTAATTGTGACGTCAATAATTTTATACTTATCTGTACAATTATTAATTAATATGCAGATTTTAGATTTTTTGGAAAACGAGGAATGTATTGATTTTATAAAATCATACGTTTTTTTATGTCTGTAACTCTGTAAGCATTTCTTCAGGCAGAAATAATGGTCCGATTAATAAACAATAGTAGCCAAGTAGGTTATAATTTCGATAAAGAATTGAATCTTATTATCTATAGTTGGTACTTTATTTAACTCATTTTTCAGATTTCTTAAAAGTCTTTGAAGAAATACTACTGAAAACCCGAAAAACTGACGCAAAATGTAATTTTGACAAAATTACAAATTTTAAATAAATATTTTATACATGACAAAATTTTAAAACGGTTACAATGATGTTATGTCAAATATAGAACCTAAAATTTTTACTAAAAGTGTAATTTTTTCTCAATAATGTTTAATATAATTTAAAATTTTGTGTATTACAGTTTGAAAATTTAATAAGAGGATAATAAATATAAACCTATTTATATTGCCTTTTCCAGTTATAAAATATCGTAAATCAGCATGATCCAATTTTGTTTAATAATCATTTAAAATTAGAATTTGTAGTGAAATAGAAGAAATATGATATTTTTATGCCTGAATACACTTTTGTATGTAGTAATGTCCTCCAATTATCACAAATGGGATATGTTTTCGATAGAGAATTTTATCTGATTGGTACTTTCTTCAGATTTTTTTTCGAATTTCTTAAAAAAATTTTGTTTTAAGGAAAACTACCAAAAAAAATGGTAAAATTTCCGAAGTCTACATTTTTGACGAACGTTAATTACATTATTTTATGATAGGTAACTAATTTTTCTGTGGCTTATTATTTAATAAATAAATACAATTAGTCTATATTGTATCTGTCTGAGTTTCATTCAGAATCGTTTTTTTATCATTTTAATCATTATATAATACAACACAATAATAGTTAATAATAATTTGATTATAATATAATAAATAATGTTTTATTAATATTATATTTGATACTAAACATTAAAACAAAATTTACCTATTATCTATAATTAATGATATCTTTAACATAGTAAAAAAACTAAAAAATGTAATAAGATTACACAAATTCATACTTCAATGCTCCATAATTAAGATATATAATATATTTATCCGAAAACAAAAAGTTGTAATGTAATATTGTGCAACACAATCATAAATCATAGAACTCAAAACGATAATATAATTAATTTGTTATCATTTTTAAAGTTTTTTATTAATAAATAAGGTTATAACTTTTGGTTTTTTAGCTTGGTATATAATTTAAATACAATTGCAATTGTATATATTTAGTAGTTTATAATTATAAAAATTTAAGGACTAAGATATTTATTATTTAAGAAATTTCAGAAAATAGTTTATTTTTTGTACATTTTAATTCGAAAATTCAGAATTTCAGTACTAATATCTTAAAATAAGAACTCGTTTTAAATTTTTCAACAATGAATGGATAGTAATGTGATTAGAATTATCCAATTTTTGCTATTGATATCACTACGACTACGTGTCGACTTTTGAAATGTTAGAAAAATTTAATTTTTTTTTTCTTATGTTATTTTAAATACTTTTCATGTCAATCGGTGATTTGGTCTATAATATCCATCATCAATCGGCGGATGGCATGTTCAATTTTAACGTTATAATTCGATCAGATAACTACGATGAGAACGTGGACTAGCCAACAA
Source organism: Eriosoma lanigerum (assembly GCA_013282895.1). Classification (NCBI taxonomy): domain Eukaryota; kingdom Metazoa; phylum Arthropoda; class Insecta; order Hemiptera; family Aphididae; genus Eriosoma; species Eriosoma lanigerum. Next base: position 6,066,538 of record CM023357.1, on the reverse strand, counting down.
TTCGCGACAAAGAGTGATGCGATCCTGGTATACCGCGTACGCGTTCGCTGACACAACGCAACTCGAGAGAGCAATCTGACCATTAGAACCACGAAAGTGGACTCTCTCCCGCGCCGTTGCTCGGCAGTGGCGCTAAAGCATTATGCGTTCCTGGTACCGGATCTACCGGTATGCATTTCATATGGACGATCTTGCGGTTTTGAAAATCCGAGGGAAATTAATACACTAAATTAATACTAAATCAAATCTATACTATAGTGGGTTATTCTGTTGTACAAAAAAAAAAAAACGTTTATTTATAATATTAATTCAATTAACTTTAATTACACTGGTACACATAGTGTACTACACGGGTTGGCCAAACTCGTCGGATAGATAAAATAAACAAACGAATAAATAAAAACGCAACAAAAAACGCACGCGGTTTATCGATCTTGTTTTTGGTAACACGGTTTCCATCGGCCACCACGACCACGGTTTCTCACCACTGTTTTTTTCTCGCGACGGATACTTTTTTTTTGTAGTAAGGCAGACTTAGTAGACACGACTACCAGGATTCCAGACGACTGTATGTGGTATGGTCGTGCTGGTTTTTTGCACACGCCGCCTTCGGACGTGCGTTTTACGTCACTTCGTTAATGTTATTTAGGAATTTTAATTATTTTACTTCGTTTCTATTTACGTTATCTGATCGGCGATTATAAGGTAGAAAAATTATCAATATTTTATTGTTCGGTTTCCAACTAAAATACTATTATTTCTATACAAAATAACGCGATTTTAATGCGAGTTTGAAAAATATAAAATTTTAAAATAAAATATTCGGTTTAAGTGGTGGAAATATTTTGTTAATATTTTTTGAAATATTTAATTTTTAAGTTCTTTATATTAATATTGTCCGCGATCGACAAAGTTGGCCAATAAACGTAATATTGTGTATGTTCGATTCCACGAGTTGTTGACAAACAAATTTTCATATCACACCAAAATGTTTAGTTTTCGATGACACTAAGACAGTTGAAGTGGTAGAAAATTACCTTATTCTAAGACACATATAAGTCATGTTTTTAAGTACGTACATATTAATTGCTTTTTGTAATACGTCAAACAAAGATATTTTATTTTTATTTTTTGTTGCATTCTAGATAAAGCTTTGACTTTCACCGATACCAGTCGATTATTAACCGTATATGTAAGTAAATAATAATTCGTACATATTGTGACTTACGTGATGATTTACACACACACTGTAATATAGAAAAATCAAGATTTCTAATTTTAGATTCTGAGCGGAGCGAAGAATGTATTGTTTCTATAAAGATGTTTTTCTTTTTATGTATGAAAACATTTTTTCGGATAGAAATAATCGTCCGATTATCACAAGTGGAGGATGCTTTCGGTAGCAAATCGTGTCCTATTGGTACTTTATAAAGCTCATTTTTCGAATTTCTCCAAAGTTTTTCTCTAGGAGAAGAAAAACTACCAAAAAATTGGCAAAATTACGATTTTTGTCATTTTTTTTTCGTGATAACTAATTGAGTTTTAATTGTAGGGACTTGAATATTTTTTCGAGTACTAACATTGGGAATGTAGTAAACTTTTGGAACAGATTAGTTTATTATCTGGCAAAATATAAAACTATGAACTTTTTGACAAAAAAAATTAATATTACTTACAATTTTGGATTTATCGAATTAAAAATTATATAGAAATTTAATAATATACTACTTAATCATTTTACAAAATATTTTGAAAATCATGACTGACAATTTTTTTTATAGGGTTTTTATTTTTATTTTTTTTATTATATATGAAAACACTTTTCTGGTAGAAATAATAGTCCGATTACCACAAATAGGGTACCCTCTCTATAACGAATCTAGTTGGTACTTTATTTAGCTCATTTTTGAATTTTCCAAAAGTTTTTCCTTGAAAAGGAATGATAACTTCTTGAATATTGATCGTAAGCATTTGAAATTTGTTTTGCAAAATTACATATGTTATAATATACATTCGTTGTAAATTTTGAAATGGATTATCAGTATAATAAATTGCAATATATACGCTCAGAATCGTAATTTCTAATGCAATATCATTGTATTCAAATATTAATAATTCCAATAAACCACTAATTTCTCTGAGGACCGAAGGGACTAAGGAGGAACGTCCATAATCAGCCTTCCACTTTTTTTGGTTCTTAAATTTTATAAATAAATTGTTTAGGAGCTATGATTCTACGGACTATTTATTTTAGATTATATGCATATTAAATCATTACGAGAATATATTAAATAGAAAATAAATAGAATGTAACTTAATCTAACCTAACCTAATGTACTATGAAATATGTATCTATATATATATATATATATATAGTCCACTGTCCAACTAATTTTAAAAATAATGAAATGACATTGAAAAATCTTAAGTTTTACAAATATTACAATTAGTACATTGATCGAATTTACATTTTATTATTAATAAATGAAAATAAAATTATTTTTTTGAAAAAATCATTATTATTCAGATTATTAGGAATTTTTTTTCAACAAAAATAATTAAATTTCTGATAAAATCACCATATTGTCATTTTTATAAGATATAAGTACTTACAGCAGTACATTTAAGTAATAAAAATTACTTGTTTGGAAAATTCCAAAAAATATTAAATCGAAGATTAATGTACCTAATCAAGTATGTTAATACATAAATAATTTAAATTTATTCTTTATTCGATAATCTATTTAGTTAAATTTAATAATTATAGCTACCTACACTTTTATATTATAATGGTTTATAATTTAAAATAAAATTTTAACCCGGGTTTTTTAATAGTCTCCTTATTTTTTATAATTTGTTTTTTATTATAAGTAATTATCTGAATAATAAATAATAAAAATAAATAAAAGTTATAAATGTTATTATTTATTTAGGAGTTGACAATTAATACCTCTTTGAATACTCATCAACTCGTATCTGTTTATGATAATAATATATATAATTTTTATCTATCGATTTATGAACAATTTTTATTTACAATGTAGGAAAAATAATATTGACATACTCTGAAATTCACGTAAAAATATTAATAAAAATATTAGCGCATATTATACTTTTAATATTTTACAGGTTGTGTTGTTAATGTTTTAATCGAAAACAGTTGGAATTCGTTATTTCTATACAAATACTATTAAATGTTTTAATTATAAGTGTGTTATTTAGTTATGTCTTATGTTTGTATATAATTATATTTTCTTAATTAAAAATGTATTTTATATGGAGTTATGATTTCCGGTAAATGATTGTATGTTTATAGTATTTTTTTTTCCAAATTTTTTATACGGTAGAAGAATTTTCTTAGAAATTAAAAAAAACATAGTAAATATTAACACCGCGCATGCGGTCTCATTTTGGAAAAAATTATTTATTTTATCATAATATTAAGGTGAAATAAATTGGCAATGTAGCATTAAAATGCGTAAAATATTTTTAATTATTTTCGGAGTAATTAATGATATAACCGAAAAAAATAAATCATAATCATGAATTGGTTGTGTAAAAATTACAAAGACAGATCGTGTCCGCTATTGGAAAACGAAAAGCAACTGAGGATGTCTGTGAAAGACCGGCAACAATACTTCATTCTTTAGTAACCGTTCAAGATACGAAATTTATTAAGGTTAGTGATGTCAAATATATTAAAAGAAATATGTAGGTTTAATGTGAGAAGAAATTTATTACCTCTATTACCAAATACAACTAAATTTGTTCTGGAAGTTTTGAAGTCAATGCATTATAAAAGTTTGAAAAGAGAAGATTATGCTCTTTTATAATTATTTAATAATAATGAACTTGTAGTCATTGGTACATCAAATTTAAAATCATTATTTAAGGTAGAAAAGAAATATATATATATATATATATATTATAGTTGAGTATTATGTTATTATTATTAAGTATATTTTTCTTTAACTATTTGATATTAATGAATATTTTATGTGGCAACTATATCATTGGTATTTGGCTTATTAAAAATAAGTTTATAATGAAACATTTTATATTAAAACTTAATATAAAAAAGTTCAAATAAATAATAGTCGTATTTAGTATTATTATTATTTAATCGTATATTCGTAGAATACATTAAAATTACATAATGCATATTTATATTTATATTTTATAACGCATAAAAAAACTTAAGAATGCGGTTAGATTAGGTTATAGTAAATAATAGATTAGTTAGGTTACTAACCTAACCTTTTTTTTTTCTAAATTTGAACCGAAAACCGGGAGGGGACCACTTTCGCATTACTTCCTCAAATTACTTCACTAACCTAACCTAGTGCAAAAACATGTTCTTTATAATATTATTGTGTTCTTATATGTTATCATAATATATATATATATATATATATATATAATGTCCAATATACTATGAAAAATTATTATATTGTAAGTACTAAATTATACTCGTAGCATTTTAATAAGAAAATAAAAACTTATCTAATTATAATTTTGAGTAGTTGTAGACTATTACATGTTTTCATAAAAAATAAACATTAATAAAATGTTTTAATAATAATGAATAATGATATGAAGTCCAAATAATGAAAGGGAACAAAGAACATCAGTTCATAAAAGTTAAGCCTAAAGGATTTCAGTAATTTTTAGAGTAATAAATAATTAAAATGTCACAGAATTTGTATTTTTATACTTCTATTTATGTTCTACTAATAATATTTATCAAACTTTGCGACATATTCATATTAAAAACTAAAGAGTACTTACCATACGAATAAGAATGAATAAATCGTAGTATTTGTAGAATTTATTAATACAATAATTAGCTAGCAAAAATATGTTCGTTATAATGTTGTATTCTTATTAGTGATGTGAGTAAGAAATTTCTTAACAAAATAAATAAATATATATATTTTTTACGTACAACTATTTTGTTTTTATAAATTAGCAACACTGTTATTGTGATATCTCCAATCACGGACTTCTAATCATATATTAGCGGGAAAATGTTAAAATTCTAATGTGTGTGATTACTGATTAGATAATTCGTTATAGTGTTATACAGCGACACAGCGTCTTAACAATAAGTATTTTAGTAATATTTAACTCTAAAAGTTTAAAATATTATTCAATCCTGTATTCTTGACTCTTGTTGAGTTATTATTATTAACTAGTCATTATTATTAAATATGGAATATTCTCATGTCTTTCTTGAAGTCGAAAATAAAATTGAAAAAACATTTTTTTTTTTTTTAATTTTCCCATACATTTGTTTTATTGCTTTGAACTTTTGAATAATATTTATTATTTAAGTATAAAATAAAATAAATTGTTTTGACTAAATAAGACTTATAGAAAAAATTGAGTCTATGTCTTTTTAAAAGTATATATATATTGATTATTATTTATTTAAATTAAATTTACTAATACCATTTAAAAATTAGATTAAATTAGGGAATAAAATATTTGTCTTAATTTAAAGATTAATTATAAATTCATTAAAGCTAATTAACAAAAAAATTAGGTTTGATAAGTTAAATTAAAGTTAAATTTTCAAAAAACATATATTTTTGAAATTTCTTCAAAATTAAATTTCTGAAATTTAACATCTCTAATTCTTATACATTAACCTAATCTGTTATAATAATACAAATATTTGAATTATAACAATATCGTACAAAGAATATATCAGAAATACAACGTAAGTTGTACTAAAGTACAACGACGTTTGAACGATTGATAGTTGAAAATTAAGTATTGGTTATATTGGTTTCAACGTGCAGAATTGAAATAGTTTAAGTAAATTGAAAACAACTTTAAAATCATAATGTTGATTATATTAAGAAATTTACCTATCAACATTTTTAGTAAATTTAATACTTTTAATTGTAGGTTATCTTGAATCACTATATTATTTCAATAACAAAATTATCTTACTGTTTTACTAAAATGCATTTTTTTAATTTCAATTATAATTTATTAATTTATTAATCCTTTTAAAAAAAAAATAAACGAAATAAAAAATATTACTCGTAATTTACCTACAAGATATTATTAGAGGTAAATTATTATGGAATTTATAATACCATCAAATTTAATGAGACTCATTAGTAATATTTAAAGTAATAACTATATACAAATAATTTTAAAAATATGATTTCGAAAATATGAAATTGGTAAACAGTAAAACGTTAGGGCGGACAAACAAGTCGGCAAAGTTAAATTTGTATTATAATACTAATGTTTATTACATATTATTTTGGGGCTTAAATTTATAAATAAAATATATGCATATCTAATATATATAGAAAATTTCTACAAAACACAATGAAGAAAATAGTTAGTTTTTTTTTTCTGAGAAATAGAAAAAATTGACAATAACATAAATTTCAGTCATATTAACTGTGTTCATTTGATAAATTTTGATTCTTCATTTAATCTTTTGATATTGTAACCTAATATTGTTATTTTTAATTGTATAATATACAAATCATTATTTTACATATTTTTAAACATAATTAAAATGTATTGTAAAATATTAGATATGTAAATATATATATATATATAAATACTAATTTTACTTGGTATTTAGAATTTGCTATTGATTATACATATCTTCTATTTTATATTGATTTTTGAAAAAATCAATTTTTCCAAATTTTTATTTTGACATTTTTGGTCTTTTTAAACTGGTTACAAAAATGTATTATATTTTTACTATTACATTTTCTATGTAATTTATTATATTTATAATATGTAACATTTAAATTGTTTTTACTTAATTATTTTTATACAAATTACATTTATTTTATTGATTAGCTACATAATAAATTGGTTTATAAATATATATAACTTTTTTTTGAGAGAAATTATAAGAATTATATTTTTTAAATTTTTTATACTGCTTTGAACTTTTGAATATAATATATTATATAATCATAGGTGTGCGCAGAGTTTATGGTCGGGGGCAACAAAAATGTAGCCATCAGGTCATCTTCTTTCTTAATAGCTCATAGTCTACAGATAATTTTTATATTTTGAGCGGAGCGAAGAATGTACCCGATGGTTTTAGAATTATATGTGATATTTTTAGCTTTTGATAGAGAATTGCATATACATGGAACTTTATTTAACTTTATTCAATTTCCAATTTTCTAAAAGACTTTTTTTTGGAATAACAATTATCACGTGAATATCATGTAATTTACACTTAGAATAGATTAACTTATAGTAATTGAATACATTTTTTGAATAATCAATTTAGGTATTTTATATTGTCACATTATACGGTTGTACAGTTTGGATCAGTTCAGCCCTTTCAAGTCAACCTACCCGAACCGTTCAAGAGTACACCCTGCTATCCCTGTATGCATGACAATGATTATAATAATTTTTAAAACGCTTTTAAATGGCTTTTATTCGTGTAGAAGTCAAAAATGTATAAACGATCATAATTATTATACTTATGTAATTATGTTTCGAAAACAGTCAAATATATTTAGCAACCTATCTTAAAAATTTCCATTTGAGAACTGAAAACTCGGCAGTTATTGTTTAAAATATTCATTATTAATAAATTAACTTTTATAAATTAAAAGAGTAACTCTTACGTATTTTTTTCTAAAGGTTATTCGTCCACTTTTGTTGTTTTTTTTTATCAAATTTTACATCCTTTAATAATTATAGTATAGATTATCGTTATTATCAGATATACGTATATACTACGATAATCGGTATTATGAAACTTTAAAACAAAATAATTAACGAAAAATGTTTTTATTTTTATTTTGTATCCAGAATATCGCATTTTTACACTTATAACAACAATAATTTTTTTATATGCCAGGAAAATAAATAATATAACATAGGTATATTATTTTAATTCAAACCTATTTTTTTAAAAAAATTTCGTTTATATGTAATAACACTTTTAATATACAGGAAAACTTTAATGATCAGTCAGTTGTTTACTGCAATATCTTTTAAATATTACCATAACGATTAGCTAGATATTATATTAGCAAATCTATTTAACTTAACCAATAAAAATAACATAAAATATTATTATTTTTAGATAATAGTTGGACGGTTTTTTTTTTTTACTGTTTCTATATTATTAATTATTTGTTGATGTATTCTAGGACATTCGATTCGAATAATAATTATTTGAGCATTATCATAATTTAGCTAACATGTAATAATGATAATAATTTGGTTAACGGCATAACAGGTGGGGGAAAATGATTGCAGTTGCCGCTACAACAACGTTGCTGTTCAACTATAGGTCCCTGGTACAGAGTTCCCCCGAATTTCGTTAGTTTTGTGTCGTTGACGCCGTTGACGGCCAATGACAGGCGTAATATAATATTATTATTGTAGCCGAGTCCGTTTTGCATCGCAAGACGTGAATTAATTAATTTCGGCGAATCAATTTTTACTCGGTACATTTTGTCGAATAGGAGTCTAGAAGTGCAACTGATCTCGTTCATGTCGATGGTCGCACGCAACCGAATCACCCGTATTTCGAATTTCGACACCAGGATACCAGATTTCTAATCTAGTCAGGTAAGCGTGTAAAGTGACTGTTTCAAATGTCAAATAATGTATTATTTTACCATTGTACGAAAATCATTAAAAAAACACTTTCATAATTTTAATAATGTTCGTTTATTGAAATACGACCGAAAAGTAGAATGATAAAAATTCAATGATACAATAATAAAAAGTTGGTAAATTTCGTGTTATATCTTAAAGGAGACGAAGTGCTTATGAAAATGTGTCAATATAGTTTTTTTTTTCTAGAGAAATAAAGTATAGAATCGTACAAATAAATAAGTTGTACAAAACGTACCCATAACATTTAATCATTAGTTCATATCTAAAGTGTTTTTAACAATTTTAAGGCATAATATTAAACAATATATATCTCACGTTAACAATTTTAAATTTTATCAGTATAAAATTGTATAGGATATTGCACAGTTTTCAAATTCGTGTTAATAGTAAGAGAGCACTTATAGCACTTAAAAATGCTTGCATATTACTATGCACTTAGGAATTAAATATCGCGAAATACGTGTAAGAAAAACAATGTTTTTGTACAATATTATCTCAGGAAGTTTTAAATAAAAATTGTTTGTTTAATTAATAATGATAAGTTTTATCTTGATTACCATACTATGAATAAGAAAACGATTAAAATGTAATGTATGATATTACTGCAAAAGGAAATCGGTAAAATTAAATAAAGAATTTTAAATTGTATAATATTATAATGTATGTATAGTAAAAAATAATTTAAAAATATAGTAAAAATTTCGAAATTAAATTAAAAATTTTGGACATACAAACATAATTTTTAATTTTATTTTGTGGTTTTTGTAAAATAATATAAAAATTATAGTAAATGTGTTCCGTGATTATAATAATACACCAAATATGGTGAATATGTTCAAAGACGTTATCGAATCATGAATGATGTTAAAATTATATTATGTTGTAATTTGTCACGCGCCGTAAATTGTATCGACTGGCCACCTTCTAACTTTAATTTGTAAGAGTGATAGTATTTATAAACGCCTTATAATTCATGTGAACACTGAGTTTATCATCACATATGAGACGTACATCACTATATTATTATACTAACCTAATTGTTTTTCTTTGCTTGAAATCATTAACGTTATTAATTCTTTGTGTGTTTTTTACGGTCAAATCATGTCAAAAATTATCCCAATTTGACGGAAATATTTTACGATTATTTATGTTTTATTACAGTTAAAATGCACTCTGTAAAATCTGTGGAAAATTAACTCAGTTTTGGTTTATATTATTATTTTTTTATTCCATCAAATAATATTATATTTTTAAAGCTAATTTTAATCATAACGTGTTTGGAATAATATTGTATATTATTAATCAGAATCTGTCCAAACCAGAAACGTAATGAACTTATTTCAAAATGAGTTAAATATATTTAGTTTACCGCGTAAGAAGAAATGTATTTATAAAATTTCATTCTTATGTCTTTTTTTAAAAAAATATTTGTGTCTATTAGGTATTATTATTACACGTGTGTAAATAATTTTTCATATGTTATAGATTTGTAAAGAATACTATATAATTCTAGGTATATGTAATGTAAGTAAAATGTTATTGTAGAATGTAATATGCTTTAGTTAGCTTGTAATACATAGATTTGATATTATTTGACAAATTTCTATATTTAAATCTTTGTTTTATAACTTTTCAATGTTTTTTTTTTAAATTTTGTGAATTAAATTTAACGTCTGTTAATATTATTAAATAAAAGAATAAATCAATATATATTTTAATTATATTTTTTTAGTAATTTGTATGTAGTTTTGATATTCGCATTCGGATTTCAATGGGTTATATTTAATATGATTAAAGAGTTTATTGTACATAAGTTATACAATTATGAAGAACCTTTTTTTATATGGTTTCATTGTATGTTAACTAAATACGTTTTAATAAAGTATGTTATAATTTTATCTTTACGTGTATACATATTGTCAGTTATAATTAGGTGAATTTATTTTCTGTGAACGGTCTTATGGAACTAATAAAATTACAATTTTTATTTTCCTTATTTAATATTTTCTAAAAAGTCAGCTCATCAATGTACAGTATATATATATTTTTTCCAGATAATTATATTATAATATATTATTGAAGAAGTCAGCAATATTTTAAATTTTTTTCTATTCAAGGTTGTTGCAAAATATGTTTTTATTAAAAACACAGTTTAAAACGGTTTTTGATTTTAAATACAATTTTTAATTTTAAAAACCTTTTTTTTTTGCAAAATAATGATTTGTGTATAAAACGTACAAATACGTTTTATATTATTTAAAACATAGTTATTGTTTAATTATATTATTTCCATTACGCCCATACAGGAAAGAATTGAATCAATATGAGTAATTTAAAAAATGTGGATAATAAATATCATGGGTCCATGGCTATTTACTATTTATAGACCGTCTGTTTTCTTTTTCTATCAGAATTCAGAGTATTCAACCAATTTTTAGGTAATATAATCATATATAATAAATCAATTTCGTTAAAGTTTATATACAACAAAACAGAAAAGCATAAAATTTGTTGTATAAAAAATAAACGCAAAGCGAAAGAAATATTTACCGTCCTATAGTTAACCTACCTATTTTATTTATTAACTTTAAATATGTATACAAGCAATTTTTAAAATATAGTGTTTGTACGGTATGAATAATGTATATAATGTTAATGGTATTTGATAAAATACTATTTATTTAACTTTAAAAAAACAAATTAAATATTCTATTGGAAAACGAAATGCTGATTTTATACACATTACAAATAAAAGTTTTTACAATATATTAATTATAATATATATTATCATATATAATATATATGAGTATAATATATCAAATATCATCTGTATGGTTAGGTTAAATTAAAAGTTATATAATTTACATTGTACATTTAAATAACTAAAATTATATATACATTATTTACAAATTTTTTTGAATGAGGGTATATAGAACTCCCTGTAGTGACAATGAAATGTTTAAGAAAAGATTCCATGACAAAGACAAATATGTATAGAAGTATTATCTATTTGTAAGTATATTCTCGTAATAAATTTATAACTATTGTTGCTAAACACTGAGTATCATAGATTTATTTACTAATTGTAATATCTCCATGAAAAATTAAAACCTATTAATGCTGTTTTTTTTAAAAATTATTATTTAGGCATTACACTATATTGCTATACGAGGTCTGTCCGGAAAGTATCGGGCCTACCTTTATATTTTCGTGCTAGCGTTATTCTTTATCATCTGGTGGGTGGCATCCTTCAAAGTAATCCCCACTTGATTGAATAACACGGTTCCATCGATGTTTCCACTTTTCAAAACAGTCCTGGAACTCATTTTTAGGGATAGCCTTAAGTACAATCGTCGCATTGTTTTCAACCGTTGTTTTGTCATCGAATCGGTGTCCTTTGAGTGGTTTTTTGAGTTTTGGAAACAGCCAAAAGTCACAAGGGGCTATGTCGGGACTGTATGGAGGTTGTCGAAGCAATGCGATATTGTGTTTGCTCAAAAACTGCTGCACAAGATTGGATGAATGCGCTGGCGCATTATCGTGATGGAGAAGCCAGTCACCACTTGCCCAAAAGTGCGGGCGTTTTCTTCTCACTGCATCACGCAAACGTTTCAAAATTTGAAGGTAGTACTCTTTATTGATTGTCTGACCTGTTGGTGCATATTCGTGATGCACAACACCTTCACAATCGAAAAAAACAATCAACATTGACTTAACATTGCTCCGACTTTGACGTGCTTTTTTTGGTCTTGGCGATTCAGGATGCTTCCACTGTGAAGATTGTTGTTTTGTTTCAGGATCATAACCATAAACCCATGATTCATCACCAGTAATAACCTTTCTAAGCACATTATCATCATTATTGACCATTTCCAGATTGTCCAGAGCGATTTCTAAGCGAATGTTCTTCTGCTCAGCTGTGAGCAATTTTGGGATGAATTTCGCACACACGCGTTTCATTCCTAAATTTTCGGTTAAAATTTCTGAAATGATAGTTTTTGGTATCCCAAGGTCTTCTTCTAGTTCTCGCACAGTCATACGACGATCTTGTTCGATTGCAAGTCGCACCCGCTCAATATTATCTGCGGTTTTTGTCGTCGAAGGTCGGCCGGAACGAGAATCACTATCAACAGAAGTGCGACCATCCTTGAACCGCTTATACCACTCTTTTATTCGTGTTTTGCTCATACACTCACTTCCGAAGGCCTTTTGCATCATTTCAATAGTTTCCGAACTCGTTTTTCCGAGTTGAAAGCAAAATTTGATGCAAATTCGTTGATCTTGTTTTTCAGTCATTTTTGACAATATCAAAATCCGACGAACGTGAAAAAGGCACTGTAAACAAAGACACGCTGCGCATGAACTATACGTTCGGCAGATGTCAGTAAGTAACCAATAGATTTGTGAGGCTTTACTGTTGACGTTTCTGTCCAGCAGAGGTCGCTCGAACACTATGGCGCGAAGATATAAACGTAGGCCCGATACTTTCCGGACTAACCTCGTATTATCACTATTATTGTTTTAGTTTTAAATGTCAAGTAAAGTAAATAATAAAATAAATTTCTATTTTGTAAGTTATGTGAAATTTAAGGATAATATGGTCAGTATGAAAACTATAATTTTATTTTTTATTTTTCATAATATACTATAATTATTTCATTTTATAAATATGGAAACAAGTTAATAACTAAAAAGTATACAGTTTAAAATATCATAATAAAAAACCCATAATTTTATATAATGTTTTCTTTGTGTTGTCTTAACTTATGATGTTTTTAATAAAATACTTAAAAACGATGAATTAAAACGAAATGTTTTAAAAATAACAACTGTGCTTTTAATGTCATATACAATTAAATTGTATCATCGTATACTTTATTTTTAATCTTTAATGTCTATATTGGTTTGATTTGTAGGTACTAGTAATAACCGCGTATACATTCAATGATACTTAATATAACATATAAGATATATAACATATTATTATATTATATAACTTAATATAAGGATATAACACAATAGTTTTGTTATTTTCTTGAAGTGATTTGGTTATAGGTAGATTTTACATTAATAAATATGAAAAAATAATTTAAATATTCCTAATATAATTGTAAATCTGCTTAATAGACGATCTAAACTTAATTTATGTGTGAAGTTTTATTATATATCTGCTATGACACCGATCGTTGTGGTAGCATAGTTCGTGTCATATTCATACGCATATATTTCATGCAAAACACAAGATGTTCAAACAAAAAACTAAATTATATTTTAATAGGTAGTAATTATCGTCGCTCGTTATTATTACTTGAAAATGAAATATAAAATTATGATGAGTGAGCATAATTTCATAAGACGTCTGTATGTGTAGTATATAGTACATACTACAAGGTTTTCTGCAGTCACCGTATTATTACGTATAGTAAAAGTTTTAAAAGTAGGTACTAATAGTAAATTAATATAATGTTAAAAATAATTACAATTAATTTTATAAAAAAAAAGGGGAAGGTCGATTCCGGACGTTCCACCTACGAACTTTCGGTCCTCGGTAAAATTAGTGGTTTATTATAATTAAGATTTGAATACAATTATATTACAAATTCAGTCAGATATGCTATACTGTACAGATATGTTATCTGTTATACTGATAACCCGTTCCAAAAATTTACCACATGTGTATTTTATCTACCTATAAGATTACATTAGTTATCCCAAAATATTTAAAATCAAAATCACGGCTACCGCAGACTAAGTATAGAGATTTGAATTTTTTTCCATAAATGTTTAATATCACCTGAAATTTTGGGTTTAACGGTTTGAAAATTTTATAGAAGCCTACTCATATAATAGGTACTTAATCTATTTTCAGAATATTTTAAAAATCGTAATTTTTTTAATAGGTCTTCAAACATTAACATTTTATATATATTTTATGTTTGATTTTTGTGTTTTTAAAAGTTTGAAGACACTTTTTCGGGTAGAAATAATTGTCCGATTACCGTTATAAGGGTATGTTATAAGTAAAAAATTGTACATAGTTGGTGTTTTTTAGCTCATTTTTTGAATTTCTCAAAAGTTGAAATAGTAATTTTGACGAAATTAATTCTAAATTTTTCATGATACCTAATGCAATTTTAAACTTAGGTACTTAAAAATATTTTAAGTATTATCCTAGGTATTATTTACACACGTGGTGAACTTTTGGAACGGATTATCAGTATATTGTATTTTACTAGCAAAGCTTGGCGGCTCATAAGAAAACTTAACTGTGAAAAGCAATCGAAGTATCAATACACAAACATAACTGCAAACGAAGTAGCTCACCAAATCCTCATAAACGGGAAAGCAAAAAGGTTAAAAGGTAAACAGAACAACAAAATAACCCGCCGCACACAACATCTAGAAAACAACTACATGAAAGAACCTTTCAATTCAGGCGAGCTTGAGAATGCAATAAACAAAATGAAATCAGGTAAAGCAGCAGGACCTGATGATATACGCACCGAACAACTAAAAAAATTTGGACCCGCAACTCGTGAATGGCTCCTCCAGTTCTACAACGAGTGTACAAAACAGATGCGAATACCAAAGATTTGGCACAAATCCCAAATAATTGCCATTCTGAAACCGGGGAAACCGCCCAACGAAGCGAAAAACTACAGACCAGTTGCACTTTTGTGCCACACCTATAAGGTCTACGAACGACTTATATTGAATAGAATAACGGTAGAAATAGATAAAAGTTTGATAAAAGAACAAGCAGGGTTTAGACCAGGTAAATGTTGCACTAGTCAGGTTCTTCATCTCACACAATATATTGAGGATGGTTTTGAAGAAAAAAAAATAACGGGAGCTGTTTTCGTGGATCTAAGTGCCGCTTACGATACGGTTGACCACAAACGACTAAAGAACAAAATCTATAACCTTACTAAGGATTACAAACTCGCAAGCATGGTAGATATGCTTCTAAGCAATAGACGCTTTTATGTGAGCCTTGGGGGGAAACACAGTAGATGGAGAAATCAACGTAATGGATTACCACAAGGGAGTGTGTTAGCTCCGACTCTTTTCAACATCTACACCAACGACCAACCGATAAGCCCTAATACCAAACACTTTCTATATGCAGATGACGTAGCTATAACCGCACAATGTACAACCTTTGAACAAGCCGAAGAATACCTTACAAAAGCCTTGGAAGATCTATCAACATACTACGCAGAAAACCAGCTTAAACCCAATCCTAGCAAAACACAATCATGCGTCTTCCATCTAAAAAACCGACAGGCAAAACGTAAACTTCAAGTCAAATGGGAGGGAGTTACTTTAAACCACACACAACACCCCAAATACCTAGGAGTCACCTTAGACAGATCACTCACCTACAAGGAACACTGTATAAACACAATAGCAAAAGTAAATACTAGGAATAACCTACTTAAAAAATTAGTTCATACAAATTGGGGTGCAGATCCCACAATCCTTAGAACAACGGCCCTAGCGCTCTGCTACTCGGCTGTGGAATACGCATGCCCTGTCTGGATATCGTCGACTCATGCTAAGAAAGTAGATGTGGCAGTCAATGAAACCTGCAGAATAATTACAGGCTGTCTGAAACCGACCAACACCAATAAATTATACACCCTATGTGGTATAGCTCCACCAGAAATTAGACGGCAAGTAATAGCAGAAGAAGAAAGGAAGAAATGCAATTCCGACGGAAAACACCCTTTATACGGTTATAATCCACGTAATAATAGATTAAAATCGAGACATAGCTTCTTACACAGTACTAATGGGGCCCTTGAATCCAAAACCGATGAACGCATACTAAGATGGAAAGACAGATGTAAAACAGACGAACCAATATGGACAAGAGCCACAGAGAACCTTCCACCGGGAAAAAACCTGAAATATGGACTGTGGAAAACCTTAAACCGTCTAAGAGTAGAAGTAGGAAGAACAAAAAAGAACCTAGTGCGGTGGAAAATAGGAGAGACTGTAGAATGTGAATGCGGAGGCGTACAGGACGACCAACACCTATTGCAGTGTGTTATGACAAATACGAATTGTGAAAGAGACGACCTTTTTAAAGAACCAAATGACGAAGTAATAAAACTGATTCAATATTGGCTCAAAAAAGGCATTTGAAACAAGCTGACTGATACGACGAAGAAGAAGACTAGATCATTAAATTATTTGTTTCATTTTTGTGAATTTAGAATTTAAACAACATTCAAAATAATATTTATAATTTTTCGAAGAACACACCATAGTTTTATAACTTAATTGATTAATAAGTATCTATTATCAAGTACCTAAATAACTATTATGTATTGCTATATCTTGCATTATTTAGCCAAAACACATAACAACCATAATTACTATTACTAATATTATTTAGTAGGTAGGTACCCACGTTATAAAAAAAATACTTTGACTAACAATTTATTTATATTTTAATAGATACTATAATAATAATATGTATATATTAAGACTTTAATACTTACAAATAACTAGAGTTACTTATTTAGTATAATTGATTAATATTTAATATCCAATATTAATAATTATGTAATACTTAATATTTCAATGAAAAATGGATATTACTATGATATAGGTATGTTAAACGTTTTAAAAATATTACTATATTAAATACATATTATGCCTATAGATTTGAAATTGATCGGTAAAAAACATTTTAAATTTAGTAAGATATATTCCCAATTTTCTTTACTTTTCAAAAGTACTAATATTGAATATTTAATATAAAAACTAAAACCTTCTTTGAGATAAAATGTATCTAATAAAATGAAACAAATCAACAAAAAAAAATGGGTTATGATACTTCAAAAAAACTGTTAGTCGTGATATCTGATAACTCTGATTATAACTGGTAACAATATGATCAAAATAAATAATCAAATAAAATTAACTAAATGAATATTTATGTTAGTAGAAAAGTTTAAAATCACTTAATATTTATAACGTTAAAAAAATCATCGGTAAAATTTATATTCATACGTAAAATTTACCGTACCTATTAATAAATTGAGCTCAAATCTCTAATAATTATAACAAAGAAACTACTTACAATATAATAAATTAAAATTATGTTTATTGTCACTAATAATTTTAAATATATCTTGTATATTTAAAGAACGATTAGTATACTAGTATATTTATGTATTAAATTTAATATTCTATAATTAGTGTTAAATTTTAAATTCGGAGCGAAGCGAAGAATGTATTAGTTTTACAAAGATGATTTTTTTTTTTGTTTTTTTTTGTATGAAAAGCTTTTTTGGGTAGAAATAATGGTCCGATTACCATAAGAAGGGTATTCTTTCGGTAGAAAGTCGTGTCTAATTGGTACTTTATTTAGCTCATTTTTCGAATTTCTCAAAAGTTTTTACTTGGGAGGGAAATAACTAGCAAAAAATGGCGGAAAATGGGCAAAATTACGGTTGCTGTTATTTAAATTTTTTTAATTTCGTGATAACTAATTGAGTTTTAATCGTAGAGACTTGAAATTTTTTTTGAATATTAACATAGGTAATATACAAGTGTGGTACAATTTTAGAACGAATTATTAGTATAGTATATTGTAATATATTGGGTTTCGCTTAGAATCGTATTTCTAATGAAATATCATTGCATTCAAATCTTAAATATAATAAACCATTAATTTCTCCGAGGACCGAAGGGAAGAAGAAGGAACGTCCACAATCAACATTGTCACTTTTTATGTTTTATATAGTATCACCTATATACACTCTTTGCCCGAAAGGGTATTAATAATAATATTATACTGTGGTATATTGTTCTATTTTATTGCATTACATATCACATCAATCATATCAATTTGTAAAACTTATTTTAAATTAATATTAAAATAATTATATAAATAATAAGAAATTAATTGTGTAAAATAATATAATATAATATTAATCATATACTATCTATACTCAATGCTAATACTTAACAAATTATATTTATTATTTGTATATTAATATAAATTGTGTGTGTAATTAAATATTTGTGTATTTTAATTTATAAGATATTATATCTAAATAAAAGCTAAAAAAAAAACATTTAAATTTCATGCTATATTATTATTCTTCTTAAAATTATACTGATAGAAATCAGTTTTGTTATACGTAAAGAAATAGAGGGAAGCTTTGCTTACTGAAGTGGAAAACTGAAATTACGATATGATTTCAAAGACAATTTGATTTGTTTTCACCGTTCAACTAAAAATACAAATAAAAATGTTGCAAAATTATCAAGAACCATTGATTGAAAATTAAATAGTTTTACCTTCTTATTTGTGGAAACAGTGATGAAGTAAAATAAAAGAAATATTAATGAAAACGTTTTTAAATATAATTGCTTAAACTTAATAATATAATGTGTACATTAAATTATTATTTTTGAATCAAAATGCAAATATATTACTGAAATTCAAATCCTACGTCAATAACCAATTGTCATTATGTATGTAAATAATTATTGTTCTTTGGTTTTTTTTTCACTTTTTTACAAAGAAATATATTCAAAAAGTTTAGAAACTAATAATCTAGCTTGTTTTTTAATGTGGTACTTACAGTAAAATATGTACCTAGTACTACGCTGAAATACACTTAGTTGATTAGTTTTTACATTTTAGTCGTATCAGTGTATCACTATGGTAAATTTATAATAATATTATATTGGTCGATTAACTGTTTATTAAAATGCGTAACAATAGATGCACTAATAATTAAATTTAGTAAAATATAATACAACATAAATGAATACTAATGTCCAATTAAATATAATATAGTAGATAAATGTTTAGACCCGGATAATTATTTTAGATATTTTCAATTTTGTATCTAAATTATCCACAAAATTATCACAGCATGTAAGTAATATAATTTACATATAATAATTTAATTATAAAGCATTGACAAAATTAGTATAGTGAACTTGAGAACTTATCAATAATTTTGAGTATAATATAGTGCAAAAAATGACAAAATAAATAAATGAAAAAAATAACTTAAAAATCTAGAAACATAAACTATGAAATGCGTTTAAAATGTATTTTTAATTATTTAAAAAATTTGAAAATTCTATTAGAAAAATATTATTATTTTTATGTTTTCTATTATAATTTATAATTGATATCCTAGATATTTTGTTAAATGACTTCTTAATCTGAAATAATAGTTAAACAATTTTTTAATTAATTAACTAATCCTATTTTTTTATGCTGATTAATGATTATTATCTAAAAAAAAAGTTCTATTGTATTATATAAAGATATGTTGTTTAATATTTTTAAACAAGAATGACCGTCTTTAATTAGATAATTGATTATTGTAGACCGAAAAGCTTTGTTCTACATTATCATGTAGAACTAGTATATAAAATATTTAATATCGTCTGGTGTAATATCTTCTGGATAATTTGTTTTTGAGATTTATTTGGGTTCTCACCATTTATAATTTTATAAATATTCTATAGTATTATTAAATCGATATTTTTTTTTAATACGTTAATATGTATATGAGTATATACGTATATTTAAACGTTATGTTTAAGTATTAAAATATATCAATGTAGATAATAACTAATTTAATTTTTTACAAACTGATTTAATTATTGAATGAAATATAAATCTAAAAAAAGAGATTTTATTTTGTCTGTTGCAAAAAAAGAAAATTTATATAATGGTATGAAATGTTGAACGTTTCAGTGATTAATGGAACATAAACATATGTGTATATAAAACTTTTAACAAAGTATACCAAAACTGATAAGTGATACCTAGTATAATGTGTGTTTCATATTATGTATGCAAATGTCTGTGTACTTATTTTACTTTATATTATATTTCTGAATAGAAATTATTTTCTATAAGTTAAAATCTTAAGAGTAGAATTTTATACTGCAAATGTTTTTTTTTTTATAAATTTGTATGTAAATAAAAATTAATATAATTTAAATAATTCTAAGATTAAAGTAGTATATTTTAAAAATAAAAGAAATTTGGTTAGATTAGCTACATAAAATAATCAATTATTAAAAATTATTCATTAAAGAGCTATATAAAATACAATACATAACTTGTCTAAATATTTTTTTGGAATATTGATTGAATTTATTTTTATATTTTTTTTATGATTCCATATTCTCAAATTAACTTATTATTGTATTGCTTAATAATAATATAGATTGTAAATATTAGAAAAAAATTCTAAATCTTTGTAAATACAATAACATAGAATTATATTTTATGGAAATATAATTAATCTAAAGAGTTGTATTATAATATGTCCGCCTTAAATAAAAATAAATATTGTATTTTCCGAGTTTTAAGAGTAAGCACAAAGATAGAACTTTTATCCAAATCATAAAATTGATATACCTATTCATATTACTCATAATACTTAGTGTGTAAATTATACCTAGGAAGTTTATGCAGGTAAAAAATTGGAATTTATATAAATGGTGTTTCTTTCTAATTATTTTGATATTTATTGAATATTTGAGTTTCAGTTATTTTAAGGTGTGTATTAGAATTTGTAGTGATGTATTGTTTTAAATATTTATACTTATTGAGTGTTAGTTCGGGTAAGATATGAATTATTTACATTTCAATTCCCAGTATTTGTTTGTATATGTAAATCGACACTAAGAAGTACTTAGGTTTTTTTAGATATTATATTTTTATTTAACTGTAGAAACTTTTTTTTAAAAATTCAAAATGTGCTATATTTTGTTTATGAATTGTAAATACGTTTTTATTATTTACATAGAACTAAATTTATTTTTTTTCTTTAATTATATTTATATAATATATTATACTTATTGGTTTTTTTTTATAGCTAATCGGCGGATATTGTGTTCTACAAATCAATATATTTTGTAACTCGTCAATTTTTATTAATTATGCACAGTCCTAATCTAACGTGCCCAATCAAAGCTTTCTCACAATCATCGAAAATATGTCAACAAACAGTAAATATCCATTATAAGTACATTTACACTTAATGTTAAAGACATATACTATATTATTATAATATTTATTATACGATTGTCATAGATAAACGAAATCGAAATTTAACAGATTATCAGATGGATATGTTTTTGTTTCATTTCCAAAAAATGTTAGATAATAACAATAGGATTGATATGATGAAATACTTATTAAATTATTTTTCTTTACTCTTAACATTTATCAGAAACCGTTATGAGTTTGTAACATATTAATTGTGACATAATAGGAAATAAAGTGTCTTAACTTGACAATGTTTTAAGTTATAACTTTGGATCCAGGAAATATATTTAGTTTTAAAAAAAAATGTTCATTCATTGCTACAATTTTAATACTTAAATTAAAAAAAATTTTAGAAGAATTAAAAATATTAAAACGTCATTTATACATTTTACTATAAAAGCAGATAATTATATTTTGAGTTTTAGCAAAGTTTTTGGTGCCAAAAAGTCCGAGTAATAGTTCAATTTAAAAAATAACGCTTTTGAATAGTAATATTAACATTTTTTTTTTTTTTTTTTTTTTTGTCAAGTCTTTCAGATTATGTCCTGTGTGAATCACAATACAAACGGTGGGCGTGTATTCATCATATTAAATTACGGAAACAAAATGAACGATATAAATGTTATAATTTTCGAGCATACTCACGATTCGCGTCGTCGTAGTATGATTGTGTAACGGCGCGTCGCGAAAATACAGGGTGAAAAAAAAAAAAAACCACACAAAACAATGATATTATTATGATTTTTATAACGATTACGGGCGGGGAGGAGGGGAGGAGAAAAACAAGAGTAAAATCGTAAATAATATACGAAATAACGACAGCGCTGAGGGGATCGGACGGCCGGTGTGACTGTGTGTCGTCGCGCTTGTCGACAGAGTGACTGTGTAAATTGCCGCGGCGCGCGCCGTGTCGTCAGTCGCGATAGCGCTCCCGCGGCGAACATCGTGTACCGAACCGACACGAACCCGCTGAAAGTCTTAATGTTCGCACCGATGGCCGCGCACTCGACCGTACGGCGATAATAAATTACTCGTCGCCCGCGGTCGAATAGGCAGGGCCGTATTTAGACTTTTGCCGCCTTTGGACATCGAGATTTTGCCGCCTCACCTCTCCTCAAAAGTAAAAAAAAAAAAAGAACACAATTTTTTAGGAAAACGGGGAAAAAAAAATATATCCTCATTTCTATTCGAATACGAGTAGAAATACCGACGTCATAATAAAATCATGAAACGCACAAAAGATTTAAGAAATACAAAAAAAAAAAAAATAATATCATATTCAAATCCATCGATAATAATTGTTTTGTAATTAAATGTCGACTATAATGACAAGACGATAGCTGTCTTAGTTTTACATAAAAAAAAAAAAAAATAAATATTTTTTTATGAAATTTGTTGATCTAGTGAAAATTTGCCGTCTTTTCGAAAATTACCGCTATGGTCAATACGGGACTGATGCTCAACATTAAATACGGAAAAAAAGTATAAATAATAGAATAAAATTCCGTTCAAATTTATCTGAGAATATTCCTAAAATGTTTATCGCCGGAAAACATACTCTTGTCCGCACGGCACAGATAAAATATGGCGTTTTTCTTCTTTTCTGTACGATGTAAACGCATAACAATAACAGCAAATTCCGAATGTGTAATCGGTGAACAGTGAGGTTGAGTGAGTTTCATTGTTGAACGTTAAACAGTCACCAGCCCACGACCGAATTCTAAAGAAATTTTCTAGAATTTCAGTATTTCTTCCCTCCGCTTATTCCTTATCACGATCAATATATAAATTATAAATAATAATAATTTTGAATTTATTGCAAAATATTTTGTATTTTTGTGTTACAATGTTATATATATATGTTAAATGTTATAATAATAACACTTATATAGGTCATATAATAAAATAGAACTTACTTCTAGAAATCAAAACGTTAATATTATTTCAAAATGAATTTTGATAACAACATAATTAAATTATTTATTAATGAATTGTTTTATGTAAAAAATGGCTGTAGAATTTATCGTACCTGAACTTTTTTCATTAAAAAATTGTAACCCTATTTTCGGTATGTTATAATGCATTTTTTATCTTACTATCTTTATTATAATGAATAATAATCATTTAATTACGTCTCTTAAAACCATATAGTTACGTATTTAGAAGGCAGGAGCGGATCATCATGTACGATACTTTTTAATTGTTCATATGTGGATTTTTTTATAAAATCTATTTTCTATGTTAAATGTATATAATTTAAAAAATATAAATAAGTACAAATTATATTAATTATATTATTATATTATTAAATAAATTAGTATAAATAAGTAAACTTTAGATTTTAAATTTAAATTTTAAATATTTGTGTATATCACAACATATTGAAGTACATAAAAACATCAAACCATACATGGTATAATTATTGTAATAACTAATTTTAATAAGCGTTATAAATATGGCGGTGAGCGGTAGGTATTACTATATACTATCACGAATCATACAATTTACATTTAATTACGAATGATCTTTTTCAATTTGTATGAAAAGTGACATACAGAAATTTTATATTAAAAGTATTAATGTATACACATATTATCTCTTCATTCAACATATAATTGTCGTTTTAAAATGTTACGCACCAGCATATAGTTTTTGTCATTTTTCGTACATACTTCACATATAAGTACATTACCTGTTTGTTTTTTTCTCCCTAGAAACTTTTGTCTCTTTTCCCATCATCAATTTAAATTATTTTATAAAAATGAAATATCATAAATTTTTAAAACCATACACACTTTATAATTTTGTATTTCATAACTTAATAATTTTTGTATAATACATATTATAGTCTGTGGCGTATTTTACACAAAAATAGACTCTGTTATACTCGAATTTAAATTATATAATAGCTGTCAATATTTACACATTAGATTTTAATTTACTTTAATCTATTTGTATGTATTTTGTTGTTCAATTACCCTAAAGTCTAAATAATTATTTAAGATTTATAAAATATATAAATTACAATCATAATTGATACAAGATAATTACTTGTTAATAAATCATTTATTTGATAAAAAAATAATAATAAGAACTATAAAAATCCAAAGTAAAATTTAATCAAAAGATTTTATTGATTTATATTTAAAAAAATAATATGTTTGAAGTAGTTAATAGAATAAAATTTAATATAATACCAGTGATGCCGCAAGCTGCTAGAATTTTAATTCCGAATTTGATGAACAATTTTTTTACAAATATTTGACATTTCGGTATAGTTATATTTGTAGCTTAAAACACTGTACATTTCTTTATGCTTTTACCAGTCTATTGTATATTTATGCTTTTGATAACCCTGAACAGTAATTTCAAATAGTTAATAAATTCTTCGTTATAGAACTAAAATGTAAAATCTTAGGTATTTAATTTTATATTATTAGATTTCAATATTAAATATTTGTAAATTTATACTTGTTTTAATAAAATACAGTTAAAAATCAGTCAATCAATAATCATGACAATAACTTACTTTATAATGTTTCAAAATAAATGAAATATTATTGATATTAAAGTGTAGTCTGTAAATTATAATATCTGCTTTGACTGTAGTTGACTAAACATATAACTAATTTTAAAAAATTTTATACTTTGTTTTTGTACTGGCTAACACTATTGTATAATATTATTAACAATTTCACTAAAATGAGATATATTTTATGGTATTTTTATAACATCAATATTATATTATTTGCCTGTATTTGCTTTCATGAATTAGAGTTCTCATTATATACTAATTGTTTAGTGGAGTGAAAAATAGATAGGAAACAATACATATTAAGATACTGTTAATTTAAGATAACTGGTAGGTATGTTAATGTTTAAAAAGATAGATACCTTAATTATATTTATTATTATAATTCCTTATGTTGCCAAAAAGTTAAACGTTTTAGTTCAAATTTCATTTCTTAACATAGGAATAACTTCTTCTGCATAAAAAAATTGCATATTATTTTTATATTACAATAATAAAAATAATAATTCAATTTACACCAAAAAGTTACAAAAGAAAAAAAAATTGTCAGTTTAATTGGCTTATAGAAACATTTGTTATCAAAACTAATAATTAAATACAACACTTTATAATTAATTGAATTTTCTAATGCAAATGGAAGCTTTTCTATTTAAGTGATTTATTGACACTTTTTAAAAATAAAAACAAAATTACATTGTTTACATTTATGAATTAATAATTTTGTAATTGATTTTTGAGTTTAACTGTAATTGTATGTTATATTATTTTGCATAAAGTGTTTACCTTTAAATCATGTTTCATTAACATAAATAATAAAACTAGATAGAAATTAATGATAAAATAATAATAATAAATTTTTGTATTAATAATAAGCCAATATTAATACAAATATTAAATATGTTCTTAATAATAATTTAATGATGTCTATGTATTGGTTATTATATTACGTAATAAAATATTAAAAAATAAAATAAAAATAAAATACTCTTAATTCATTTTTAATAAGCTTATTAAAATAATATAGATAATAAGTTTTCTAAATATTTTATTATATTTGTTTTTGTTCAAAGGTACATATGTTGTTAAATTTGTATGGTTTTAGAAATTGTTTTAAATAAATATTAACTATAAAATAACAACAAGAAATTTTAAATTTTCATAAATCTATATTTACGATAGTTAAGTTTTATTATTAGAAAATTATATACTATGTTATTATAAACAGGAAAATAATTGTCAAATGTGATTATCTATATTTAGAATTAAAGTAACTAATATGTAATTTGATCAAATCTTTTATGTCAGAGTTGTTTTTTCAATCACGTAAGGAAACTAATGAAAATTCAAAATATATGTTTAAGTTGTGTTCATTAACATTTACATACAATTTACAATTGAAACCCTATCTCATATGAAGTGATCAAAATAATTTTCATACATGAAATAGTATCAACATACGATATTCATAGTTATTGGAAAAACATAGTTTTACGACGTATAAGTATGTAATGACATGAATTTATCATTTCTCAGATATTCATTTAGTAGTGGAGTAGGGAATAGATAAAAAGAAATTATAAGTTTAAAGTTGTTGGCGAAACTTAAATAATGACTTTGAATGTTAGATTTAGTGGTTTAGATAACTGTTTTTACCCGATTGTGTTTGTTTGCTAGCGTAATCATATAATATATAATTAAATTATAAATTTGCATTGTATTTTTAAACTGAGTATTTTGAGCCTAAACAGTAGCTAGACAATTCTTTTAAATGTATTTTTTTTAAAAAAAAAACCATTAAAATGTAAATAAAGGTCACACATTTTCTTTCAGTCTACTAATTGTAAAAATAAGATCTTGTCAATGGAATTATAATAATATTAAGACAACAAATTCATAAAAGAATTCACTTGTAATAGTTAATACCTACCTATGTATGTCGATAACAATGTTATCAATATACTATCTTTACTATTCAGTAAAAAAAATAAAACAAAATGTATTAGATTTCAACAACATAATATGACCATATAGTCCATAATCATAAGCCAACAAGGTCATGAGAATTTGTAGTTAGGAATTTATTCAGCTTCAGTATAAGTTGGATAACTGCAGTAAAATATTTCAACGAAAACTGAATTGAGGAATTATACATCTACATATTATAATGAAACACTTTGTATTTCTTAATAAGATTCTCATAATGGGAAATGTAGGAATTGCCCATCGTTAAAGTCTCAGATTGTAAATATTAATATTTATTGTTATTATTAACTAATACAAACATTTGATTTATGTTATATAATTGTAAACTTTTGATATAATTACTCTTGATAAACATATTGACATAAATATTACACATATTTAAAGGACATAATATTACTTATTTAATTTGTGATTTTATAACAAATAAATAAATAATTTTTATATTTTATATTATGTGATATTATATATTTTAAAATAAGATTGATTAAGAAACCTATTTATGTAATAACGTATTGATATGTTAATTAAAAATCGATCTATCATTGAACCCATAATTACAAAGTAGTTTTGAACGAAGTGTATTTTATTTAATTATAACCACAAAGTTAAAACTCAATTAGTTATTGTTTTATAACAGTTTATTTATGTGTAGATTAATTTAAATGGTTAAACAACAAAATAAGGTTATAATATTATAATTTCTCACTATAAAAAACAAAATACATTCTCTATTTATAATTTGAGAAGGAAGGTACATACTATTAGTGACATATACAATAATTGTAGTAATACTATGTATATATATATATATATATATATTTCTACAACAGTAAACTTTTATTAATTTTGACCTAATTAAAAATTACAAAAAAAAAAAAAAAAAATACAGAAAACGTATTATTTTTCTTTTACTATGTTAAACATATTAATAGTTAATTATTCAATTGAACTTTTACATTTCTATTAATATGTATTGTACATGTTCTAAAACGAAATGTATAATTTATATCTTTATGTCTTAAATAATGTTTGAATGAAACTAAATAATAATAGAGAAACAAGTTTAACTTATATAATATTATTGTTGAGTATGAATTTAAAAGCTTTATTATGCTCTTTTTTTATATAATATATTAGTATTAGTATTAAAATAATTATACTTACACTGATGAAAACTAAATAAAAATAAATATAAGTATACTTTTCATAATATTTTTCCTTTTTCTAGAAACCCAAACTATATATAAATTTACAGAGTAAATATTATTAACATAATATTCAGAATATATTTATCAATGGAAATATATGCTTCTGTTTTATCTAAGATAATAAATTTGTTTTTTAGCAAATAAAAATTAATAATTTGGTGTAATTTCCATTGTTTTAACACTATTATAGTTGACGACTAATGCTATGACAAAGAATGAAACACCAATTCCAACTAATATGTACTTGACATATTTAACAATTTTTATTGGTAAAAACAGTTTATTTTTTATTTGACCGGTCCACGTTTTGTTTAATGCAATTCCCTGTAATATTAATTAAAACAAATTATAAGCTAATTAAAGGGACCGTAAACAAATTTTACTTGGTAAATATTATTTAATGACCTATTTTAATTGTTTTTAAATTAATTAATATCATACATTGATAAAAATTAATTAATTTTTACTCAAATTTTTTTTCATAAGATGTATCACGAATATATTATAATTTACATATTTCTAATTTGTTTACCTCTTCAACCCAAAATAAAGGTATTAGTTTCTCTTCTTCATTAAGCGTTTTCATAACTGTTATTTTTGGTTCTTTTTTCAAAAACATATTAAATTGCATGCGTTTATAACCTACTAGTGGGGAACCAGTCATCTAGAATACAATTTAATAATTTATAATTTGAAATATTTAATTTCGTAATATATAAATATATTTCAAATATGAAATAATATATAAACAATTATAATGAAATTAATAATATACGTACTGGTTCAAAATACATCTTAATCCCATGATTTTCAATGTTAGGATTTAGACCAGCTACATCGTTCAGATAATCTTCAGATTTATAAAAATGTGGTAAAGTAGCTATAATAGGAGCACCTATATTATCATAACATTATTATAAAATTTGCAGTATATTATATCTAAATTAGTTATTTTAAGACCAAATAAAAGACAATTTAAAATCAATAATAAATTGTAAAAATAGTGTAGATGATTCATAAAAGAAGTTTGTATCGTCATAAAATAGTTGTTTTAATACAATAACCTAAGCATACTTAAAAATTCGTAGTGTTATTATTATGAATAATCAATGTTAGTTTATCAGTAAATTAAATAATTATCTAAAATAACAATTTCGATCAAATGAGGGTTTGATAAAATATTTTAAGAAAACTGTTTTACCTGAACAATTTGTTAAGTCCAATGCACCTTGTTTTAAACATTTTTTTGTATTCAAACAAAAACATTTTTCTTCCGGTTTTACTAACATAGCAGTATATTCGTATACATTTAAACCATTATACTTTGCTTCTTGTAAATAATCTGGGATCACTGATCTAAACATAATATAACTGATGTTAAATTATAGATCATTTCATAACATTTTGAATTTTATTTATTTATTTATCAATATGTAAGGAACTACGGTAATATGTTAAAATAACTTTGGTTATAAAAGACTGATGAAATATCTTCTGAAAATAATTATATAAAAACAATAAAACATAATCAATCATTGATATTGTTTATCAAACAAACATATTACATTATTTTATAAATTTAATATTACATATTTTCACATAATAACTAATATTAAATATGTAGAATTATATCCTCCTCCTTTAGAAAGTATCTTAATCAGTGTTACATATAGTGTCATTGTGGAGTGTGTACTCTTTTTCTATGTTGTAAAATTGTGATGCAAATTAATAAAATTATATTGAAAACAAAATGTATTATTAATTATTTACTTTATAATGTGTGAAATAAAAATTCAATCCAAATTAAATATTAATTAATAATTATTAATATTATTAAATAGTTAATTTTTCCTTTACAATTATAGTTTAGGATTATGAGAATTACAAATCATATATTATTTTTTTTATATATGTTTTTTACAGTCAGCCTTCTGAAAATCTAAAGACTTTAAAAATTATTGTTTTACCTATTTTAATCATTAATAAAAATGAATTATTATTTCAATTTCAATAGCATGTTTTTTGTGATAAAATTTTTACTACTGAGTATAAGAGTATTTGATACTTTTTTTGTAAAATAATACTCCCATTTAAGATATTTTAATCAAAAAAATATAAGTTTTTTTTCTTGAAAAACAGACCTAAGACCATTTGAATTTAGTTCGTACTTTAAAATATTACTTAATATAATTATTATAGTTTATAATTAAATTTAGTAGCTATATCAAATTTGTATTATTAATGTGAATAATGTATAGAAAGTCTCGGTAAGTAGGAATATAGTGAATTCAATTTTAAATTAATATTTTATACTACATTTAATACTTTTCTAAATAATTAAAAAAGTATACATTTGATTAATAATATAATATAATAGGTAGGTATATTGTTTTCAAAATGAAAATAAAAAAACGTTATGTAGTATAATTTATCATAATGCCTTTAAAAATTAGGTACTTCGTTCGTTATAAATATAAAAAGTAATAGCTTTTTTTTTTAAATTGGTTAAATGCGTTTTTTTAAAAAAACAAAAATAAAACAATATAACTTTATCATTATACATAATAGAAAAGTAGTATGTTATACAACATAATATTTTGCAATTTTACTGTTTTTGTGATAAATAATTCACAATATTATTTATTTTAATTATATTATAAAATAATTTACTTTTACTTTTATTGAATAATTAATAAGAACTATGATTTTAGTATTTAATTTGCATAATACATCATAATCATACCGACAAATATCTCCGCTAAAACTGGCCAAATTGGTTTGAGGGGTAATAAATGGTTGAAATATTGTGGTATCAGTGCCACTTATTTTATTGCATTCTTCATCTGGCCATACATCCAATTTGTGTTTTCCATTGAATCGGATAACTTGTCCTACTTCCATAGGCAATTTGACACCGCGATTTACTGTGTAACGATTAGTTTCGATAGTTCCGTTTTTCTAAATTTAACATACACAGAACATAGACAAGAAATAAAACAAGATTAACTTATAAAATAAACATAATATGGAGAGTTTATTCTAGTTGATAACTGACAGTATAAATTGTAAACTATATATTTGTGTCTTGCCAGTTATTTTACTCATTGTCTTTCAAATAATATTACAAATTGTAACCCCATATTAGGTTAGGTTAGATTTTACTCGGGTACAAAACTAAATGTGTCTATTCTACATTTCTATAATTTGATAATATTTGTCCTCCGTGTTTTAATATTCATAAATAGAACCAATTAAAATTATTAAAACTAAATCGTATATACTTAATACTGAAAATATAAAATATAAATTATTGTATTTTTAATAAGTAATAATTTAATAAATAATGAGGATTTTCTCTCAATAATTTCAACTCAATATGAAATTAGATAATAGTAAATACAATGTTAGATTAAAATAATATTATAATACGATTTAATCACATTACTATACTACTTAGAGAAATTATTCTTTCAGTTACCTATTAACAGTTATTAAAATTTAAATGTTAGAATAATAATACTTTCTGGACTTAATAATTTAATGTTTAAATTTATCTAGATTTTGTATGTTTTATCTATTATTATGAAACAAATTATTTTAGTTTTTAAATTCAATTGATATAATCTAGTTAAATTTATTATGAGAAAAATAATGTATTATTATAAATTATTTTTTAATAATGCTTTATATTAAAACTCATTAAATTAAATTTTGCAATTATTATTGGTTAAAGTGTTTGATTATCCTACCATGAATAATTCATCAGTCGAGTATTGTTAAATAAAACCGTAAAATATCATTGAAAGGAGTTCGACAAAATACTTTTTTTATATTAAGTTTGTTCAATTATTATATTTTTTAATTTAATACCATTTCGTTTTCTTCTGGGATTTAACTGCAATTTTCAGAAGTTATAGGACACTTGAATTATCGTAGCTACTTAGTAACAATACATTTAGAAATTAATTTTAGCTTATGTTCAACATATTATTATTGGAATTATAGTTATCTAGCATATGTGTTGATTAATGGTATAATTAATAATATAAGTAAAAGTAAAATTTCTAAGTTACCCATCTAATTTATTTATAATCCTTTTTATTATAATAAAAAACTGGTTTATTATTTTAGATAATTTTACATTCTGAATTTAAGTTTAATTAAGATATTTCAAATTTAACTTTGCATAATATTGAAATAAATAAACAAAATTAATATCTATAATAATTTAAATCAATTATAGTATAATATTATCCTTTTCAAATAAATTTACCAAAATGACTTTTATTTTCTGAGTGCATATTTATTTATATTTATTTCATTGTTATGAAATATTAAAAACATAGTATACAATCTCAACTAGTGCATCCCACTCGTAAAACCTACTAAATTTAATTCTAATATCTAACTAGACAGAATCTTCTACTAAAATATTAATTAACTAAAAATGTCTTAAAATAATATAAAACATATCAAGACGGTTTACTTTTCTCATTTATATATTTTGTCAAGAGATGTTTCTTTGTTTTTGTTCTAATATCTAATATATTCTTATTATGATTATTGTATAAAATTACATAATATCGTAAATTCTATGTGTATAATATAAATAATAATTAGATGCATCATACCATTCCAAATATCGAAAATTTGAAATGCTCATTACTGACTTTGTGTAAGCTCGCTGAGTTTTGTCGTATTTGTGTACAAACTGCTACAGCTGCAAATTCATTAGATGTGCAATTTATATCTAATCCACTCCACATAATTTCGTTTGCGGTTGCTGTCATAAAGACACTAGTTTGTTCCGGATACAAATAAGGAATAGCTTTATTGATCAAGCCTAACGCTGCTGGTTTCATCATTTTGGTCATTGTAACCATTCCCTGAATAATACAAATGTTATATTATTATTTATACTTAATTTTTTTTATATAAAATATATAATTAGAGAATATACAATTGATATTAAAAATTGTTTAATTTATAATCGAGCTTTTTAATGTATCAAATACTGTAAAAGAAGAATATTTATAAACAT
The DNA here is from genome assembly GCA_013282895.1 of Eriosoma lanigerum. Lineage (NCBI taxonomy): Eukaryota > Metazoa > Arthropoda > Insecta > Hemiptera > Aphididae > Eriosoma > Eriosoma lanigerum. The sequence continues at coordinate 6,033,089 of CM023357.1, read as the reverse complement.
ATAACTGCGAAGTATTTAATTATTCGAGTTTTAATTAAATTTATTCTAGAAAATAGAAGATTTATAATAAAAATTCATTGTTTATATTAATATTTTAACAATAAAATTTTCGAAAAACTGTCTATATTTTTATTTCTATAATTAAATTTAAATACTAAATTTTTTTATTAAAATAATATATTTGATTATAAATTGCATATTTTCAAATATAGACATTTATTTTGTTATTTTATAAAAAAAGGTTTTAATTTTAGTAAATATTTTGTAGTGATCGAAAAAGAAAAAATATGTTTTGCGGTAAAAACACTCACAATTTAAATTTTTAATATTGGTATATTCTATTGAAAAATTGAAAGTTTTTTTAAGCCGCAACGAACTTTTAAGTTAAAATTGAATTTATTATATTTAAAATGCATTAAATATACCTAAAATTCAAAGAAATATTTTAATGAAAATTTTTATATAAATTTATAAAAAGTAACTTATTAAAGTAAGTAATTTATAAAGTAAAAATTAAGATTATGAAAACTATTGGCTTAAATGAGTTATAATTTTAAAATAACACTATGCCTATTTATTAGAAGATAGAATCATTTATTTAACCGAATATACATGGGTCAATGTGTGTTTTAGTATTTTTATATATTACTTGTACATTTTAATATTTATTTTGATATGTTAGTTAAATATAATTTTAAAAAATGAACATTATTTTTCGTACTATCATAGCCATGTGTGGCATAGTTATAATTTCGTCTCCAGTTAACGGCAGTGTCATCTCTTCGTCGAAGATAAAAGTGTTTTTGAAATTAAAGTCTATAGTATCCGATTTTGAATCATCTTTTAAATTTTCTTTCTCTTTCCATTCACTAAATCATAATCATATTATAACGTATTATATTTAACTGATTCAAAATATAAACAGTACTTACTGATAAAAATATGGTCCTATTTCTTTTAGAATAACTTTTTCTCCTTTTTGTGCTTCTTCTGGATTAGTTACATTGAACAAATAAATTTTAAAATCTGCAGCTAATGGAGGATGTGACCACATCTGACGCATTTTTGAACTAGGATTTAATGATTTACTCTAAAATAAATACAGTTGCATAAAATATACGTAATTAAATTATATTAACATTTTTGAAAAAAATATTTTAGGTAATTATTTAATATATAAATTAAATCAAATTTATATACAACGTATATATGTTATATGCCATTACATTATTAATTATTAAAATTTAGTTAAATTTGTTTAAATTTTAAGACACTCATTATTGTACGATCCAGTTTAAATTACCAAAACGACTGAATTAAAAATTAGTTTAATTTAAAAAATAAAAAGATATTTTTATCGTCATATATTTTATTTTAAGCATTAAATTTAATGCTAATAAACTACAGAAAACTGATAATAAATATTAACAACAAAATTTGAACTATTTAAATTTTCCACAGGTAAATATTTTGTAATATTCATTAAATAAATTCAATAACGTGTACTTTAAATTTATGTTTTAAATTTTGAATATTTTTTTTTATATGCGTTTTAATCAATGGTATCTCTTACTTTTATAACAATTTCAATTATAATCTATTTTTTGATATTGTAAATATAATATTTATAACTATAAAATAATTATTCCTAAAAATAAAATAAAATAAATATTTAGATTTTAATAGTTAGTGGTAATATACAGGTACATGAAAAATTGTTGTTTTCTGAGAATAAATTATTAGTATAGTATATATTGTAGAATTCAAATTGGGCCACGATAACGATATCACATATTAAATAATTCTTCCTTTTCTTGTTTATATTAATAAACTTTCTCATATAATAAAATCTAAAAAAATTTGTAGTTTTCATCTTATAAATTGTACTATAATATATAAAACACTTTTATGTTAAACGATTAATTTTTAGATCCGCCTTTGAACTTATCTTAGGAAAATAGCGATATATTAAAAAGTATTATATGGAAAACATATTAGAACGATGATAATATTATAATAATGATTATATTATATTAATAATTATATTAGTTTAATATATAATTAAAAATAAATCTTCTTATAAAAAAATCTTCTTATATTCGTACAACGTAAAAATAAGACCATTCCATTAACACTCTTACAAAATATACTACAGAAAATAATATCGTTACTCTTATACAATAATCTTTATTATCATAATCAAATAATAATAGCAGTGTTGTATTATACTTGTAGTCATTTTAAAATTAAATTTAAATGCAGTTGATAAATTGTGTAAATTCGGAGAAATATAAACTGATGAATATAATACATTACTTAACATTGTATAATGAATTTGAATAAGTTAAAGAATAATATTTTGTATTACGCCTAATTGAAACAAATTTAAAATAACACCTTATTTTATAGTATATTTATGTTGAGTATTTAAAATACTATAATAAATTGACTATACAATTATTATAAGTTAAATAAGCAATCAACATTGAACCATAAAACAGCGTAATGTTATAAACTATAAAATCTATTTTGCCAAACTCAATATTAGTGAATAATATTATTACTAGGTAGTTAGTTATAATTAATTCAATTGCTGATTTGATATATTTTATTGAAATGTATAAATTATTAAAAAATAAAAAGGTTTATCATATAGACGTTAGAATTCATAATAAATACATAATAAATTAACATTCTCATGTATATGCAATTGTATAAAGGTACCTAACAAATTTCATCAAATGGTACATATAAATATCATTTAAATTAAGTCTGTTTGAACCCAATGATGTTTGTTATGTAATACACATGAATATTATCCATACATTTAGTATTATATAATATACGAAGGCATAAAACCTATTACACTAATTAAATTAATAATTTATTATTATTTGAATGTCGAGGAAATTTAATTACTTTATTTATTTAAAATAATATAGTTACTTTAAATGTCTATACTCACAAAATTTCAATTATAAATATGTATCTACCATATGATAATAAAGTCATATAGTTACATTTAAATGATAAATTTTACTATACTGATGACTGTTCTATAATATTATGATATTTTTGTATAGTCATAATATTATTCTAATAATATGAATATGCCATCAATGCAGAGGAAGTTGAATATCATTAAAATGAATACAATTGTTAAGACATTAAGTATATAAATCTAATTTAGTGTTATTTAATATCTTTCTAATTTTGTTTAATGAATTTTACTTTTTTGGCAAAAATACAATATCTTATATTTAGTATTATAAATATTTCCATAATAACATTTAATAATTACTTAGATATTATTATTAAAAAATAATACTCATAAGATTATATAATATTATCAGGAAAAATATTCATTTATAAGTAAAGTTGGCAAAAATTTGTATCTACATTGTCCAATATTTTGTAATACGGAAATAATAAAATGATAAATAGTTTTAGTACAAATAAATGACCGAATATAGTAATTATAGTTGTTGTGCTTTATTGTAAGCACTAATGTAGCTGTTTTGCCTATACGTTCAGCCGTGCATATGAAATTATGTTATATTATAAAGATTTGAATGCAATCGAAAAAAAGATTTTGAGTGAAACTCAATCAAATATACAATATATCGATGATAATTATTTTTCTAAATTTTCATTATTTGCCTAATCAAATGCAACAGAATAATGAGATTTATGAATTCTGCTATCTTCTGCCATCTTCTGCTGTTATTTGTAATTTTTTTAGTTTAATAAGAAACATATTTAGAATTTCAAAAATGACCGAAACTAGACAACATTTTCTACTGAAAGCATACCATGGTAATAGGACCATTATTTCTACCTGAAAAGTATCTTTAGAGATTTAAAAACAGAAAAATTAAACAACAATATGAAATCTTAATATATGAAAGTGTTAAAAAAAAATTGTGACTACGATTTTCAAAATTTTTCTTAAGCACATTCAGAAATATGTCATATAGGTACACTTATCAAATGTTTTGCTTAATGTATTTAAAATTAAAGTCTTTATGCCATAAAACATACAAAAATCTATATAAAAATATTATATTTCATTCAAAATTTTAATTTCAAAGGATTATAAAAAAAAAATTGCCACTGAATATTTACAATTTATTTTTTTAAACTAGGTTTAAATATATAGTTATGCTTTTATTAAATGTTCAAACCGTAAAACCCAAAAATGTAAATTATGTTAAAAATAAAATAATTACATTTTTAGAAAAATTTAAAAGTTTTATATTTAGACATATAATCAATGTAACAATTCCAAAATAATTTATGATATATCAGGCATCTATGTTAATACTAGAAATTTTCAAGTCTTTACGTTCAAAATTGTTTTAATTTTCATAAAATATTTACATTCGAGTTTGGCAAAATTTGTTTCCACGAGTTATGCAACTTTTGGTAGTTTTTTTTCTCCCAAAGAAAAACATTTTATAAATTTGATAAATGATCTAAGTAACTAAATGCAATTCTTTAGCGAAAACATACCCTATTTGTGGTAATCGGACCATTTTTTTTACTCGAAAAGTGTCTACAGACATAAAAATAAGCCAACACATTTTAAAACCAATATATTTTTCGTTCATTTAGACTATAAAATATAGATTTTCATCAATATTTTTATCTTTATCATGAAATATTTATTGAAATACATTATTTTTTAATATTCGTACTCAATTCGATATAGTATAATATGAAAACTGTATCATAGTTCAGTTGATTTTGTTCCTTTTAAATTCATCTAACAATATATCATTCAATACACTTGACCGAGTTTAAATACAATTTTTAATTTTATAAATAATTTCTATAATAAAAAAAGTTTATGAAAATATTGAACGTATACAGAATATAGATAATGTTACTTATATATAAATTTAATTATTTTCATGATATCTTAATTATTTTAGAAATACTAAGTATTTATACAATTGTATGTTAAAATAACTTAAACTAATGTTGACATGTTTAAAATAAATTGTTTACCAAGAAAATAAGTGTTCCTAATAAGATCATTTATTATGTACTCGTAATATTAATGTTTTTTTTTTTAAAAGATTTTATAAAAAAGAAAATAGTTTATTTAGTATGTAATAATTATAGGTTACAAATTAATATGCTCTAATAAACAAAATAAATTCCTTTACATTCCACGTTTTTAAAATGTTATACAATTTAAAAAGATGGTCTTGAAATATTTTAATTAGGTTTTATTATATTTTTTATACTTAATTTTAGTTTTGACATTAAATTTCATTATGGAAACATTATTATGTTTAATTATTTTTTTATAATTAAACATATTTTCGATAGTATAAAATATCTATTATTGGTGTCGTCAATATAATATAATATTCCACGCAAAAGTATAAAAATAACGCATTGTCAACCCATCGTTAATTTTGTGTGTCAAACCATGTTTAGTTTTTGTACTCGTACAAAATAAAACAGTATGAAAAAAAAAATTATTTTTATTATTTTTAATATTGGGAGTATAATTTAAGCTAATCATCTTGAGGATAATTATCAAATATTATAAATTTTTTTAAAATATAAAAAATAATTCTTTTAAAAAAAAAAAAATACAATTTTGTGTTTAAGAAAATTTAAATAAAAGATGAATTTTGCATTTATTTTCGTGTTCTAGAGATAATAAATTAAATATTAAATTAAAAATAATTAATTCATAATATTTTTGTTAAATTCTGGAATAATTATATTTATTCTAAATTCAGAGCGAAGCAAACAAAACTGTGAATAATAGAAAACATTATGTATAAATACTATAAAAAATTTAAATTTCCTTTTTAACAAACAAATATTGCCAGCTAACGAGCAAAGAAAATATTAATATTTACTCATTTGCTTAAAATGAGTATTGTTTGATGTATTTTCTTTTATTTTGTACAAACCCCATAGCATTTTCCTATACATTTTAATGGATCCTTTATAATTAATTAAAATATTGGGTTTTTAATTAGGTGTATTAATTAATTGAAATGTAAAACGTTCTTCATTAAAGTATACATTACATCTTACAAGCAAATTATACAAAAAAATTAAAATAAACTTTTAATTTAATTACGATAATCTTACTTTATTAAAAATGTATTATTATTAAAACATTATGTAACGTTGTACATTTTCGGAAATTTAATAACATAAATTAAAACAAAAAAACTATTCGTTTATTATTAAATTAAAATATAGACACTTATGGTTTATATGGTATAAAACACAAACCTTTCAGAATATTCTGGCGGCGGCCATGCAGTACGTGCCGCACGGCGTGACCGCTCTAGAATATTCGCGTGCGCTCACCACATACTTATATACACATTTAAAAAATGTTTTCAATATTAGTTATTCAGTATCTGGAGTCCAGAATCCAAAGTTTATTTCAATACATATTTATTCATTTCATATAATTTACCACATTTAGTATTTAAAATTCTAGTAATATAACTAATATTTTACAGTAAAAAAAGTAGTCTAAAACAAAATTTTTAGTATTAATTTTGAGTAGCAATAGTTTATAACTCCAAAAATTAAATGTAACAAATTGTCTTTCAATTAACGTTTTAAATCATAATTAATTTTACTAAGCCCTAAAGTTATTATAGCTAGATATATAGAGGTATACAGAGGAATAGAGATTACGTGTGTACATTCGATATTTATTGTTTTAGGCATGATTTTAATCATGATTTATTATTCACTTTTATTACGTTATTATAAAGTATGAAGTTTTTTTAGTTAATTATTAGTGTATAATTTATAAATGTATAAAAGTCATGCTTAATATATTCCTATAATTATTTTTATGACAGTTATATAATATAGTGATTATGGTTTGTTTCCTATAGAATTATAATTTTGATTATTTTAAATTGTAACTATAATTTTTTTTTTTTATATATAATTAGCTATCTATCTACAATAAAATATACAAATTTCAAATGAATATTGAACTCTAATTATTATATAGATAAATATGTATAGCTGGACGTCCAGTGATGTCGCTTATATTTTCTATGAAGAAATATACGTAATGTATACAATACTGCAATAATGTTGTACTACTCACAGGTTTTAATTTGTCCGGTATAAATGTTGCATCATTAAACATACAAAAGACAATTTTTTTTAGTAAAATTCAACTATTGTTTAATTATTTTTGGGGATCTTCTTTTTGTTGGGAAGTGTAAACTAACATAAAACTCACTTTAGAATCATTTTCTGACACGAAGTGGTCTTCTAAGTCTGTTGCTATTAAAGCAGTTTATATAAAATCACCTGAAGTTAAATTTTCACCAATAATGTTAATAAAAAGGGAAATTCCTAATCTATTTTTTAAATTAAAAACGTTTATTGTTATTAGTCATGAATTTTTTTGCTTGTATCTGTTTGGAATCCTAAATTTTCAGTTATTAATGATGATAATATATGACTTCAAAATAAACCATTTACAATAAATTAAGCTAAATACTAATTTTATTAAACAATTAATAAATATTATTGTAGCCTTAAGAAATAATAGACTTGAAACAATACTACAAAATGCTGAATAACTGTCTAAGAAATTAAATATACAAACTGATTTTTCTATTAAAAGACCAAAACGAGTTAAAAGAGTAGACCTCGATGAATCTACAGACGACTGAAATATAACTATGAAGAAAGAAATCATTATTGATTAAAAAAATAATGTGAAAATAATGTAATTATGAATATGACATGAAGATTTGAAGCTCTAAATAGACTGCCTTCAGATATTAGTTTTTTTACTGGATTTAGTCTAGTTGAAAAGACTCAAACGAATTAATTAAAGCAGCAAATGATCTAGCAATAAAATATGATAAAGATTTTAAATTTTCATAGTTAACAGAAGAAATTATAAATTTTAAATATTTTGCACAAGGTATGATACCTGATTTCAAAATTCAAACGTCTTTGAATATTTTGGAGCTAATACATTATACATGAAAATTCTATGATTGATATATTTCCAAAAATTTATATTGTTATCTTAATATATCTAATACTGCCTTGTACTACTACATCATGTGAACATAGCCTCAGTAAGCTCAAATTAATTAAGACATATTTAAGATCAACAATTAGCCAAACCACATTAACAAACTTGTCACGTTTGTCCATTAAAAAGGAATGGTATAGACAATTCATTTTGGCACAGTGATTGATGAATTTGCTGTGATCAAAGCAAGAAAAATAAAATTGTAATTGTTTAAATAAATTTAATTATATTGATTATTTTAATTATGTAATGTACAATATAATATTTTAAAATTATATACCAAAGAGTATTTGTTGTTATTTTACTTATTTATAAATAATGCAAAATTAAATAATCACTTTATAAATAGCAAATTTATAGCAAATATGGTATTTTGAAATAAAATACAAATTTCTATTGTAATTTTGAAGAGATCGCGAGTAAGGACGACTTTTTAACATGTAATTTTATGCGAAAACGTCAAAAAAGCGTATTTTATTACATTCCCCGAGTGTTAAAATTTTTAGTTCCGACCCTGGTTATAATATAATTTATTATTTAATTGTGAAAATTCAATGTTATATTTAAATAAAAAATTATCATTATATAGCATAATGTATTATTATTATTATTATTATTATTATTATTATTATTTATAATACAGGATTTTGAATATATATTTTCATGCATTTGTATTATACAACTTTACATTGTTGTTTTATAAAAAAAAAAATCGAAAAAACATTATGTTGACAAAATAACTTGAAAAAGAAACATATACCTGACTTGTTGTAAAATCTGAGTATATATAGCACCCTTTAAAGTATTTTCAAAATATATATCTAGTTGATATAATTAAAATTAAAATTAAATCTATTATATGTTTCACGAATACCAAAATAAAGTTCACAAAAGTCTTGTTCTTTATAAAATGAATTCGTTTTGAATTCTTTATAAAAAATTATTGTGTATATTATTGTTTTTTTATGATAAATATTTTTAAAAAATTTTGGTTAACAGGTGCCGTTCTTACCTCCAATATTTTGTTGTGTATCATTTTCGGGAAACCGAACCATCCGATGAAAATACCCAAAAACAAGAATATGATACCGGTAACTGTGAGCGTTGTCGGAGCTCCCATTTTAATTTTTTTATTTATATCCTCTTCAGATTGATCGAGTAAAGAGTATCATGTACCTAACCTAACAGCGTAACACACGTTTTACTTGTTGTAGTAAAATAATATTATAATAAATCGCTGTAGTTACAATATTCGAACATGAAACTTATCCCGTCGACTTATGTAAGCGCAACAGAAATTTTTAACACATCGGCCAAGTTACCGACCGCCGTCGTCGTACTCATTTAATACTATTATGCGAAGACCGATTGTATTCGGTCGACGAATAATATTGTTTTCAAGGTTTCTTTCGTGTGCTCGATTATTATTTTATTTAAAAACCAATCGCGTGGAATACGGTATTGGATACGGTCGTCGGCCATCACATAATAATATTCGCCGTACCCCATCATTATCATCGTTTCCGACGAGACCCAGATACCCGGTAAATAAATAATGTATACGCGACCAGCGTTACACACGTATAAGAATATTGTCGTCGTTTTCGTCTTCGGAGTAACCAATTCGCTCGACCGCTCGCCACCCCGGCGAGTCCTATAATACATCGTACAGTCATATTATTATTATTTTAAATATTTATCGCCGCGCATAATATTATGTGCACGCGCGTGTCCTAGATATCGTTCTGTTGATACATAAGCGTTTTTTAAACGTTCAATACTATATAGTGAAGTTATATTAGTGATATAGACAGCAAGAACTATATTAAAAAAGAAAAATATCGCAACGCGTGCCCGGATTATTGAAAGTTGGTTCTGGTTTTAATTTTTATAACCATTAAATTTGTTATTAGACTAGCGGATAAACTATATGTTTTGCAAAAACATTTTTTTGTTTTCGAATTTTTGTGTCACACGATTACCCGTACTCGTTAGAATTCTTTACCGCCTAATCACTTCTACCCCACAAATTCACAACCTTAAAAATACGACACACATTAAATTTGGTATATGCATCAACTACTTTGAACCTAAGTGCTAATAAAAAAAATTAATCGTAAAATATTTGTTACGAGTTTATTTGATGTATTTATTATACCTACCAATTAAAATATAACTCTTTGGTTTTAAGTTGTTTAAAATGCTCATCGATAGACGTAAGATAAATTTGAATGTATTTTTACACACACATTTATTTTGTCAATAGAATTATTTCGAAATTCAGTACTAAATAGTATAATAAAATGATTAAAGATCATGAAAATATGCATTTTGAAATTATACAATCAAATAAATTAAAATACGATTAAATCCGATTAATTAAATACTTATATGAGTATAATAGGTAGGTACCAATATCCTGCACTACTAAGTTATATACAATTATAATAATTTAATTGCAAACAATTTACTATATTCTGACCGACTTATTTAAATAGATTTAAACAAGATATTTTGTTATAAAATAATATTTATTAATTTATTAATTACAAATATTATATTGTGAAATTTAAAAGTATTTACATGCTATAATTTCTACTTTACAATGATCATAGTATATGCCTTGAGTTTAAAAAAAAATAATAATAATTATCATTAAAAACGACATTAAAATGAACCAAAAATACGACACATCTAAACGGAATAAAAATGGAATAATACTTGTTTTCGTTTCAAGATAAAATAAGAAAACTAAAAGAATGTTTCAGTTTCAATGTTTCAGTTTCAATGTTTCAGTAAACGTGATAGAAAAACATAACGAGATAGCACGTGACAGTGTGAATGATGATAACATAATCGAACACCATCACCATTAGCTGGTGTTGTATAGTCTATGGTATAACGTAAATGTATTGTCGATTTCAATTCACTTACAAAACTAAACGCAAATTTCAAAAATTAAATTCACAACGAATTGTGAAAGCCTCGTTTGTATACAAACGTGAATTGAATCATTTTATTTTAAAAATATTTAGTGTCGTTTACTTGGAATAAAAAAAAAAAAAATAATAAAAATATTTTGTTTCTACGTGTTTTCTTTATGTCTTAAAAGCTGTTACAATTAAATTGCAGTATATTTTTCAATAATATCTCCAGGTAATTATTTTAAAAAAAAACCCGTGTTTTTTACGTATATAATATAGGTATTTATTTTTGAATGGATTACACCACAATAAATTAATTATATAAAATATATAATAAAACATATGTATTATATGTTTATACGTTTTGAAATATGCGACGGATACGATGAGTTGTTGTAGTAGTTTGGAAAATTAGATCGCCATCGTAGCAGCACGTATACGGAACGTAAATAATGTTCAGAATCTGAAAATGCGTTTTAATGAATGAGTGAAAAATTAATCAATGACATATTTAAACCAATATTAAATCTATCGAGTCCAACAAAAGGAATCAGTCATATAAGGTAAGTTAATAAAAAATAATGACTCAATAAAGTATAAGAAAAAAAAAAATTTAAATAAGTCATGAGTAAACATTTAAAATGATACTATTAAAATTCTCTATTAAGTTAATCTAAAATTTTAATTTATCGATATAAATTAAAGAAATTAAAAACGTAATTATGTTGAACCAAATAAAATATAATATCGAACCACATAAATAACAACAAAATCCAAAATTTTTACTTGCATAATATTATGTGCCTAATAATAATTGATAACAATAGAAATTAAATCGCTAATTTCTGGGTTAGTTTTTCAAAGGTAAACAAGTTTAAGATATAATTTAATTGTTTAACAATTGCACTTGTTTACATATTAAATTATCGGTAATTATTTAGTTAAACATTTTTATGTTGATCTGTTAAAAAACAATTGATTCGTTATTGTACCATTACCGTACGCGTCTTGGATGGAGAAAGTTTCCTTTCAACGGCGATGGTAGTAGACGGGATGGGCCGGTGCGTAGACAGGGGCGCTAGCGACCACTGGGTGTGAGATGCTGACGCTGGAGTACGATGTGGCGGCGGCCGGGGCATGGTATACGGCTGGAGCGTGGTACACAGCTGGAGCGTGGTACACGGATGGAGCGTGGTACACGGCTGGAGCGTGGTATACGGCCGGTGCTTGGTACACGGATGGTGCGTGGTACACGGCTGGAGCGTGGTATACTGCTGGAGCGACGACCGGTGCGTGGTATGCGGTAGCTGCGTCGTTATGGAAATAACAAGAAAAAACAACACGTTTTATAAAACATTTTTTGCTATTAATTTGTACGATAAATACGCATGATAACAATGATTTTAGAAGAAACAGATAAAAGGTGGTACGCGAATATTTTTGGCGACCAACATTTTTAATACATCAGTTCCCGAATTAAATAATTTGCAAGCTAGTACGTATTTTTTTTCTATGTGCAACAAACAGATGATTTTGCTAGTCGTTTAGCCCAAATGTTTTCATCTCTACAAATTTATGCAACACTTATATAACAAGATATAAATCACTCCGGATGGCAAAATATTATTTCACTTCCTTTCTATACATCTATATTATATACTTTATGTACTCCGCGTTTGGCTACATAGCGCTGTTTTCAATTTATTGTATACCACTGATTATCCGTTTCTTCTAAAAATATTTTATTAATAAAAGTAACAAAAATAAATAAAACAAAATACTATTATTCATCTTCTTATGTAAAACTGAAATTTAAAATGTCTATGTGTCTACGTTTCTTTACAACGACAATTCGATGAGAAAAATTCGTTTATTAAATTCGCATTTTATCATGTTGGAATATTTCTCGTCATATAATTCCTAATTTACATAAAAATATTACTTTTGTAAATCGATTTGATAAAAATAATAATTTTCTATGTAAATCATGTTTACTATTATATTATAACAGTCGATATTAAATTGTAAATTTGATAAATAACTCCCAAAACATAGTTTTACATTATTTTGAGTAACTACTTGGAAAGTTTTATAAAACCATTATAATTAATATATTATTATAATAGTCCTAAATTGATTTTATGAAAGTATCGTAAGATAATCAATTTATTACGACTTCTATAATCGTTTAATCGTTCACTCACCGAATATGGCGCGCTTATCTTTGGCGGTTTCGGTCTTGTCGGCCGGGGCTGGGACCGGGGTGGCTACAGCGGCTGCTACTAGCACGAAAGCGATCATCAGGGCCTGCGACAATCAAGCAAAAAAAAAAAAAACATTACTATATTGACAGGACCACGGTTAGGTTATTAAAATATCAGTTGTGTGTTTAGAATAATATAACACAAAGTGAAACACAAATGACGATCATTCTTACTGTGAACTGCATGATGGTTGATTTTGGTTGTCGGATTTTCTTTAGTTTAGTAGACGAATGTTTGTTTGCTCGACACGAACAAGTTGATGACTGATGATTTTGGACATCGGTCGGGCAACTTTTATACTTGGACGGTACGCGGCCGGACGGCTCCCTCCAGGCTCGCGTCGATAATCGATTTCGCAAAGTCGATATATTTAGTAGTTGTTTGCGTCCGTAAAGGATTTACCCGGTCCCGTTCTGGTAACCGTTCGCGATGGGAGGGAAACCGTTTGGAAACGAGTACCACAACAACTGAACGGAGCCTGGACCCGGTTGTGACGCAGTTAAGGTCGTCGCTGCAGATGTATGCGAATAACAATTGTATTAATGTCGTCACGTGTACGTAACGTATTATTATTATCGTTATAACATTACTTTTGCTCAGAAGACCTTGGACCGGACGGTTGCCCAGATCGGCGAACATCAGAAGCTGCTATCCGCGGTGGCGGCGGAGTCGGCGGCACCAGTCGCTGTTATGCGGCGCAAGCGGACCGGTCACGTCAACCGAACGCGCGGAGAATAATATTGTTAAAAATCGTGGGCGAAAATAAATTTATATTTTAAACGTTTAGGCGAAACAGCCAGTGCGTATCATTTCTCGACAAAACAATGTCTTCTGGATCATTTCGATCGCCAAAAAATTATAACAATATTAAATCCTATTGTTTATAATTCCAATGATAATTATTCGATGTTGTATACATTTTTGTTTTTGTTTTTAAAAACTCATACGTTTTAGCGACCATCTCCAGAGTGGTATTGTTTCGAAATTGTACACCCGTTGCCCATTTACAATATTTCTCAACTTCTAACGTTTTCTACTATTATTTTCTTATAACATTATGAATCATTTTTAATCCATACAATTTTCAATAATACTGTATAATATTTCGTTTTAACTTTTTGATAATGTAATATGTAATATTACAACTAATTCTAAACAAAATAATAATAAATGAAAGTATACAATATATTGTATATTATACACCGTATTGTTTAAAGATTATTCTTTCACATATGTACCTTATTTAAAATAATACAAATATATTTTATGCTATATTATTTTATAATAGAAAACAGTAATATGAAACAATAATATTATTGTCATATTTTGTTATTTTATAAACAAAATATTATGGGCTTTTTATAAAACTATTTTTTTTTTCTTTTGAGATTTTGGGTTTTGTTAGTAGTTATTATTTTATTCTTATTATTTATTTATTTTTATGTTTTTATATTTAGTAATTTTCTCAATATTTATAGTATTTCCAAATATGCAAATAATTTCATAATAACTATAAAAGTTTAATTTAATTTCACTTAAAGCATACTAATACTTCAATGTGATTTATATTTAAGTAACTGGCCTTATATATTATGTTTTAATGCATTTGTTTTGTCAATTGATAATTCATTAATCTAAATTATTGTCAAAGTAGTTTATTTATTTTTAATACTTACTAAAAAAAATTTATTTAATAGTATCTGTTTAAAAAAAAAAGTACCTAGTAATTTAATGTCTATTAGCCAAGATAAACTATCTAAAGAAGTGCTAATAGAAGAAAATGTAAAAATCACGTTTGTTGATCGACCGTCACAAAGTTTACATGAACAATTAATGAATGAAATCATTAAGGGTTAGTCGAGAAACATTTTAAACATATTAAATATTTCTTCTTAAATTAAAAGTTTAAAATATTATTGATGGATTAATGTTTTTATAATAATTTATGTACTTATACAAATTAATAGGCATATGTCTAAAAAAAGCTGTTAAGCTTGCGCCGAAAAAGGGAGATGTTTCCAATGAATTATCAACGATTTTGAAAAGAAGAATGGCATTTGAATTATCAAGTTCAAGTAATGAAAGTATATTGTGCAATGATAAAGAAGATGATTGGAGTACATCATAATCATCGATTGAATTTTTAACAATATTTTAATTAAAGCAAACTAATTTATAATCAAATATAGTTCTTACGCTGGTATATACATAAAGGTCTTAGCGATACTAAGTTTATTGATAACAGTTGTAGAATTTAGAAACGTCTTTAATATGTCAATAGGTACTTTAATTAAAAATTAAACATATGTGTTGTAAATTAATAATAACTATTGTAATATAAACAAAACTTTTTATAAAAAATACTTTTAAAAACCTTAATCATGTTTAACAAAACTAAAATAATATACATAAATAGGAATCATTGAGATCTACAGTAAAAAAACTATTGATTAATTTTTATTAAGTTATAATGGTAAATGGTAAATATATGTTTGGAATATCTACTTCTATATCAGTGACACATATTTATATTAATAATTAATAACTATTAATATTAATATTAATTATATTAATGTACAATTTATGAATTTTAAAATTTTTGATTTTGAAAAGTTCAATAATTGAATTATATAATTATTAGACAATTAAAAATATTTACGCCTACTATATATTAAATGGATAAAATAAAATAATTTAATTTAAAAATATATTTCGTTTTATTTACTGCTGCACCAGGAATTTGAAAGAGAAAATATTGTAAAATAAAAATTGTTCATTAAAAATAAAATACTATTTTACCTAGAAAAATATTTTGGCTATATCTTGCGGTTATTTTGAATCGATTTAAATTTTGTACAAAAAAAACCCGTTTATGTATCGTACATTTTAATATTATTTAACAGGTATCTAAAATCTACATAATAATAATAATATAAGTTAAATATGTAATCTATTAAATATTTATATATATATATATAGTGTATATATTATTATATTTAGAACCACAATTTATTTTATTAATCAAATAATAATTTTATACAAATTTGTTTGATTCTGTTCAAGAAATCAAATTGTATAGTATAGTATACTAAAAAATTATTTGAAATCGAACTATTCGATCAATTCAAATTTAAAACTCAATTAACTTAGTATTAGGTACGAATATACCCTAATTACAAAGCCATAATATGTATTTTTCAGGTTATATGAATATCAAACAACAAAATGAACATGTTGACATAAAAAATAATAAAGTTCTATGTATAACAATACAAAATGTGATACCTATAATCATATTTATAATGTATCATACGTATTTATAAACTAGTTAAAATACAGAAATAAATAAAAAATGGCATTCCAGTCTCATTATTTCGTTCGTGTTTATACTTAAATTGTGTTTATAAAACAAAAATTTAATTTAATTATCAAATTATTAATTTATAACAAGTATTGTAAATTAATGTGATAATATTATTATTATATGAACGTATTCGTGAAAATTTTAAATTTTATATAATTAAATTTACCAACAAAGTTGGTATTAAAAATAATAAAACAATATATTTTCTTTTGGTTTTTAATAATTGTATCGTATGTATTATCGTAATACTTAATTGTAGCAAAATAGCAGGCATGTAAAACTTAAACTGTGACATTTATTTTAAACTTTCACTTAAAAAACTATTTTACATATTAAAGAGACGTTTATTTTATATTTTATCTTAAGATATTTGTAAAATATCATCTAAAAAGTGACAATGAAGATTGTTTTCATATTTTAAATAAAAAGTCATTCGAAATTTTACAATAAATCATGAGACAAATTTTACTCTTTAAATATGGTACCTAATATAAGGGTATAATGTTTTAATCTGTATGTTTAAATAAAATATCACAATTAAAGCTTTTCTTTAATTTCTAGTTCTCCATGCTATATCCTTTAGTTATTTTATTTATAGTTACATGGGTTTAAGCCGTTTAAAATAATTTGAATGTTATCGCGTGGAAGAATATTTTCTATTCAAATTATGTTTATGTGTTATATTATATAATTCTTACATTTTATCTGCGATTTAAAATTAAATTTATGCAAAATTTTTTACATACATTTAAATTTTAATAAACCAATCATAGTTATATAAATTGATTAAAAAATTAACTTTAAAAATATAATGTATAGTATAATATGATGTATGAATATTCTAGAATTTGTAAAATTATTAAAATTATTTGTATTTAATATTTTTAAGGCAAAATGCATTTAATTTATATTATAATCATAATAGTAATTTTTTAGTGTTTAAAATAATAGAAGTATATTATATTATTAATCACATTTATCTATAGATGGCATATCTACTTTATATAACTACCTACTAGATAGTATATTACAAATTAGAATTATAGTTGCACTAACACAATTAGATAATAAGTAATACAATTGTGTATAACGTTTATTAATACTAAAATCAATATTAATATTATTATTATAATTACAACTTAATTGAATATATATTGCTTGAAAATTAAAATTGTAAAAGATATCATGAACAAAAATAAATTTTAAACTTTGTTTTAATCATTTAATATAAAAGTAGTCATAATTATTGACTATATATTTTTTATATTTAAATATAGTGATATATAAATATAACATAATATTAAATTTATAAAATTATTTATATTTCTTTAATTTACCAACGCTAAGCAATTGTTAATTTGTTATTATAATTAAATTTCATTGCATGTTCATATAATGATATACGATTATATAATTTGTAGGTTATATACTTTATAACCTTCATATTAGTTAATTATTAAATTGTGATTAAAATATTAAATTAACATGACGTACAATATGTTTGGAAAACTAAACAAATACGATTAATTTTCATAGAATATTTTATGATTTTATATAAATAGGTTAATAGGTTTATTAAAATAGGTATAATATTTATAACAAGATGCATATATTATGCACCTCTGTTATATGAAGATGAATGCATATAAATTAAATAATGATGACAGGGATTGTTTCGATTTCGTGGATTCCAAATATTAATATCTATATACTTAATAAAACGATAATATCACAAATAAACAAAGATACCTAAAATTAATTTTTAAAAGAAAATTTATCAATTTTAGTGTATTATTCGATATTTATAAACGCATTTTTAAATATTTTTTTTTAGCACAAAATATTTATAAACTTGTTTAATATTATTTTAATTCGAAACTATTTGTCGATGTCACTATTTTAATTGTAATAATATGTATATATATTATAGTAAAAAATGCATAGGGCAAACTACGAAATGAGATCAGCCGTCCAGATCGACTGACCAAATAAAACAGTGTTAGGTAACCGAATTTTTATAACCACGTCAGGCGTATAATATTATAAGATCTATACAAACACCCGGTGAGATACCTATATTATTTATTTGCTAACCCACATTTTTTTGTTTGTTTGCACTATTATACCGCGAGAGAGCAAGAGTGCGTGACGTCACCGTGATTGCTAATAACACCGTCGGACGCGGTAATAATAATATTTTCATCGCACACACAATTTACGCATAAGTATAATAAAATAATGTACGAGGGAAATATCGAATAGAAAACCACTCGGAACAACCGAAATATTATAATATTAACTCTTGGCAGGCGTCGTCGTCGTGTGACGAAATCCAATGATGGGATACAACAATGCTCGTGATACCTACACGATCGCAGTAGAATATTATTATTTATTATTATATGATACGATCGCGTTTGTATAACCTTGCCCGGCGATGTATAATATAGTGCCTCGGATCGGTAAACGATTTTCCCGACAACGAAAATTTGTGTCAAGTGCTCGGGTTGGACACTCACAGAAAAGAAACCAGTGAGACTAAATTATTAATAATAATAATAATTTATCAGTAGAATGTTATTTAACACACACACACACACACACACACATACACACACACACACACAACAACAACGGCACAATGTTATATTGCGTTCTGCCGAATAAGCTGCTGTCGATTTTAACATTATCACGTCGGTTAAATCGTCTTTTAAAATCACTATTACAATAACACTATTGTTATCACGTAAACAATGAATCCTATTGGACATAGTCAATAAATCCCTACCGTAACGACATGCCCTTGCCCCTTAGTACATATTTTAATTGGGAAATTTAATACAATTTGTATAATTAATACATTTTTCATTTTTACGCCAAAATTGGAAATTGTGTAATTCACTGAATATGAATCACAATATTATAATTTTAATATTGTTATTACGAATATTACGATTGAAAGATAAAAACGAGTATAAAATAATCAATAAGGTTAGGTTATATGAACTGCATATCACTTGGTTTTACCATATTTTATCTAGGGATCGCGTTAGTTTTACCCACTAAAGAACACAATAACTACCTATAGAGCGGTGTTCTAAAATGGAATTAGTAAGATTAATTTTTTTTTTTTCAAATAATACGCACTAGACGTACTTGACATTTTGTACAAATTGCTGGAGACTATATGGATAATCAATCAAAAAAATGTCTCTACTACGTATGTTACCCCATCTAACGATATAAAATTATTTTGTATTGGCTGTGATTATCCGTTTTCTTGGCCACCGTTATACACGACAATGAAAACTAGATTGTGAGCTATTGTGAAGAAAGCAAATAAAATACTTTCAATTATTATGTCGTTTATTCTTGTATCACGTCCCGGTAATTATTATGGGTACGGCATCTGTTCAAGTGCGCGTGTTTGTAACTCAAGAGGCCATTTGTAATTGCCATTTACAGAAATCATGACCTAAACTAAAAACATTTCGTAATATTGACGGTGAAATTTTTTTTTTTAAAATAGTGAAAAACAACATGTGATATCCATAAAAGAGATTAAAAGTAAGCAAATCTATTTATTTATGGTATTTCATTGCAATTCTTATGTTCATATTATTTTGGATAATATATTCAATTATTTCATCTACTAAAGTGTTTCGTATAGAAGTTTAATTGAAGCAAATCGGTTGATTTTAGAGTTTATCACTTTTATCTGCCAAGCATAATTTTTAATTATAATTTATATATTATAATGTAGTATTTAGTATTTTTTTTAATGCTTTAATATAAATAAATAAAACACGTCATTTTTTATAGGTCTGTCACCAAATCAACTATTTAGTAATTTAGTAAAATTGTATAACATCACTATTTAACTCGTATATTATTATTACTTATAAATAAATTTAAATAATATTTTATTTTATGTTTTACAATCTTTATACATAATAATACAATTAATATTTAATTAAATAATTAAGTAAACAATTTTGGGTAAAAACAATACCGTTCGAATTATTTGAAATTAATGTCAAGGTAGGCACTATATAATATGTTTCATGTACATTAAATTTCAAAATGTCTTAATCAATTTATAACATAAAATAAATATTTAAAACATTTTTATGTACATATATAATGAGTAAGTTGAAAAGTATTATTTGTTAAAATTATAATATGATGATGTGATGGAAGACTAATTATTATTATAAATATAACATTGAAATTATATATTTTTATAATGATAAGTTTATATTAGTCAAGATTAGCTATAATTGTAACTTTGTAAATAGTAAGTATATTAACCTTTTTTTTAAATGCTTTTAATTAATAATTTACTACCTATTTATTAAGAATTATTTTGTACTTGATATAACTATAGTTTGTAATAATCTAGCGGTGAACCATTTAATTTCATGTTTTTTAACACGCATCTGTTTACATCTTCATAAAAATAGGGCAATCATAATCGTTCGACTCTGTAACAAATTGTTTATCTTAACTTCAGGACGGCGCCTAAAAGATATGAGACCGGAGGCATTGGGAAGTCCTTTATTGAAAAATGACAAACTCACGATAGAATATCAACTACTGTTACTATAATACAGGTAATACAACGTATAATAATACAGGTTGCTTTCCTTGTATTTTATTTATTTTCTCATTGTAGTTGCTCGATCGAGTTTTGTCATTCATATCGACTGTTGTTGACAAGGCTGGATTTCATTGTTATTCGTATATTCGCACATCACCGAAACAATATAATACCACAATACTACAATAGACTATAATCTTAACATTTAAATTGTAATTATTAATAAAATTTTATTGCTTAGATTATTAACTTCTTTATCGATTACTTAGTATAGTCAAAGAAATTAAATGATTTCATCTGTAATATTATATTAATATACTAAGGTAATAAATAACTTAACCGTTGCGTGATTATTCACCACCTATAAAAATATTGTATTTGGATGAAACAAGTTATCAAGATATTTAATAACTTGTAATCCTAGAAAATGTTTTAAAAATATTTAACCAATTAAAAGAGGTGTACATTTGATACAATTTTCCCTTACTATAGTTAAGTAACCGACTTAGCGCGTATAAAAATTAATAAAACGCAAAATGTACAAGTTTTGTAGAGAATATATTGTGGCTAATATTATGTTCTATATCTCAGTTTACTGTGTTTTCAAATATTACGATGATTCTGTCTCTGTGGGCTGTGATTCAAAATATTTAATACCCTAATAGTGTAAAATATATTAATTCTTATGAATAGTAAATAATTTAAATGTAATGACCCTGTAGTAATATATTAGTAGGTACATATCATTAAAGTAATTTCGCTACTTTAAAAGTTTGAATCGATAAAATTACGCAAAATAATTATTTTAGCACTTAAATATTAAGAATTTTTGCATCGTAAAATGATTAATCCTATTATATATAAAACGAAAAAAATAAAAAAAAATTATTATTTTATTATTTAAATACTTAGTATACTTAATAGTTACAGTTTCTAAGACATTAAATAAAAAAAATTAAATGTTTAATAATTGACTATAATATATTACTTTTATTTTAAAAACTGTATTGTAATACTTGAAACAAAAGTAGGTTAGTAGTAGGTATGTGGTATGTCTGATATTTGTTTTAATGCTCCAAATGTTATCATGTAATTTACCCACATAATATAATTACGTTTCCAAATATATTTCAAATAAATTAATAATATATGTCAGTAGTCTACACAATATAAATAAAATCATTTTTTTCGAAATTTTGTTTTATGTTTATTTTGAAATTTTAAAATGTTTCCATAAAATGTAGAGAATGTGGTCTATTTTGACAACAATAATAAATACATTTTTTTATTAGGAATAACATATAATATATAATTTATTTTACATAAAGTTCCAACTGGTCATGGTCAGCCACCCAAATTTTACAGCTCCATTTGTTCCATTAATTACATTTATCCACCCCTTTTTGGTCTTCCATGCAACCTTTTTTTATCAACATTAATATCCATAACAACTTTTATTGTCTCTTAATTATTTCTGCTCGTGATATATCCAAACCATATCAACTTATTTTATTTAAAATTCCCCATATAGTTGATGCAATTTCTACATTTCCCCTTACGTATTAATTTCTTATTATATCCATTCTAGTCACTCTACATATTTATCTTAGCAATTTCTTCAATTATATTATCTGTTCCATTTTTTCGTTTACTCACCAACATGGCAATAATACGATACATAAAAAACTTCTGATCTTACTACTGACTTATAATATGTATATTATAATGTCTATCTTTTAATCTAATCAGCATCCATTAATCACACAAATACCTAATGTAACAATGTAACACAATTATCCATTTCTTCATCCATAAACATACTATCCTATTTTAAGTGACCTCCTAAAAGACTTGAGAATTACCATTATTTGTATATACGAATATACGTATATGTATATTATAATATTTGTATATTAAATTGAAATCAATAATGTTTAATTCTGGAGCAGAATATTTGTCATAACCAATTGCATCTGTTTCCAATGCAATAAACTAGAACTCGGTGCGAAATAATTGTATCGATTTAAGAGAAAAAAAAGATAATTCCTACACTAAATCCAATTAATTATAAAATCAAAGCCGAATATTTTATTTAAATGGTTTCTATTGGTTAGATTAATGTGCTCATGACCCTGTGGTAGTTTTATTATTTAAATCAATTATATTTTTTCCATATTATTATAGAAATCAATAAATAATATAAAATATGAGTAATTATGAGTCCATTATTATTTATAACCAGTACAATTTTTAATATGTAACTAATTAATGTCACCCAACTACATAACTCATTACATGCATGTTCATTACATAATAAATGATTGTTAATTGAAATGATTAAAGAATGTGTATATTAAGTTATTTTGAAGTTATTTGTTAGTACTCATATTATGGTCTAATAGACGTGCCATAATACAAAATATTATTAACAACTTGAAAATAATGTATAAGCAACACTATTTATTTAGTATTTGAAATATTTTTAAAACGTATTTTTTACATCACTATATAATATATTAAATAAATCATATTCCTGCTTTTGTTTTTTTCGTATTGAAAAGTATGTCATTTATAGACACACGTCACAACAACGATTTAATTGCTGATCAAATTGACATCTGGACGTTTTGTTTCGAGTCTTGAGAATAATAAATTAATGAAAACTATTTTATAATTCATATTATTATATATACATAAAAAAAAAAAACGTCTATAACTGAATATTATTGCATGCTTCATAAAGCTTTAGCTAATAACATTTGTAGGTATACCTTTCAGAAAAAATATATAATAATACATATTCACCGTTTTTATTATATTTACCTATTATTAGAGTAATAAATACGTTGTTACTTTCTCGATATGTCTACCTTTATTTAATTATTTTTGCCCGTTGATATTTCAATCATAAAATAATTTAAAAAATGAAAAAAATTGTAATATCACATATATAATAGTTATATTATTATTATTATTATTATGTCTCTTTTTCATTATTATCACATGTATTTCGAGCATTTATAATTAGTATACTATATAGTAGATTTACAAACATATTATTTTTGTTTTTGTGCATACAAATGCATCTTGACTTTTCTACGAGGTATTCCGTGAATAATTATAAACAAAACACGTTATATTATGGCATACGTATAGAGTTCCGATAAAATTCAATGCACATGCAAAGACAAAAATATAATATAAATCCTGTAAAAACAATTATATCCTAATAATATCAAGATATCTATAGGATAATCTTTCACTGTACTTAATGAGATTTTTCTCGAAGACTTCTGTAGGATACCTAAAGAGATCTTAAGAAAATATTTGAAATATATTATAACCTACCTCTATAATTTATATATTATTAACTTAATTAATAATTGTAACTATGTTTAAATAATATAATAATTTATATATTAGACTTATGTAGTAGGTATCATTAATTATTAATAATACTTATTATAGGTATAGCTTTCAAATTTCCTTACTCATTTTGGTATTTTGTGTTGAAATTACAAATATTCAAATTTTGTTTTTGATTGTGTTTTAGTATTTAATATTTAAAATTATTTTAATAAATAAGCTAAATCTAGCTATTCTGGATAGTATAATAAATTAATAAAATAATAATACAAAATATTAGTGTTGGGTGAATACTCGACTTTTGTAAAAAAAATTCGAGTCGAGTACTTAAATTTAATTGACTTAAGATTTTTTTTACTAGTAAACACGAGTACTCGATTTGAATCAAATACTCGAATTTACTCGACTTTATTATTGAAAAAATAAATGTAAAAACTATAAATATCTCGAATTTATTACTTACTAAATACCTATACAAACGAGAACGTCAATTCCGGTTATTCTTTCTTCGTCCCTTTGGACGAAATTAGTAGTTTATTAGAATTAATATAAATAAAACTGATAATCTGTTCTTAAATTTTACTACGTGTGTAAACTACCTATGAGAACACTCAAAAAATTTTTAAGTCATTACGTTCAATATTTCAATATTTATTAAATATTTTAATAAATATTTGTAAAGTTTTCAGAACACAATAGAAAGTGATCAAAGTTATTGTTTTTATCAAAAATTGGTCTGATCAAATATAACAGTCACAAGAAATAAATTATTGGTGATGTTTTACTAAGCATTAGCCTTTAACCATAATTTTAACTAAACATATTGAGGAATGATCAATTTAAAAACAAATTACACATGATTTTATAATAATACGTATATACAATTATATATATACACATTTATAAATTTTAAAAAATACTAGTGCATCTGTAAAAGAAAAATATATGTTTTATGCTAGTAATGTTTGAAACTTTAAACTTATTCACTTAATAAAACAGTTAAATAGTAATACGGTAAAAAATTATACTTCATAATTTTAAAGAAATTTTAAACTTATTTTTTATATGGTTATTTAATTACCTATGTATTAGTTATTTTGTATTAATAATAATAATAATAATATAACGTATGCCGTATGGTATATAGTATATATTTTGTACTATTTTTAATTTTTTTTAATCAATTTAATAAAACTCATAATTAGTTTGTTTTGGTAATATATATATATATACTTTTTTATTTCATAAATGTATATTCATTATAATAATTACATATAGAAAGTATAAGTATATTAAACCATTTAAATGTAGTAATATAATGTAAGGAACATAATTCTTTTTTCTTTGTATACGTTTTAGATATAATAATATATAAAACCATTAAATCATACTATTTAATATTGTACTATTATTTTCAAAAACAAACTCGCAAATTTAACTAACTAGTGTATAAAGAAAAAAAAAAATGTTTCACATTCTTAGAATAAAAATATACTGTAGACATGATTCCTGTCAAATATGAAATTGAAATATTTCTCTGCGTAATATTCTAGTAAATTTCATAAATAATAACATTTTTTTTTGCACTTAAAATAATGTGATATTCCATATTCTCGGAAGGTATGGCGAATAAAAAGAGAAAAACTAGTGATTCAACATTAAACATGTTGATATTCATTTTGAGTAAAAAATATCATATTTAGTAAATTTTACATTTTTAATATAATTGCCTGTAGTTAGTTTTCAAACACAAAACAAACACAAAAACGGTTTAACAATTACAATAAAATAAAATGCAACGAACTAAAACGTAAACATAGTAGTATATACATGTAGAGTAAACCAACAAACTTTCGAAGTATAAAAAAAAAAAAATAATAAAAATAAAAAGAGAAGTGACATTATAAATACTTCCGGAAATTATCCGTTCGTTCTACCGTGCGAACACGCGAACGTAGACATAATACGTCTGTGATAAAACATAATACACGTCGTATAAAATCGTATATTATGACCTACTTGTATTGTTCTTAACACAGGCGACGGACGGACGTCTAATAGTCAACAGGGTGTTCGCCGTAGTCGTCGACCGCTGTACCGTACCAGAAGGGATGAAACAATTTGGTTACCGCGGGCTGCCGCGGACGGAAAACGTGTCGCTTGCTGTGGGACGATGACGGTCGTAGGTTTTCCGGTATTTCGAACGGGTACGGCGGTTGTTGCTCGTCGTAGTGGTACTCCCTCAGCGATTGTTTCTCAATGTTAACTGTCGCGCCCTCGTCCGCGTCCCGATCTCCGTCCCGTCTGCCATCCTCGTAAGAACTTTGGTAAACACCATCGTCACGGTGTCCCGTCGAAGTGTCAGGCCGAAGGTGCACCACCATGTCGTGTTCGGAGGACTGGTGTTGGATTCCGGTAAAGTACGAGGATTTTTCGGAGGACACCGGCGAAGTGGACGATGCCGACGAGAATTTTCGGGCGAAATGTTCGGGATTGGATGGATGTTCGCCACCTGGATGATATTTGAGTGGGCTGCCGCCACTTAGCGAATTCGGGTGAGAGTGTTTGAGATTGCCACCGTCCGACGAGAACTTGGACAACCGTTCGTAATGACCGGCACCGGCACCGGGTCCGTTGTTGTAGTTGTTGTTATTGTTGTTGGTGAAATGTTCGATAGAATGTTCTGTTGACGGTAGTGACAGTCGTTGTTTCTTCGGCCCGCCGCCGCCCGAAGGTTTTTGTCGGGACCCGTTGTCGAAGTAATGCGGTCTTTTATACTGACCTCGTGATCCTCCCGGTTTCTCAGTCCGCGGTTTCTTGTAAAATTTACTTAACGACTGTTTCAACGCAACTCCGTCATTTTCCAACTGTCTTCCGGTCGCATCCTCCAAGTGTTGGTTGTGTTCGGATCCAAAACCACCGCCACCGCTACTATCACCGCCACTTCCCGCTTCGCCACCGTGTATGTACTTGACGTATGCATTGAAGCCGTTGTGCTTATCAGAAGTATACTCGACCAATCGCACATAACCGTCCGGTTGAAGTAGCGAATATGATCCGTGAACGACGTCCCCATCCCTATGTTCCCAGTGATTCTTCACGTCCTTCGTCTTGGGGTCGTGTACCCAATATCCGAACTTGTACAAAGGATTCACCTACAAAAAAGCGGGCAATTTTTCGACCATACACATAAAATCCATTATTATACGAAATTTTTCAACGTACGTAATGTGGTTACTGATAGCAATATAATAGCTAATAATGTATTGGGTATGTGGCAATCAAAGAATTTTAAATGTAACATTGAAACAAATCAAATCATGGAGTTTTCGGGGATATTGATCTAATTATTATTCATCTTCTCGGTTAACTTAAAGAGTACACGTTTATCAATATCATACACCACTATAACGACTCCTACATACCAACAACTTGTAGTTTATAAACGTATTTATCTAACATATTAACCAAGAATTTTTATTAACAGTAAAATTCATCATTTGGATTTCTAAATTTCTAAATTTAATACTAAAAAAAAAAAAAAAACTTTCGTTTATAACGGGTTTTCGTCCGTATTTTATTTATTTATATAGCCTATATTGTTTAGCTTAGGCTTATTTTAAAATAATTCAATAAGTACTTTTAATGAGTACATAGGTATTTCTTAAATTTCATTATAATTAGAAAATAAATCGGTCATCATAAAAATTGACACACGGAAGTATCTACAACCTATCGTACACCATATGAATATTGTTTACTAGAATACAAATACAAACTATATACTCAAAATAGAATAAACAATTCATAAAGCAACTATCGTTATATTTTCGCATATGGAGGGAGTCCTAGATCGTTTAATTTTTATGAATTAAGTTAGTTTATAATTAAGTAAAGTTAAGTAAAGAAATAAAATAAATTGATCCGGAAGACTGAAGACTAAGAAAAGTGTTTTATGTCATTGATTATTTATCATTGGTCGTTATCAGTGGTTAGTGAGATTAGTCAAGGTTTTTTTTTTTCGTATTTTGTAACTAGTACGCTGGAAATTGGCTTTAAGATTTCTTTACTGATGCAATACTATGTCCACTGGTGAATATTTAACATAATATGACAAAACACATTTTGGTGAACTATGTTTACAATCATATACTCACGTGATGCTCTTCGTGATGTTCTTCGTTAATACCTCCACGACCTTCTTCTATCGGTTCACTATAATACTGACACCAGGCCACCCTTTGTGCACAAGTAGCGAACACCAACATTTTGATCGCCTACGTTCAAGTGAAATTAATTATACTAATTTTAAATTTATAATAGTAATTTAAATTATATGAAGATATTCATTACAACGAGTCATCGCTTTGCAATAATATACGCGATATCAAAATTTCCCTCCGATATTATATTGTACTCGTATATTTACGTAATGATTCATGAACGACAAAATACGTGTCATAATGTAACAATAAACAACATTACACGGAGTTCACGTTAATAGGAGTTTTCGATAATAATAATAATAATAATAATAATAATAAAATGATAATATTATTATAATACGATAAAAAATTATCTATAAGATTTAATGTAATATAATATATTTTTATTCATTGAAATCTTTTGTTGCGATTTGGTTGAGAAAAATAAGTTTTTACTATAAGAGTTTCAGTAGTACACGATGCCGTTTTATTATAATACGTATAACGAAATTATGAATAAAATACAATAATATATTGATATTATTAAATGGTTTCATTCATCGAAAATTAGAATTAGACATGCAATTTAATTTACATTCAATTCGCAACACTATGACATTTTGACAAATTCCAAAAATATAGGATTTCCTACTATCTATTCCGAAATAAACATAAATCAAATTATAACCACGTTCATTTTTCCTATATATCTTACTCCAACAGTTTATCTAATATAATTTTACCATTTTACCACATTAATGCATACAAATTGAAAATATGAATTTTATTTATTAGAAATTATTCATAAAATTTATATCAAAATTAATTTTAAAAATGTATTAATTTCTATATTTTTTATATTTAAAAATTTAAGAAAAACAAGTAACAATATTTGAATCAAAATATATATAAAATATTAATCATTAAAATAATTACATAGCATATACCTTGTATTATATTGTTTTATTTATTCTTATTTATATTATAGATATTGAATTAATAAATTAGATTTACTAAAATAGGTATAAACCTTAATACTTAATAAAAACAATATTTAATTAATTTTGTAAAAAAAAAAAAAAATATGTATAGTGTTAATATATTATTAATTTTAGGACATTAGTATATTAAAAATGTGTTATACTCGTATGTGTTATACATTTAAAATATATACCTATAAATATAAATAAAATTTATAAACATAAGAATATATAATTTTTTAAATATTTAAAATCAATCCATGAATTTATTGATTATAGAAAAATCTAATTTTTAATTGAAAACCGCAATACAAAAAGTTCTGTACTCTGAAATTATATACAATATTTTTGTATAATATGTATCAACTTATTCCTTTCTTCTATGATCCTATTCAATTTTTTAGCAATCAAATATTTTAAAGTTTAATTATTAATAAATTCCCATGTACAATCAATTGTTGTGCCTAATAATGGCAATAATAATATTTAAATGTTTGATAGAAAAATAATATAATATCGTATAAATAATACATTAACGTACCTAGTGAATATTAATACATTTTAGTATTAGTTATGATAAATCATAATATTAGTATTTATTTAAAAATAACATTATATTTAATGTTATTTTATAATTAATGAGATATAGAACTATTTGACGTAAGCTGTACATTATGTAAATAAAAGTAAATATTCTATTAAACTTAATTAGATTATACAATTTTAATTTACATTTAATTATAAAGATACTAAGATGCTTAGAGACTATTGTACATAATTAGGTACGACTGAAATGTATACATAATTTATATACAGAGTGTCACAGATCTATTTACTAATTATAATATCTCCGTAAAAAATTTAAATTTTTGAATGCAACTTTAAAATAATAAATTAAGTACAACGTATAATATTACATATGATATTACTTTTTTAATAAAGACATCCCATAAAAAAAATAATAAAATAAATTTAAACTTTTTAAGTTTTATAATATTTTATGAGAATATTTATATAAGAATTGTAATGTGTCAACCTCCTAATTTAATCAATTTTTAGTATTTTTTTTCATTTATCGAAGTAATTATATTATCTTTGTCGTTATTATTTGTAATAATTTAATCTGAAAAATTTATTGCTAATCATTTAGGTCATTTAGTTAGGTATTAGGATAATATTATATTTATTAAATATTTTGATTATATTGATTAAGTTACAAAAATTGACAGAAATCTAATTTTTCAATGAAGAAAGATTCTTAAAAATCATCACCTTGACTAAAATAGAAATTTAACACATTATAATATTCATAAAAATATGTTTTAAAATATAATAAAAAATTTAATTTTTAAACTAATTATCTTCAAGTTTTATACAACTTAAAAATATAATTTTTTTTTTTTTTATTCTTTTACTAGACGTTAAAATCCAAAAAAAATAGAGATAATATTATAGCTTATTGTCCAAGTAATAATTTTAATTTTAACTGCATTTAATAATTTTTATTTATTATAATATTATAATATTTGAAATTAAATTTTTTGGCGTTTATACTAGGTATAATATTATGTGATAATAATACGAGTATATATTTATTGTATAATCTATATATATATATAACCGTAAAATCCTTAAATGTTTTATTTAATATATTATGTATTGTCACATTATGCAATGATATAACATTCCCTATTGTTTTAATTATTATTTTTAAATTTTCATTTGATAATAATAATAATAATAATAATAATAATTCCTAACATAACTTAATCATATCACATAAATATTAAAATTTATCACTGGTTGAAAAGTAAAAATCATGTTTATATTATTAAATAATAATACATGACCAATATCACATAAAATAAATGAATATTATTTTGATTAATTTATATGTAGGTACATATAATTACTCAAAATTTGATTAAACTTATTTGTCCAAAATATATTTTTTAGAAAAACGTACGATTGTAATTTATTTTGATTTTGATTATAGTTCAACCCACAGTTCTATTCTATTCTTACTTGGTTAAGTAGTTTGACATTCATATCTTGTAAAAAGTCTTATATCTTCTTGTATTAAATGTTCCTCTTCTACAACGATCGTCTGTCAGGTACAGAAGTCCAAGGATAGTTTGGTGGCTGACGGTCAATACTGTTTGCGGATATTTTCTTGACTAATAAACCGGTCTAAGGATAATAATCGTATTATAATAATTTGAATGAATACCTAGGTAACTGTTTCTCGGTGTAGTGATGGCTAGGTCTATGACCAACACTGGTACGAACCGTTAATTATATGTATCGTATTATTTTCCCTCCATTTTTACCTTATATTATATTATTTTTCTCCACCACCAGATCAACCGTGACATAATGACCGAAAATCAACGATAAAAAAAAAAAAAACTAATAATAAGTATATCTGATTCAGGTATCCGGTTACGTCTTCTGATATTGTTAATAATACCACCTACTACATAATATAATAATATATTGACAGCTGCCGATTGACAATGGTCAACTGCAGAATGGTGGTGTTATTTTGTAATCGATTTGGCGGAACGGTACAATAAAATATAATGCAATGTTTCTAAAATATTCGAATGTTGTAGCTTATATTATATCTATAATAGTGTTGGTACGTGTCTGATGCACACATTGCTTTTCTGACATTAAATCTTGACAATAATTCCGGTAGTTTATGTTAACTCACAAATCATTCTCATAACAGTTATATGATAACGCCAGAAAAGCAAAATTTAAATATTTCTTACAAATTAATACAAATAATACTTTTAAAAATCACTTTTTGTTTTAGTTATAGGATTGAAATAATTTTAAATTGTACTGATTGATATGTAATTCCAAAATAGGTATCTAATTAATGTTTGATGTTATTATTTCATTACATTTTATCCGTTTTATAATATAAAAATATTAACCACAAAATATATTAATTTTTTTCATAGGGGTTGCCTGGTCGATCCCCACCGTAAATACGTCTCTGCTAAAAACATAAGTTAATGATGAATTATTAAACAAACATTTATTATTGTCTATTGACGTATACGGTATAACACATGCTTTTTGAAGGAATTTGTTGCACATTATAATTTTTGTTTAAATGACTTGCTAAATTTTTTCTATATTTTATTTCAAACCATTAAAAATTCACAATAAAATATAATACATAACCTGATATTATCTTAATTAAGTAAATACTTGGTTATTATCAATGTAGTTATTTTTTTTTTTTAAATTTACTATTGCTGTTTAAGTCAAAACTTTAGAATGAATATTACACTGTAGTCTGTACAAAGTCATATTCAGATTTATTATTATGATATACTATACGCGTATGGGTTGTAGGCATCAACGAAGACATATAAAATAATAATAATAATATTTGAGAGAAAAATATTAAATTGATATTCGGTAGGTAATGGAAAGTACACCGAAAATAACAAATACGAATGAATGACTAACGTAGAACTAAGGGAAATTGTTAATAGAATATTTAGATTTTATCAGTTTATATTACGTTTCAACTGAAAATAATGTTACAAAAATATCTTTCAAATATTTGATAACTTTTGATATTTTCTATTAATTTTTAAAACTATAAAATAGTTTTCAACAAATAAAAAGGAAAATCTTCAAATAATAAAAAATAAACTTTTAATCTATGTATTTGACACATTTTTGCTTTAATAATGTTAGTAGCTTTCTGACATTTTATTTGTTATACCCTTTCACATTATAAATGAAATAAGAATGTATATGTATGATGTGATGTATGTTTCTAGAAAAATCTAAAAATAAACATATTTTATGACATTTTAGAATAATGATTATTATATTTTTTTAGTTTAAAGTTATTATAATTTGTCTCATAAATACTATGCCATAATAATATATATTTTGAATAAAAATTACATTTTTCTCGTGTTTGATAGCCGAATAATACGATACCGAATAAGCCACGTGTTTAATAATATATTATTATAATAATATACAATATACAATATACAATATACTATAATGTACATAATTATCACTATTTCTCAACAAAATAAATTTCAGTGTAATATTGATTTATAATATTTATTTCACATTTTTTAGTATAATATTCGACAATATGTTAAAAGTTTTAAAACTAATGGTTTGTATTATTAAATTTATTTATTTATTATTAATCGTATTCATACCTACCTATACTAAACCCATCTTTATTATTTAATTTCATAAATATTATTAAATATTAATAAAATAAATGTAATGTATAAAAATAAATATCACAGTTGAAAAGCAACCTACAGTGTGTATAAAATATATTATACCTAAGTAGTTTTATTAGAGCCGGTATACACGACTGATAATTAATCAAAAGGCATTTCGTATTGCATTAAAATATTATCTTTCGAAATTATGTTGGTTAGATTCTAACGATCGACATTTTTCGGACGATTTATAGATTTTAATATCGTTGATATTATAAAATTTCTTTATCCTAAAACGATAATTATCGTCCTTGTTAAATGTTATAATCAGTTTATTTTTGTACATTTTAATTGACGTGTTTTCATCGTTAGTACGATATTTTATCGTTATTGTGTTAATCACTCTATCAATGTTATTATATAAATATATTATAATAATATTTTAATAGGATAAAATGCCGTGCGATAGATAAACGGTCGTCGTCTGTACCGGCTCTCAGTATCTCATAAAACATAATCAATATGTATTATATTTATTGCTCCAATAAATTTCTTACGTTTAAAATTCCAGAGGACGCCCCTTCTGGATCACTCTCCCAACTCGTATTATAATATATTCCAAAAAGGCTGTTATTAATTATTATCATAATACAGCGACGGCATTGAACTCCTGTTCATGGAAATTTCAATTGTTATGCGAGTGAATTTATAATATTAAAATTATATTTAGTTAACTATTTGAGAATTGTTGAAATCAACAAATAACTATACGATATAATATCTCCCGCAATATTTCTTCGATTGATTTATTAATGTTTTGTGTGCCAAACATCAACACCTCATAATATAATAAGATTATACCTCACTAACGTCAATCAAATATTAGGCACTGAGTATTGACTAAAGTTATTCATTACCAATCAATTCAAATTAACCAGACCGTGTTTGCTATTATATTTATTTATATAAAATAATTATGCCTTTAGATTATTCGATGCACATTTGGCAACCAAATATAATATAATATTATATGCTGTACTAAACAGAATATAATAATATGGGATACTATTAACATAATATTGTTTTTACTGTTAAGTTAAGTGTTAACATTTTCACATACTTTAATACTTATATATATATATATATATATATATATATATATATATATATATTTAATTTTATAAGCTGATAATCTATGTGATAAAAAAGTTTTTGAAATTAATTTAAATAGGTCTTACGGGAATTTACAAACATGTTAACTATTTTTAAAGCATGATTAAACATAAAATCTTACTCAGAACTTTTGTATAAAAAGTACTTTTTTATCAAACACTACGACAGAATTTCCCAGATAACTTAACTAATTGCAATATCTGGGTAAAAAATAAAGACTTTTTAATATCGTTTTTTAATTATTATTTATCTATAATATTACTGTTATCATTATTTTCAGTTTAAACATAAAGTAAAAAAAATTAAATAATTACTTTAAATTTATTTAAGCTATGTGAAATTTGAAGATAACCAGTTAAAAAATAGTTTAAACTTTTAAAGAGTATATTATTATGAAAATGTTGATATGTCAACTTTCTAATTTAAACAAAATGTTGACTTTTAAGAATTTTTCATATTTTTGAAAAAGTCATATTTCTGAAGTCAATTTATAAAATTATTTAATCTATTACCGTTTAGTTATTATTAATATACCTGTATTATTATTATTAATAAACATTAGTATATTAATATGGTTGATGATAATTGAAAAATTACTATTGGACTCGTAGATACAACTACTTTATGTACTATAATTTACTTATCGTAATATTGATAACACGAATTTTACATTTCACAATCTAATAGGTTAAATAATTACAAAAAATGAAAAAAATATCTGAATATCGACATCGAGATATTTCAATTAGTAAATAGATCCGAGACACTCTGTTTACTATATTTTATTCAATAACAAATATGTTTTCATTATAATAATTTTTACAATAATATCACTATACATAATTTAAATTTAATAATACACAAAATTTTTATACATACTGATAAATAAAAAATGCATTTTGATTTATTGTACATTAATTGTACATATACGCAGGGGCAGATCCAGCACAAGTTAATGGTGAGGGGGCGATCTGAGATAACGGAGGGGGGGGGGGCGAACTATAATTTTTGTGTTAAGTATATATATAGGTATATATTTAGCAAAATGTCCATATTTGAAATTCTATTTTTCTGATGGAACGTGTTGGGGTAGATCACCCCTCCCTGGATCCGCCACTGCACATACGGCAATAATTATATTTCACACCGTTCTAAAAAATAGTGTCACCGTTACATTCGTTACAACTATTATTTCACATTCATAAAACTGTACATAGACAAATTTAAATGTCAATTAATTATATTATAACATATTATTGGTACCTACAGACCAACTGGCATAGTGACATTGTTTTAAAAATGCGGCGATTTAGTACAGTAAAACATGTATTTCATGCGTGACCCCACTACATGTAATAATACGTCTTATTTAAAACTGTTGTTTAGATTATGTTTACACGAACGACAACAAATGGTTTGATGCAATTGCGAAAATGTGTGCCAGTTATAGATATAGGTCCCAGGCACTGGCGGTAGGCACTGTCGACCAAACATTTCGTGTTTACTGGTACATGTCTAATTGCGCTCCGATTAATTATAGACGGTTTCAAAATGATACTTTTATGAATAATTTTTTAATAATATAACGATCATTTTTCCTCTTCGTATTTGGTTAGATTGATTTTACTCTAAACCGACACGACTGAATAAATGTTAAGATTTTAGATAAATAAAATTAGTAATTATTACTAACACATCACGAGTATATTGGAACATGAAACTCATGCCTCCTCTCTTCTATAATTATTTTATATAACATATAGCTGGACGACAATATTAGGAATTTCATGCTAAGCATTTTATACTAAAAAATTTAATTTTTTTTTTTTAGATAGATTTTTATTTATTTAATTTGATAAAGCAAAAATTGTACGTCTTGATGTTAACTTTAACAAATTACAATGAATATTACTGTATTATAAGCGTGTACATTTTAACATTGATTTTACTTTTTAGCAATAAAATAAGACATTTGAATAGGTACCTAGTGTAAAATGATATTCTCAATTTTGGATTATTTTTTGTGTCTAAACGTTGTCATAATCTAGGCAAATATTTTATTACAGTTCTCAAATCGGAAATAAAATGATTAAAATTTAATTAAATCAATAATTATGATAAATGCATTCATTGATACACAGCGATAATATTTAAACTATATTATCCAAACTATCGTTCGAGTCTTTATTTTCACTGTCAAAATAATTGTAGTACGTCTAAGGAATATCTAGAATATTCAATTCAAATGCCACCGTGAGGACACGGTCGACTAAACACGGTCGGCTTGAGACAATTTTTCTTACATTCTTCCAGAAATCTTCAATGTTCTCGTATTACCGAACGTACACGAAAGTATATCATCGTTATCCGTCGTCCTGTTGACAGAAGATTTCTGTGTGTATGACTTTTGGGATTCGTGTGGTTTCTGAGGATCTCCCACGATTTTATTACACGAACGTGGTGTTTCGATTGTGAATATTTGGGTACAATTGTTGACATTAATAATTGTGTAATGATAATCGTTAAAATGTCAAATAGAAGTCACATTTAGACGGGGACGCTGACAGTTATCAAAACAATCGTTTTTGTTCTTATAATGAATTTTGTTTTCACACACTAATGATCTGATGCTCGTTGTACTCATCATCAACAATGACTATCAGGTCCCTTGTCAACAGTTTTATTTGGATGCCGACTGTTTTGCAAATTGAATACGAAACGTCTTTGGGCGGTTTAACGGATGTTTTCTCGCATCAATTTTCCGTTGCGTCAGTGTTCTCGTTTGGCTTTATCCATTCTTGAATAGTTTGAGACCGAAGAAAATCACTAATATTGCTTCTTCCACAATATAGTTTCGAAATTGGATCATTTGATTTGGCAACGTTTTATTTGCACTACACGGAGTATAATTTGATTTCTCTAAATATATCGGATATTAATATTTTGTTCGTTATTTGAATTGTAGTTTTAATATTGTGTTTTGATCAATTCTAGCTTAAAATGCTGGTGTTTATGTTATTTTATCTATTTTAAAGCAAACTGAGATTTTAAAAATTATGTATAACAAAAAAGTAAAAATAAATAATTTTTATTTACCATTACAGTATATGTTTTACTTGTGTACTAGATTACTTAGTTGTTACTGGAACAACAACATAAAATTAAATTATAAATTTGTCTAATATATTTTATTATTATGTTATATATAATGTTTAATATTTTGATACAAGTTATCAAAATTATATTTAGGTAATACAAATTTTACGGTTTATATTATTATCTTTAAAAATTCGGATATATTTCATAAATTAGGGTAATAATTGAATTCAAACACTATAAATGCCTAATCGAATTTAAATTGTATAAAAATATTGAATTATATATAATTTTAAATGATGTAAATGTAAGTTTTCAAAATTATAATACTACCGAGAGAATATAATATAAAGTAATTTTATAATAGTATTTTATAAGTACCTTTATAATTTACAATTTACAATCTCGCGAGACCATGATTAATAAATAAAAATACTTTATTATTTTTCAATTAACATATTATTTTTTGTAATAAATAATAATTCTTACTTTTAACTATGCCTCATTACTTATAATTTTTTTTGATTGTCACTATCAAGTATCAATAGTGCGGTAGAGTAGTGCTACAGTTAGGTACCAGGTACCTAGATGTAATATTAGGCATAAAAATAGATTACCTATTTTAATTTTAATATTTTAGCTGTGGGATAATTTATTGTATTTCCTTAAATATTCTTATAATTCTAATATTTATATGATAATTTATATAAACAAAATTATAATATGTTTTTATCAACTATGTTAATGTAAACTATAATATATAGTTTATTAAAAAACTTAGAAAGTATCCAGTTTCGTAAATTATATTATTTGGATAAAATATATAGAACAATTAATTTATAAATGCAAACAAATATAATACAATCCTTAATATCTAGCATTGCGATCAATATTTTAGTAACAATTTACATTTTAAACAGAATCAGTTATTCAAATACTTATCAAATATGCATATGGTAAGTTCTATATAATTATAATAATTTAATATTAAGAGAACGTTACACTCGCATTTATTGTCTTCGTCTATCAAACGGAAGATTTAACAAAATCACAGACGCGTAGAATAGGAACAAAAAAATTTAAGTTAAATACCAACTTATAATATAAAAATGTATTCATAAAATGTATTTGTGATGTCATCTTATTAGTAAATAATAAGAATTATTAAGGGTTAATTAAATTACTTTTACTTTAAATTATTACTGTAACAAAGTGAAGAAATTTTAATAAATAAATCAAATATGAGTTGTGACAATATCGTTGACCGTCATAACTTTTGGAACAAACACATTTTTCAAATAGAACACTAATATTTATTATTATACATTATTAGATATTTCATTTTATTATTTTTAGGATATTTATATTTTAAATAAATATTAGTTATTTTAAAAACTCCCCTATCCAAAAAAAAACAAATACTTTCTACCTACGCCCAAGTATTACTAATTATCATATACCTAATTTACAACAAGTATTTTGTAATATTGTACTGGACTATTTAAGATTTTGATGCACTTAGATTTCGTTCTTTTAAATAGTAGTAGATATTTATGATTATTTTATAATCAATAACAACAAATTTAAGTAATATTATGATAATAAAATAAGTGTATTATAAATTTATAAGATTTAGAATAATTCTAAATTTATGAAAAGTATTTTAAGTTATTTTTTTTTGTTTTGGAATCTTGGATAATCAATATTTTCACTAGAAACGTACAGGAAAATTATTAAATTTTAAATTTAATTATGTGATTTAATATTTTTCAATGAAAATATAAAAATATAATTATAATTTATATATTATAATTTTTAATAATACTCTTCCAAAATTCATTTATTTTAAACAGATGATATTGAAAACTAAGAATTTGTACAATATTAATAGCCGATTTTAAACAATTAAATTATTGAATGAAATATGAAAGATACCTAACAATTTTAAATATTTATCTGATTTAAAATCATATATTAGTTGGGTATAAAAATTTATTTTCCAATATATATTTGGGATAATAAAACATCTAATTTTAGATTCTAAGCCAAGTCGGAAATGTATTGGTTTTACTAAAAATGATGTTTCTTTTTTTCATTTATTCTGAAGACTTTTTTTTAAGTGGCAATAATGGTCAGATTACCATGAATAGGGTATGCTTTCGGTAGAATATTGCACCTTTGTTACTTTATTTGAATCACTTTTTGAATTTCTCAAAAGTTTTCCTTGAAAAAAGAAAAACTACCAAACAAATGACGGAAAAACGTTAAAATTCAAGGAAATAGTAATTTTGACGAAATTTATTTTACATTTATCATAATAAATCATGCAATTTTGAACGTAGGTACTTGAAATTATTTTGAGTATTTCTGATAGATAATTTACACACGTGGTAAACTTTTGAAACAACTTATTAGTATAATATTACATTTTAATGAGTTTCGCTCAAAATCGTATTTTTGAATGCAATATTGTTGCGTTCAAATTTTAATTATAATAAACCATTTATTTCCGAAGACCAAAAGGACGAAGGAGAAACATTCAAAATCTACCTTCCTGTTTTTTTAACTGCGTAGTTTAATTTCTCATAACGTATTATTATTGTAAGCATCATAGTATTGGGAGGAAGTAATGCGAAAGCAGTTCCCTTCCGGTTCTCGGTTCAAATATGAAAAAAAAAAGTATCAAATTATTAAAGTACTCTTTTTTTTTTATTCATAATTTTCCAGTATTACATCCTCTTAAGGTATTAATTTATTAATATATTTATTTTAAAAAATGTCATTTAATAAATTAATAAAAACTTTTAAAAAAATATTTATTTTAATAATGAAATCAATGATTTAAAGGAATTAATAAATAAAAATAATACACTATCAAATTTTGTAAATTAATTTTTCTTTATTATTTCTTTACATTTAGATTTTATTTTACGTAATTTCGTTTAAATTTCTATTTCTTGAGACTCATCTTAAAATTCTTTCACGTTTTAAAATCAGCGTCACAATTAAATGTAAAAGTATGTGACAATAGGAGTTTTACCGGTTACCCGATCACGTATTTAGAGCGTATTGTATAATGTTGGCGCATTATAAAACAAGATTACGATTCAATGCATTTGTGATTTTCTGACCATGATTAAGTACAATTGAAAAATGTGCAGATAAAAAATGCCATAACATGGTATATTCATATAAAATAGTTATATCTGGTTTTGGCACGGATATTAAAGCACAGTAAAAATATTAAATAATATTAATGTTGCATGACCCGTTTATGACAATGTATTTTTATAGTTTTATAATATATTTTAACAACATAGTTTTACCTAACTTATTTAGTATTTTTAATATTTCTTGTTGAATACATACGTAGTAAATTTTCATCATTATGTTATAATTGGATT
The DNA here is from genome assembly GCA_013282895.1 of Eriosoma lanigerum. Lineage (NCBI taxonomy): Eukaryota > Metazoa > Arthropoda > Insecta > Hemiptera > Aphididae > Eriosoma > Eriosoma lanigerum. Next base: position 5,991,428 of record CM023357.1, on the reverse strand, counting down.
ATGTTATATTTAATTATAGTATTATGGTTACACGTTTAACGATACCATTTATATTTATTAAATAATAATTTTATTAAATTTCAATTGTGATTTTTCTAAAAATGGTCTCTAAAACGATTTCTTTCGAGACCAAAGTAATGGTTATTGGGGAGAGAAGTTAAAACAAACAATTTTATGAACTGGCTTATAAAGCCATAAAGGTGATTTGGATTTCTATGGAAGATTTTTCAATAAACTAATGATGTGTACGGTTATTATCATTCTATAAAGCATTATAATAATAATATGTAGGCATATTGATTTAAATGATTGCAGTTGTAGAATATTTATAAATAACTTGTTCACCTAACATAATTCATCACGGAACAATCTAACTAATTGTTAATGATATACCTACACTAAATTATAATAATCATATTTTTAACAATGATTAAAACTTTGATTTGAAGAAGTGTTTGAGAAGACGTATGAGAAGACGTAAAAAAGTCGGTGCTGTCAAAAATATTTAAATAAATTGTAATAACTTCAACTACCATTACTTATAATACGTATAAAATACGATTAAAATATAAAAAAATCTTATTGATTTGTTCGATTCAGATTCTTTATGCTTTTTTTAAGAATATACATTTTTTATTACTACGACCAAATTATAATTTCGATCCGTATACTCAAGTACCAACTGTTTACAAAAATAATATCGAAGGAAGTCCTCAAGAACAGTATGAATAAAACATGTAAAAACTTTTTAATGAGTTGAAAAATAATTATAATATAATCAAATATTTATTAAAATATATTGATTATTATTATTATGAGAATGTATTTAAAATCATTTGTGTTTATTTATTTAGTTATACTGTAATTGCATTACTAATGACCTAATTATTTATTGTGTAGAAACCATTGAATATTAGATAGAGAAGAATAAAAGTTACTAAATTTTGAACCATTAGAATTTTAGTTTAACAATATATTCTTGCTCTTGATGCCTTAATTGTATACTCTAAGAGTCTATGTTTCGTAATAAAAATTGTTTAGCTTGATTAATAAATGTATTTTAAATAATTTAATAATTGTTTGTAAATTAAAGAACTCAAAATAATATTAATACTTAATATTTCAGATCTCATTTTCGTTGAACTCAATGCGTAATTTTTCGTAATATATGTATAATTACTAATTATTTTAGTCATTAAAAAAATATTTCAATGTATATTTTAAAATTAACTCTAATTTTATCATTCCATTCTTGATAAATATTTATTTTTTTATTTTTTGTTTTTAAATTATAAATAAAGTTTAATACATTATTTATTAATTTATTTTATTATTGTAAAATGTAATAAATTTGTAATAATTAAGTCATCAATTAATTATACATTTTTTTGTTATAACTAAGTTATATAACAACGATTCAAGTAGGTAGATATCTAATGTAATATATACATTACAATACAATTGTTTACAATGTACTTACATTATTCAGAAATCAAATACAAACTATATATTAATATAACTTAATCATTTTATTTCATGTAGGTAACATATTTAATATTTCTATATAATGATAAAAAAGTATTTGATTTATATGTATTCAAACTCATATACACAAAAAAATAATGTGATGTAATAATTTAATAAATTAATATATAAATACTTATAAAAAGTTAAATGTAAAACTTCAAATTTAGATAACAATTGCATAAATAATTAACTTCTTTAAATTTATTTATTTACTTATTAATTTAAAACTTAATGATTTTTAAGTAGTTTCTAAAATGTTTGTATTTCTCTATTGCACATAGCACTTACAGGTTATAAGTACATTTTTGTTTGTGGATATAGAACATAAATACACACTTACTCATATACAGTACTGTACTGCAGTCTATTACTGTTATTACTGCATATTTCATATTTGATATTGCACAAAATTGTATCCCCTGTTTTAAAGTAGAAATAAATTTAAGATAAGTTAAAAATTTAAACGAAAATATAAATATACATTATACAATATTATAATAAATATAATTAATGAGATAATTCAGATTTTATTAAATTAAATATAATTTTGGATGGTCAGTAAAAATTATTAACTTTTTTTAACCATTATGATAAATAAAACAAAATTTTAAAAACTTATAATAATAATAGTTAACACAAATAATAAAAGCATAATCTGCCACTAAATTGTCAACCTATTAATTAGATTAAATACAAGAATATTCTAAAAAATGATACATAAGACATTAATCTAAAGGTAAGAACTAATTCAAAAATTTAAGAAGCAAAGCTATTTTTATCAAACTCATTCAGGATGCAGTTAAAAGCCATTTATATAACACAACTAGAAAGCAAAACCGTAGGAATATTTCTAATATAATCTTAGCCGTGATCCAAGACAAGTATCGTCTCCGTTGTGAATGACAACTAAACGATACTCAGCTCAAAAATTGTCTAAGCTGCAAAATTAAACTTAATGGAAGACGAATAGGAAGCTTATTTAAAATTATAAATTTTGATTTATGAAATATTTTATGTCATTTACATAGTATACATTTTTATCACGCATATTATCGAAATTGTATTCAAGCCTCTACGCTTATGGTCTGTGTTAAATTTTTATTTTTTTTCATGCAACAATTATTGATTTCGTCAAAAAGTCAAAAATGTTTAATAGGTACAAAATAAAGTAATTATTATATTTCTTATTAAACAATGAAAATAAACGACTGAAGTTTTCTATGTATAAGTATTATTATAGATATTGAATATTTTATCTTTCAAGAAAAAAATTGATAAGCTGTCATTAAAATTGACGGACGACGATTGAAACGCACAAATTATTATTAAGAAACAGTGTCGACCGGTCACATCCAGTGTTGAAAAAAGATAACTAAAAAAGTATCTAGATGAAGGTAAAATATATTCTGAAGATAAATATCTAAATAATTAGAAAAAAATTTACAAAATAATTTATCTACATAATGATAAAACTGGGGTTAAGTTTAATGTATTATACTTCTATTACATTTTCAAACTGTAAAATTCAAAACTGCAAATTATAATGAACATTTTATATATTTTGTTACATGTTATAACTTATAACATTTAATTTAATATACTTATATGAAAAACAAAACTACTTCATTTGCTGTTGCCTTTAGAGCGTATAAATAATTTAGTTTAAAATATTGAAAACTGCCATAAAACCAAGTTTTGATTTTTAAATATCTATTGATAAACAACCATAACCCTACATTTTGTATATTTGGTTGAAATTTTACTAAGTAAGATTTACATAACTATAATATAAGCTTAAAATAACATAAATAACTGCAAAATATAAAATTTAAAGCATTTAAACTAACAAGTTAGTAGAAGTTTAAATATTAAAATTTAATTTTCATAAAACTAAATATTTTGAATTATGGAAATCTTTTAACAAGGGTGCGACAAATATATTTGTTATGACAAGACACCATGTATCATTGTATCCTACATTTTGGTATATTATTATTCGTCAATAATATTTTAAAAATTATATACAAATTTAATTTTTAATTCTTCAATAAAATTTTACGATAAAATTGATATTACAACATGATATGACTTTTATAAAAAATAAATATTATGAAGATTTTTTATGAGATAAATTAATAAAATGTAATATTATTTGCACATTGAATGAGCTAATACATTAAATCGGAAAAAAAAACAGACAAAAAATGAACAAATAATATACTATATATTAATAATATGGTAATTGTATCAAAGTAATTTTATACAAAATATGTTAATAATAAATTATTTTAAATCAATATTTTATTTACATACAACTAAAGAATAAATTTAAGTGTAAACATTTTATTTATTATGTAAGTTGTAGTATTGTTTTAATAAATCGAAATGCTAAAATTACGAATGTAATCAAATCAAAACAATGTTCATAACAACAAAATATAAACTTATTAAATATATAACTTATAAATGTATTGTATAATAGGAAGTACTTACTCAAGGTCTTTCGACATTTTGTAAAATATGATTATAGAGCGCGAGCATTATTTGCATTTTAATAATACCACGAAGGGCCAATCAATAAAAGCTATAGCATTATCAATAATAATAATCGAGATAAATTATTGTCTAAATATTATAACTAATTAGATATTGAATTAATTTATTATACATATAATTATGTATAAGTACATATAATTTATCGGCTGTTCATATCCTTTTTATGATCTATCGACTTCTATGTATATTTATATATCGTCTAGTTGTGACGATGCTTGCCATGTACAACTTTAATGTTATCCCATATTTCATTTAAATTTGTAATTAAAGAATTTACAAACTCATGATCATTATCCGAATGGAGTATAGCCGGTGCACCAAATATTGTATAAAAATATATATATATATATATTATATCGAATCGATATTTAATTTAGTTTTTATTACCAAATTAGGAATCTTCTGCATAATTTATTTTTAAAAAAACTTATACTAGTCTATTTTGATAAATCTTCGAATGTGTGTATATTTAAATAAACATAACCGTTAAAAGTATAAACTATAAAAATTACAATACAAAGTTGTATAATGATGAATTATTAAATTGCGTTTCATTACGTTAGATAAATTCGAATAAATGTAGAAAATTAGAGTACTTGAAACCAAATAAAAGGGAGATAAATCAAATTAGATGATGAAAATTAAAATTTATATTTGATTTTAGGTCACCGACAAGTTTCATTAATAATTTATTCATTACAATTTATTCTACGTTAATAATATAAACTTTATTAAAATCATTGAGTCATTTAAAAGATATTTCATCAAATAAAGTAGATAAACAAACTTAAATTTTATCCTATACTGATTGCTAGCGTGTCAAACGTAAGAAAATGGAGGATAAGCAATCGTATACCAAATAGACATAAACTTTTTCTAAAAATCAAAAACATCACAATTAAAATTGTTCATAAGTTGTAGGATTACGAAAACAATGTTTGGTAATAAAAATAAGTAAGGAGAGCCTACTCTACGATAATTGTAAATGTCAGGTTTGTAAATGTATTTTAAACAATAAACAATAAATATAATATGGTTTTTATCTTATTTTTTTATAACTCAATACTGTTACTTTCGGTTTTGATATTTTATTGATCATTAAGTTTAATATTAAAATACAAATATTATAAAACACAAAATGTAACTTACAACAATAGTATAAATATATTGTGGTCGGTCAAGTAAGTACTTAAAACATCAAATATGTAGATAAATCTATTATGTAAAAAAATGTAAAATATTACGCGTAGGATTTTCGTTATTAAATGTGCAGGAAGATCATAGAAACTAAATTTAAATTTAAAATATAAAATTTTTTGTTTTTCTAAACTCAAAACGTATTGAATTTTAACAAGAATTCCAGTACAATAAAAAAAAATCACTCGATTGATAACTTGGAACTGCGAGAGTTGAGGTGCGAGAGAACAGGACCTTTGAGATGTAAATAATTTTCATATTAGAATATTCTGTTACATGTATATTGTACTAAGTATCTGAGAATATAATTTAAAATATCAAGGTTGTAACCGCTATTTAGATAATACATTATTGAATTTAATTAATTTTTATTCTTACTTTTTAGTAAAACTAACTTAATTGAAAAATTATTATGTATTTATTACATATTTTATTATTTATACATTATAGTTATTTTTATATGCTTAAATTAAAACCATACTATTGTAATAATATTACATTAGATTTTTAATTGAATAATCATAGTAAAAAGCAAATCGGAAACTATATACATAATTATGTATTAATTTTGTCTAATAACTAAAAAATAAAGTGGTGTGTATATAATAATTATAAAGTGATACTTCTTTTTCTTTTTAATTTTTTTTTATTCTATAATTAATATTTTTTTTTTTTTTTTTGTCAATTCCAATTAGAAATGTCCTATCTTTTTGTACTTGTCCCATATAATATAATATAATTAGGGATAAGGGATTATAGAAACGAATTTTTAATTTATCTATGTATACAAATATGAATTTAAAAAATCAAAGTATAGCAATAAATATGCACCAAATAGGAAGAAAATATTAAATTCTATGTTAATAAAAGAATAATTTAAATATAATAAACGTTTTTTTGAAATAAACGCTTAAAAATAATTTAACTTGAAATTTTAAAAATAAATAATATTGCTGTTTTTATGCGTATAACAGGAAAAAAAAATTATGTATTAATAATTATTGACAATCAAATAAGTCAGAGTAGGATAAAAATTAATAATGGTATCTTTATAAATATTCACTTTTATTTATTAAAATACGATTGAATGTTATAAAACTCAAACTCACTGATTGAATACAATATTAATAAACAAATTAGTACCCACAGACTTTATGTTTCACTTATTTTTAATAAGACAAATTATATTAAAAATAAATAATTTTACTAGATATACGTTTATATTTCCAAAAATCATTGAAATAAAATTTGTAAATAAAACTGTAAATAAAAGACAGATCACAACATGCGATTTCCATAACTTCTCATTTTTAATAAATTATAGACACAATGTATTTTAATGAGGCGTTTTCGCGGTTTCACATATATATTATACGTATATTTTGTGTTTTGAGACTTTAAATTTTACAATTTTTAAATATATTTTAAACGTACTCTTACGGAGTTATTAACATTTTTAATAATTTCCACATAACGTACATAAATATTAAAGAAATAAACACATATAATATAATAATAATAGAAGATATTATAATTACGTCATCTCGTGTGAAGTGCTGAATACAAGACTATTCTAATTCCCATGAGTCAACCTTGGGTCCGTTGTCTTATTGTTCGCCATGAGATCGCAAAGTTATAATATTTGAATTTCACCAAGTTTTTTGACACAATATCAAAATATTACAAGACATGTGTATAAATACAACTTCCAAATGGTAACATACCGTTTGTGTTCATAAACAGTTAGTACTCGTCGGACTAAAGAGATATAAATGATCGTCGACTACAGTTTTCATTTTCAACAAGTGTACGGTGTGAGTTGATAGTGTTTACGTATTTTGTTTTTGCATATTATTTTATTAATCAATTTGATATAAATTACATCCTTATAGACATTATGACGAGTTCTACGTTACAAGTTAGTTATAATATGTATTCTATTAATATGTATAATATAATATGAACTTATACCCTAAAGTTGATAGTAATCGAGTATTGAAAATAATATAGTATCTTATATTTATTTTACTATAAATCAACAAGTTCTAATAAATGATTATTATGAAAAAAAAAAATGTAATTACATATTTTTTAATTTCCAATTTCATGATTAGTTTAATGTTCAAAAATGTAATCTGGATTTTATTATAAAACGTCTATAAATAAACAAATTAATTTATAAAATAAAATAAATAGTTCATTATAAAAACGTATTGATACTTGTTTTCATGAATATTTTCAACATCGTTTATTATAAAATTGAAGGGTCGAGGGAATTGCACAACTTTCTCGATAAAGACTTTATTTATTTTAAACAATACTGATTTAGCTTATAAACATATCCATGAACAATAAAAATCATCAATCATGTATATTTTCAATATTTCGAATTTGTAAAATGTTATAAAACACTGTTATTACAAGATAAATATTGGTAAGTTTACCGTATTTTCTGCAGTTTATTTATTAAACTATAAAATATAAATGTATTACAATTTTTGATTACCAAAATATGAAAATTATTTTTATGCTTCTTAAATTTTAAGTAAGATTTGTATTTTCTTGAACAAACATTTAACAAAATTTTATAAAGTAAATCATGATTGCATTTTCATAGTTGTTAACAAACATTATCACATTATATAATATTATTATTATATATAAATTATACTAGTAGAATTTCGAATACGTATGAATTTTAAATAATTTAATACCTAGTAAATTAATTTAGAATAGCAATACTAATCATAAAATAAAGGTTATGTAAAATAAATTTCTAACAATATTGTTAAAGGTATATAATATTGACATAGTTAATTTAAGCATTTAAAATCCTATTAATATTTTTAATAATACTAATATGTGATATTAAAATATACATAAATTGTACGAAAAATATGTATATTAAACAAAATCAATAAATGAGCGTCCATAATAATAGTATAATTAACCCGTCTCTTCGAAAGTGTCTCTTTATGGTATAAAATACAAACTTATATTAATGCAACCATTAAAATATATTTATACTTGTATAATATTTGTTATAATAAATAATAGAATCAATAATATTTTTAACAAGTTTAACTATTTTTAGCAAAACGAGTTCTTATCATTTTAATACCGAAAATCCATCATTCATATTTTAGTTATATAACTGCTATAGTAGTGAAATATATATGTAAGTAATAATTATAGATTTATAGGAAATAAGAATAACATAATTAAAAATGTATAATATTATTTATGTCAAGGATGGATCCAATCGATGATAACGGAGAGGGAATTATAATTTTTTATATTATAGTAACTACAGTCAGTGGCGTAAATTCATAAATTCAAGTCCATTAATTTAACAAACTGATGCCAAGTTTTTTTTCGGGATTTCCTATACAGCTATACAAATTTGTTATTAAAACGTAGGTACTAAATCATATGAGTCTTACCATTGATTTGATAGTACATTTGTATACTTTAAATAGTTGTGTGAATATTGTATTAATAGTAATATAAAATCAATTATTTTACATTTATTTTATAAAGACAATGAAAAAAAAACAATGGATTTTCTTTTTTATGAAATTTAATATGCTAACATTTTATATATCTAAACAAAACCTTATTTAATAAATATGAATACACGATGAATAAAAACAAAATTAACATTATTTAATAAATAATTCAAAAATAAATCAATAAAATATAATTGAAGATTTTTGTAGCGACTTTCATAGACAAAAAAAATAATTTATACATTTAAATGGGAGCTGCAGCCCGCTCAGCCAACCACCTGGCTGCGCCACTGACTACAAGGACGATAAAAAATGTCCATATAATTTCAAATTTTTGTTTTATGGAACAGGGGAGACCATTTCTGGTTTATATTATTCTAAAAAACAAGTATAACAATAATAGTTAATTAATCATTATTTGTAATTGTTTAAATACATTTCCTATTGTTAAGTTAATAATATATCGTCGGTGATATTACAACACATCGTAAATCCCCCCCCCCCCCCCAAAAAAAAAACAGATTTATACATCAAAATTTATAGAAAATAAATTCTCTGTAATCAGGGCTTTAAACTCAAATTAATTTGAACCCGGAACACCACTATAAACCCTTATTAACCCAAATGTTATTAATTTGAAAAACCCGAAACCCAAATTAATTTTTCAAATTAAAAATTATTCTAATACGTTTTTTTGTATGTATTTATTACTCTGAATGTAAATTTGATTTTACCAATATTAAACTAGATAAAAACGGTTATGAGTACCCAAATGTATTGTAACTTTTTTTTTATTTTGGAATCTTAACACTCGAATATCATCAACATCCAAAGCCCATAACCAAAACAAATAATTCAGGTACAAAGTCATGTCTGTAATAAAAGGTTTAAATATATTTTATATCCTAATATCCAATGAAAATATAAACTTTTAAACAGTTTGCCGTATATGGTATACCTAATTTTATACCTGACCTAATCTAATTTTATGTCTCTCCAGAAAAATTAATTTCTTGTATTATAGTATCACCGACGATATGAAATATTTATAATAAAACAAACTTGACGTTTTCATTAATTTTATAATATATATATATATATATATTAAATTTTGTATAATCACATAATGATAATATCATTGATAACAATTAAATAACGTGAGAGTAGAAGATTCGTGTACTGATTAAACTAGATAAAACTAATGTTAGTACCTTATAAATAAAAATAATAGTTTAGTAATTAAGAATTAAAATAGAAAACATTTTAAAATGTATAACTCTCGCCTGAAATAAATGTATGTATTATTATTTTAATATTATTGTTGATAACATCAGTGTATTGTTATTTGCCTAATTTACAGCCGGATTCTAAGCAAACAAAAAATAATTATATTGGAACATGAGAATAATATAATAATAAATCACGTAAACTAATATTTATTATATTGCTGATAAATGATTATTAAAATCAAATATTATAAAATAAAATTAATTATTATAACGTTATAAACTAGAAGTTATAGTGTGAGATATAATTAACTTTAAACATATTCAATACACGATGTTTATAATATTATGTCTATTATTAGATATTTATAAGTATTGTATTTAATTTATTTATTATAGGAACTATTGGTCATTTTATGAATATTTCAAATGGTTTTAGGAAAAAATATAAATATGATGATTGTTTCAGGTATTTTCGTGCGTACTATTAATGGTTAGCATATCGTTGTCAAGGCCAAGATATTCAGGTCGATCGGATATTGATTATTACGTAAGGATACCGAACTATAATTTTATTTTAACTATATCTACTAGGTAGTAGAAAGAAAATGGTAGTTGAAATAATATATAATATTATTGATAACATGACCTGTATATTTATATATTTTTTAATTATAATTTATATGAATTAAGGTTTTTTAAAACCTAAAAAAGAAGAGGTAGGTAGATGGAATAGAAAATTATATGGAGATAGCTGGTGTGAATTTGGACGGCAAGTAGGAGATCCAGATTTATAAAGGTATAAAGGTCAACACCAACTATTGTATGTGTATGGTGAGCTAGAAGAGTAAAAAATAGATTATAGCAATTTAATTCTAATATTAAATTTCGTAAAATTTTTAATAACCTAAATAAAATTTAAGAAGTAATAACAATAAAAATGTGTATAAGTGATTAAATCATTTTTAATTGTTAAATATTATAATTCACATCATAATTTAAATTATATATTATGTATTGATGATTATAAATAAAAATAAAGGAATTCGTTTTTTTCCATTATATAATTGTATAAAATACTTAAGCATAGAACCAAAAGTATAATAATTTTAAAACGATATCACATTTTAAAAGTAATATATAATTTTATAAAACAATGTATATCTTCTAAACATATTAAATATAATTTGTATGGTTTCTTTATTTTATGCTTTTGTTAATAATTATATCAAAAATTAATTGTATTTACATTACTATTATCATTTAAATAATGAAAGAAAAATGTAAATTTGTAGGACGTAGACTAACTGTTAGATATTCATTTTCCAATTATTGGTAGACATATTTTTCTTTGTATTATATTATTACAAAGAGAAATTATGTAAGTTCAATTAATTTTCCTAAATTGTTTGGTTGGACTGACAAAAGAAAATATTAAACAACATTATATTGCATAACATTTTATATGTATTCCCTAGTTAGTCTTTCATTTTTTTAACTAAAATATTAACTACACTATTTTCATATTTTATTTTTTATTATTGTTAAACGAATTTTATAGACATATAATTTTTTTATTTTAACAAAAAATTAAATGAAGACCTATATATAATAAAGATACAGTTTTATTAAATTTAATAGTTATTTTTAATATCCTCTAAATATAATTATATTTTATACAATATACTAAAAATAATTATTATTTGATTATACGTTTACTAAAATACATCTATTTCCTATATAGTGTACCGTATTCAATAAGTATTATAATATCATAATAACATAAAGTGTTGTTGGTAAAATAACAATTGCGTAATAGGTACGTAATAAAATTATATTATTCTAAATCTTCATGCACTAAAAATCTTAAAAAATGCTATAAGGGGGATGTCTAGTGCACCAAAAATGTATAAAAAAAATTGCACCGGGAAAAGCTATTTGTGAAGAAACTACTTATTCAATTATTGCAATAATCATATTGAAATTTAAAGACAGATATTTTCTACGTACCCTCTTTTTTAAATTTTTGTTAACGTGTACCATTAGTTTTTAATTGTTTTATAAATGTCAAATAATTTAAATGTAGATAATAGTTTATCTACAAATAATTTTGAATTTTTTTAAAAGAGCGTACCTAAATTACATCAATAGGAATTAAATAATGTTAATTTCGTAAAAATATATTTATTTTAAATAGGACAAAACAGCATTTTACTCAGAAAAAAAATACGTCTAGGCACTAGTGACTCTAGCGGTAATATTTATTGATGCTCGAGAAAATATCAATAATTATTGATAGCTATAAATTATAATAATATGTTAAATTATTAAATTTTTTTATTTCAAAATTACTAATTGAGTTTTGATCGTAGGAACTTGAAAATTTTTTTATGTACTAAAATAGGTAATATTTACTTTTAATAAAATTTTGAAACGGATTTGTTGATTTTTTGACTAAATATAGAGCTTTGAATTTTTTCCAAAATTGTTTAATATTACCTGCAGTTTTTGATTTAACGGAATGAAATTTTTATAGAAGCCTACTCATATACTATTTAATCTATTTACAAAATATTTTGAAAATCGTGACTGACAATTTTTAACGTGAAATAATAACTCCTGGATCGTATGGATTTCTAATTTATTTTGCATATTTCCATATATAATTTACACTTGTGGTAAGTTTTATAATGGATTATCAGTATAATATAGTGATGAGCAAACCAAGAACAAGACCAAAAGTATGGCAATCTTGGTCTTGTTCTTGCAGACTCAGTCTTGGTCTTGGTCTTGCAAAGCCATTATAGTCTTGGTCTTGCATTTCAAGTCTTGGTCTTGACAAGATTTGGTCAAGACTCTTGCATTGAAATAAATACGTACAATATAATAATACTCCAAGTACTAACTATAATTAAATTCTGTTAGTATAATTATTAATTATATATTATACTATATAGTATTTATATATTCAATGGAAAGATGTGTTTATAGCCCTAAATAAATATTATAGTTTATAAATATACTAGAATATTTATACTAAGTATAGCCCGTATCGGTGACTGATGTTATTATTATAATATGTTTTTGTGCTCACACATCAACATTTATGTCATATTTGGCAGCTTGAAATAATTCTATTACGTTTTTATAATCATTGCTGTTTGTTACAAAACTACTTTATAGTGAATATTATATCTAATTATTTCTTATTTAGTTTTCAATAATTCTATGATTTACCATTTCCCCAAACATCACGTCGTACGTCAAAATATGTAATATTACATTTATATTACATTATAACAATTATTTCTTTTAACCTACACTAAATGTGTTTTTCTGGGAAATTTTTTTTAAAAAAATTATAATAAAAATTGCAAGTCTATATAGACTCTTGTAGTGTGAGTCTTGTTTTGGTCTTGGTCTTGCAGCAAGACCAAGACAATTTTGCTCATCACTAGTATAATATATTGTAATATATTGAGATTTGCTCAGAATCGTATTTTCTAATGCTATATCATTGCATTCAAATCTTATTATCTCAATAATTATAATAAACCACTAATTTCTCCGAGTACCGAAGGGACGAAGGAGGAACGTCCACAATCGACCTTTCCACTTTTTTATTTTTATTTTACAAGTATTCAATTCGTACCATATAAGTACCCGTTTGTTATATTATTTTTAGTTTTCAATTAAATTTTATTCCAAATTATGATAACTGATATCATTATTTACCATTATATTATTACCATATTCTAATTTTGTTTGTTTGTATATTGTTGATTCTCGTTAACAGTCGTCGCCCGCCATCTACGCATTTAAGTACGGCGTGAACGACCCGGCAACAGGTGACATAAAACACCAGTCCGAAAAGCGTACTGGAGACGTTGTTCGGGGTCAGTACAGTCTAGTCGAACCCGACGGCACCGTCCGAACAGTTGACTACACAGCCGATCCAGTTAACGGCTTCAACGCGGTGGTTAGCAAATCCGGTACCGCTCGCCACGTGACAACAAAGAAACCACATGTTGCGACCGTGCCCGTCGTGAGAATCAGAGACGACCATCATTCGTCCGACAGAGGACCGATAAGTTAGTTGCGATAAAACTCTTTATTATTTATTAATTACAACGCGGTTAATGGTAAAAGGTTATAACGGTCGACAATAATAAACGGTTAGGTTATTAGTCAAAATTATGTCGGTTATATGGTCTTAATGTACCTTATAGGTACAGATTCCAATAGTAATGCACAGAACATCAATGCAATTTACTCAAAAACTGAATGACACCTTTATGAGATTATATCATAGACATAATCATAGGCGGAAATGGGGGGGGGAATGTCTTGGGGGGACTTAACCACCCAAAATGAGAATTAGCCCCCACCCTTAAATTTTTGTAGATCAGATAACACGAATGAAACAAAACTTATAATAAAAACTATATCTATATACATTTCACTTGCACAACAAATATAATTTCTATTTCATCAACATAAGGCAATGTTCAATGAAAAAAATTGTTTTGTACCATTTAACTAAATTGTCTTGTTAAAAAATTTATCGTAATTAGAACTAAAATACAGTACTGTATGCGAAAATGTGTTGTTTCCGTATTCTTTAAATTCAAAGATTATGCTCTTGGTGCTTAATATATATATATTAAGTAGGTAAGCCTGTAGCCCCCGCAAAAAAATTGTCTCAGTTCTGCCCATAAAAAAAATATGTGAATTAGACGGACTTGGATTTATAATGATAGTTGGTGATTATAATATATGGTGACTACATATTATGTATATAAATCAATGTTTAAGAATAGTACACTTGGTAATAGAACTAATAACAGATTAATTAAATATGTGTATTATCTTTTAAATTAAATTTATATCTGCCCTTTGGATTGATTTTCAAAAATTAATTTTTCCAAATTATACTGTTTTTTGTTAGAACGAATTCTTTACTCTTTACAGCATGTATCCATAATGTATTTATTTAAATATTTCTCAATGGAAATTTTTAAATTTAAAACATTTTCTGTTATTTTATTGAATTAAAAACACATTTAAATTCGTACTTACGAAATAACATGAATAAATACTTAGGCTTTTGCATCTATAATCAGAACAACTGATATTCCTAATTTTTAATTTCCGTAAAATGTAATGATATGAGCACACATCATTTAAAAAACATACATCTTTCAAATAAAACTCACAGAATACACATATTTTAACATTATAGGAAAAAACACTAGTACATGTACAATAAAGCGACTCTGACGCCATAGGAATGCTGATACATCTCCACACAATTCAAAATAATCTCTTTTATTAAGCCTATCACAAACATAAATATCGACAACTAAAAAGCAATTACAATAAGATGCATAAAATAGTTGACATTTCACAGGAAATCGTAAAATCAACACGTTCAACTGTAGTCAATTCCTTTTTGTCGGCAGATCATAGGGACCTATATAGTTGGCATACACTGTCAGATTTTATTCATGCTAAATGGCCTTGCTGACTATATTGTCGCCGACTTTCATTCGCTAGTTTTACCATGTAGACATTTTCGATCAATACCTTTGGATCAGAAAATATTTCGAATTTTTTGTAGAAATCTTTTGATCTAGACCACCAAAACTGCTCCACGAGGGCATAAATAGGATCCACTAAGAGACACTCCCGGACACTTCGTTTAGATCTTTCATATCAATCAGATCGCGTTGCAGTGACGAGCTATACATATAACAATGAACGAGAATAACTCAAAATCTAGACGATATTCCGACGATAACTAGAGCATTCTAAGTAAAGATATATAGAATATATATAAAGATATATTCAAAGTGTTTTTTCTTACTCTTAATCCTCATTTTGATACTAATGACAGAGTCGTTCCAAAAGGGAAGAATAATTTTATGCTTCGCTAAAGATCAGTTTCTAATTCGGGAAATCAACATTAACTTGTTCAATAAATAAAAATAAAAATAAGTAAATTTATAAATAAAGATCGAATTTTATACTGTTGCACGTAAATAATATTAATATAATTCTAATAAATTTTATCAATAAGAATACATTAAATCATAAGCGAAATACGAAGTCCGTACGTTAATATAGTTTAAATAAATAATACTATTAAAAATATTTCAAATCATAAGCGGAATACGAAGTCTGTACACAGATATAGATCTTTGATACTCTTAAAATGATATTATGATAATACGCGTAAAATTGCATACATTATTAATATGACAATTCAGATTTAATTATTATAATCAAATTCAGATAAAAGCTATTTACATAATTTTTAAGGCAATTTTTATTCAATTTTACACATAACTCTATTTTGGAAATTTCATACTATTGGACTTTTATTATGACTAGGTACTAAAACGTATTTAAACTATAAAAATATATATAAAATATAAAAACAGATAATTATAATTTTACTGAAAATTTGATATATTTAAATTGTTGTCTCTCTGTTAGATTTATTTCTCAATAATTTCAATAGTTTCACTGATTTGATTATTTCAATTGTCAACTCATAAAATAATGTATCTTTAATAATTAAGTATATTATTATGATTATATTGATAATATTCAAGATTACAATTTTTTTATACTCGATGTTAATTAAACATATTGTGTGAAATATTATAATCGAAATCATTATACAATTTTTATACCTGACGAATCTCTAAAAATATTTATTATGTCTGTGTAGTTTTTGTTCGTAAAAAAAAAATATTAATTACCTTTTAATTCATACTATTTGCTGGTTCAACTAGAAAATTTGTTATATAAATATTGATAAATGCATTAATTTACGTTATAAGGAATACAATTAAATATTTATTGAATACTTTTTTAAATATTACACAATAAATAATATTAAACTATTTAAAAATCAATGTGCAATTATTATCATATAATATGAAGTAAATGATGGAACAAATCGTATTATTCAGTTCTTCAAAATATTTATTTTAAGTTGTAATGAATAATTAAAATATATATTATTGTGAATTGTATAGTACGATAGTTTGAATTCAATAATTGTGTTTATTTTGATTTACACGTGCCTATGAACAGCGATGTTTAAATTCGTTGATAAGTTCGAATATATTTACACAAAATAAACTGGCGATGTTATTAAATGTTATAAACTCTTGTTACGCAACATTCTGTTTTTGCATCAGTTCACTCATTAGTGGCTGAATAAAATGAAAGATATTGGATATCGCTAACACTTATATAAATATGACATGATACGATAAGAAAAAAATTACAATTCAATTCCAAATCAATTTATTATTTACTTTTATTTTTATCGATGAGTATAAACTATAATCGAATTCAATTTATATAAACTTAAATATTATAATTCCCAATTTTGGTACATGCATACAGTACTACTACCGTTCTTGTTAAGCTTGATAATTTATTTTAAAAATATGTACACTATTTGTATACTGTTGTTTAGTATATTAAAGGTAATAATCTGATAGAAATAAAAAAAAAATATTAATTTTAGAAAAATCTTAAATTATAAATAATATAGTTATCAATTTCGAATTTCAGTAAACTATGAAATATTTTATTGTAAAATTAATATGACTCTAATGTATACAAACTAATTATAAAAAAACGGACAGTAACTGATTCCGGACGTTCTTCCTTTGTCCCTTCGGTTCTTGAAGAGGTAAATTGTAGAATGGCAGAAGGGCAGAATGTTATTGTGTAATATTATAATATTATAATTAAAATTCGAATGCAACAATAATACATTCGAAAAAACGATTATGATCGAAGCTTAATCAGTTACAAAATATAATGATTACATTTCTTTTTATAAATTTTATTTATCTGACAAATAATGTACAACAGAAAAATTAATTTTAATAAAATAATGAAATTAAAATTCGTCAAAATGTAGTTTCGTCCGATGGTAATTATATTTCTGTCTGAAAAAGTGTTTTCATCAATAAAAAAAAATATATCATTGTATACCAATTTATTCCTCGCTTCACTCAGAATCTAAAATATGAAATAAATAAATCTTTTTTTTCTTTATGAACTGCAAACACTCCATGACACTCTGTATACAGTTTTATCCCGTGAGGATTTTACCTATTGAAATATGGCCTATGTAAATAAAGATTTTCAATTACATTTTTATATTATTTTATTATAGTCTATAAAACATATTACATTAAAAAAATTATTATTTTTTCTGTACAATTTCAACTACTTAATTTTATAAAGTAATTGTAAGAATTATTTTTTTTTTAATTGCATACAAAATTAATTTACTATAAATAAATTTATAAAATATATGTACCGTAATAGCGACAGATACCTTGTATTATTGTTGCAAATGGATAATATAACATTATTAAATTATAATAAATACTATATTTATAGTAAATTCCTGGAAATTAGTATTTTGATTGAAATAAGAAAACCTATAAATACTTTTAAAAATTATTAACTTTTTAATAATTGTTTACATATACTTTTAGATTAAAATTTCAAATATTATAAGGACTTTAAATGCCGTAAAATGTTATCACTTTAAGTCGCATTGTACGCAAGACTCAAGTGTATACATTAATGCCTATACTAAATTCCTTACATAAACATAATTTATAATTTATAAAATGATAATTATATTATGATATTCTTGTAGAAGTTCATTAAATTTCAGTTATTTGAGTACTTAGCACACATTACACGTGCTCTGTCATCATAATCATTCATCGCAAAATCCCTTCACGTCAGAATAACAACTGCTAGTTAAACCTTTCTTAAGTCACGTCGTTTTACGTCTAATTTTAATTCGTGTCAATAAATTTATTATCTCAAAATATATATTCTTTATTTCATGAAGAAATGTATAAAAATTATAAAATCTTTTATTTTAAATTTTTTTTTAAAATTCATCATAAAATATTAAACATAATATAAAATAAATATATAAATATAAAGCCTTAGTGAATATTTAGGTATTATAGATATTTCCGCTATATGATTGCCATTATAAAGTTTATTACAAACAATACTCATAAAATAAATACAAAACTATAATAAATATAATTCATAGTTATCTCGTGAATTTCAAATAGAGATATTGGAAATATTGTGCAAATACAAAAAGCTCATAAAATCAATAACTCTATAACAGTATATTTTATTAAGGTAATATAAGAAACAAAATAAAAATATAATATCTGACATAAGTGTTCAATAATTGAATTTCTTTTAAAACTAAAATAATCAAATTTCATATATTGTATGATCTAATGATTTATTAATAATCTATGATTATTAATCTATCTGTGGTTGTATATTTAGCTAGTTTATATAATTTTGGTTAGTTAAAATTTAATGTGAATTCTAAATATTTATTACAGGTAAAACTTTAGTGTCGCAACTACCGCCGGTGCAAGTGGTACGTCGCACCGTTAGACGGGCCTCATGCTTATGTTTATAGGGTCCTTGGTCCTGTCTTTAAGACTTGATAAAACATTTGTTACAAAAAAATAAATAAAAAATTGTACATATTTTTATAATATTTTATGTTGTGACTGTTGATTATGATCATAGGTGATTGAAAGATTGACGACTGTCAATGGTTTTATAAATGATAAATTTTATACTGTGGATTCAAAGTTATTATTAAAATTTTAAAATAATTATTATTTTCAATTATTGTACCACAAAGGAACACTTGATAAATATAAGAGTGTCTAATTTTCGCTCTCCAGTGTGGTAATATTAAATCAATTAAAATTAGAATTAAAATAAATTATAAGAAATCCAAACTCTAGAGGCTTATTTTGAAAAAAGTTTAGGGTAATATTCTTTTACGATTAATAAAGATAATTTTGCTTTATTTATTGTATTTTTGTAGAATGTCACAACAATGTACTTATACTTTAATTAAAAATATAAAAATGATACAATTACTTATAACATCGTTGATGATATTTTACAAAAAGCCCTTGTAAGAACTTCAAAAGGTTCCACTCTTAAAATTTGGTAATAACTTGGAAATTTTATCTCAATTGTAACAATTTAAGTTCAATATGGCTATAATTTTGGTATTTCTTCTAACTATTATTATTTTTTAGTTATGTAAATTGGTAGATAAAATTGCTAAAGAGATGGAGTGTAAATGTTCATTAAACTTTTAAAGAAGAATCCAATTTTATCAGCTATTCTGAATATCAAATATTTCTACTGTACATAATCGTGTAATATGTATTTACACAAATTTAAAAATCCAAGATAATTAAGCATAATATATACTTTATTAAATGTATATATAGTAAAATAACTAAAAAATTACAATAAATAAATAAATTTTAATATTTCTTTCCATAGCTTTCCCGACAAATGATCAAAAACAATTTGCAGCAGCTGCTCCAGTATATGAAGAATATTACAACGCCAACCAATTAAACCCATATAAAATTAATCATCACTACATACAAAATTCAAATTATTACGAGTACCTAAATTATTAACTTACCTACTATTACCGAATTATACACAAATTTATTATGGATTTTTTAATAAACATCGGTAACATAAAAATAAGTATTTATAAATATTTTTTTTTATTTATTACTAAGTCAATAATTAATTATACAATAAGGTATCGTATAATAAGTCATTTTGTTATAAAATTGCTATCAAACTATATTTACTGAAAATTAAAATAGTTTATTTATAATTCATATTTCATATACTTATTTTTTAAATTTAAATACACAATAATATTTACAAAAAATGTACCATAACCAATATTGTTTGATATTGTTTGAGAGTGAAATTTGAATCCAGTAATTTTTACCCTAAAATAGGTCTACGCCAAAAAGGCCACGCCAGAATGTCCTATTCCCTGTAATACAATATATTGTAAAAATAATAACAAAATAAGTAAATTGATATCTTAATTAGATATATAAAATCACTATTTAAAAATTAAATTATTATCAAATTACCAAATATATAATTTCTTATTTTTAGTGAAACTCTAATCGTCTTATAATTAATTTTAATATTATAAATACAATAAAAATCAACTTACACTTATCAACTTATCATTTACTAAAATCCTAACTACATTTTCATTAAATTTCAATATAGCAAATAATATATTAATTTTATGTTATTTCAAATAAATATGAAAAGTTACTAACATCAATCCCTTATACCAATAATAATATTATTATTATTATTATTACAAAGTAACAAGTGGTATATTATTATAAAGTATAAATATAGCAGCTAATAAATACAGTTGTGTACCAATATTATCTATACGATACGCCGTCTTATAAAGTTTTTTATTTTTTATTACGATTCTTTAGTATAATATTATTATCCTAATTTTAGTTCATGTTTTAAAAAATGTAATATCAATTTTACCTTAACAATACGTACTCAGTAAGTTTTTTAATACAATTAATGAATTAAATCAACAAAATAGTCACTAAAGTAACACACGCACCAAACACGTTTTATAACTATGTCTGTGACTTGTGCAAAAAACGTTATAATCGAAAACATATGATTACTTTTTATATACGAAGTAAATTTTAGTATATATGGTCTGCTATAAAAAGAAAATATACCTATGATATTGATATATGAAACGATAATGAAAATACCAGCTTAACCTTAATCTAGAATCCAACATAAATATATATGAATATTATATTAACTGTATTGTAACGTATATGAAACTATTATTAAACATTTTTAATTCATAAATCCTTTGCTATTATGGATACACTGGCAAAAAACTACATTGTAAAAATTATACGAACATCAAAAGAATCTAACTGTTAGATATTCAATATTATATTTAATTTCACGATATATTAACAAATAAATAACTAGTTTTCATTATCATATACATATAATTAAAAACAAACAAAAACTATTAATGAACAGACATCAACACAACTATAACACCATGATCTAATCACTATAATAGATTAAGTATTTCTTTTTTCATTATTAATTCATAAGTGCCTACTTGTAATATTTTCCTAATGATAAATACTTATATACAAAATATATTATTATATTATTGTTAAAATATATAGTACATAATGAAAAATTGAAAAATGAAAAATATTTAAACATCAAATAAATTCATAACACTCATAAAATTACTATGGAAAATTTGAGATTATTTCTATATCAATAAAAATAAATAAAATATAGCAATGGGTATATAATGAATTTATAATTATTATTATATTAGTAATATTATTGATGATAATAACTTTTGTAAACGATTAGTGCTTTGACGGTTAATAAATTTATTTTAACATTTATATTATTATTATATGTATATAAAATTATACAACACAATTAAATTCTTTCACCACTTCTCTTATACTTTAAGAAGATATGAATTAGATTAAAATCAAACATGAGAACGACGATTTCCGCCATTGTTTTCAATAACTCTTTGTTATGTATATGATGCAATAAAGCCAAAGATGCCAAGGATAGAACAAATATTATTTACGAAGGGTTATATAATGGATTTGCATATTTACACTCAGCGCAGCATTCCTTTATTTATAAATTTATTAATGATTTGAAACAACAACAAAATTTGACTAAAATTAATATTAAAACAGGACAAAGTGAGCTTGTAATCTAAACACATCGAAAAGAAAATTAAAGGCAATTAAGTTATAAAAATCTGGATTTTGAAGAATATATTAAAAGTATAACATTTAATATATATATATATATATTTAATATATTTAATTGATTATTTTATTATTTATGTAGGTAAATATTATTAAATTATATAACTATTTTTTATTATTTTTTTTTCATATTTGTGTGGTTATATTTTGTTATACCTAACGACAATATAATAACATCGCGATATTTACGTTTTGCTATATTAATGTTTCATTAACATTAGGGAGATATAGGAGAACAATATCGAAAAATTCGGAAATTTGATCTAAAGTAGACTTACTGACGAATACAAGTAAGTTTTCAGATTCCTTATCGAATCACTAAATCGATCGTAACGTTGGAAGAAGAAAACGTCTCAAATCCCTATGCTTCATATGTGTTAGACAAAGAAAGCCACAGTGGATATCCAACGCCCTTAACGATATTTTTTCATACCAGCTATATTTTGTCGGTGATTCATATATAATAATGTGTATCTATATAGGTACTTGGTACATTATTAAATTAAAATAAATATTTCGATGTTGACTCACAATTAAAATAGAGCATAAAATAATTATAAGTATTATCAATATATAAACGACTATTTTATTTTAATTAATAAATTATGTTTTTACCGTAACTTTTCAACGTTAAACTATGCCTTCACATTAGTCAATTAGTTTATAGTGAAAAATTGAAAACCAATTTAAATTACTATTTGTAATATCCTGAAGCGTGTGATATAGTCAGTCACGGACTTTCGTGCGTTGTGTACTAACTGCAGAGATAGTTTTCTTGGTAATTTTTTATATGCGAAGTTGTTATAATTACTGCATAACAAAATATTTATATAATAGGAATTTAATAAACAATAAATTTATCGTGTCCATTATGTATGTCAAAGTTTACAATAGTTCGAGTGTTTAATTATTTTTTAAATAAAATATTCACTGTAAAGACATGTAAATTAGTATATAATAATATATAAACTATAAGATATTTATTGTAACTAATTCCAAATTCTTTTTGTGTTTTAATTTTATGTAAAATATAAATTCAAAGTTTAAATTCGATGTATTATCCAAAATTATCATAATGATTTATAAATGTAAAATATAAAGGGACTATATAATATTTTGTAATGTACCTACATACTTATTTATTATTTATATTATAAATATAAATTTTTTTAAATGTATCATTGTGTTTAATTTTCTTTTTCTTTGTAACCAAAGAAATAGGGATATAATTTATATACATATGTAAATATACAAATACATAATATATAATATATAATATATACATTGAAATTTGACAAATATAATTCTCGATTTCAAGAACGTAACAAATGTCTCCAATTATTGTATCTCGCTAACTTTATTCAAAAAAAATTTGTAACAACCAACCTACTTTTCAATTTGTAGATTGAATATTACTATGTTAAAACTTTATTAACTTTTAATGTATTTTTATTACAATATTTAAAACTTAATAGTTGAATTATATTTATTAAAGGGTATTTAAATTTATTCTGATTATTATTTCAAACAATCAGTTATATTAAATTATTTATATTATTCATAATACATATATTTATACATCTTACTCAGTTTTAGGTATGTTCTTATAATATTTTGCATTTTATAAGTATAAATATTTCATTGTCTTATAGAAAATACAATTTAATTTCAATAATAATTTCCAAAATTTTTTGGTGGAAAAATTATAGTTGTATAAAATAAGTTCAAAATAATTGTTTCATTCAAAAGTAGTAAAGTAATCGATTGAAATTCGGTAGTTAACCAATCATATAATATTCAGTAGAGATATAATAATTTATAATTCTATATAGGTACAGCTAATAAAAGTGAAATTTGATTAAAAAAAATACTAATGTTGTATTGTACAATTTTAAACTTAAAAATAAAACTAATGTTCTATAATAGATAATTCACGATTTACTTATTATACATTATGTTCTTACGTAATGAATCTTTTTTTTTTTTTTGCGTTTGTAACATTTTTTTATTTTAAACTCAATTACCAGTAAGATAACTACTACTTACTAGAATTTATAACGATAAGAGTGTATTTGGTTAATAAATTATTTTACCATTTGGCAATTTGTTAAAAGACGACGCGCAACGGTTGTACATTATTATATTACATAGATTTTCATTTTAAACGATGAGTTCGTGATTATGTTATTATTATTTATTTATTTTTTTTTTTTTTGCTAATTAATCTTTATTAGTAATGTTGCTATAATTTTATAAAAGTAGACCGTCAATTAGCTTCAGGGTTTCGTAAATTGCACGTAAATATAATTTACACGTTCGAAAATTTGGAGTTATCGTTTAAATTATTATGTTTAAATGGTTGTAAATTAACCACGACTCACGAAAAATTCATTAAACCATTTTTTTCATCATTTTTATCAAAATTGTTTTTGTTTCTTTTATTGTTAATTCAAGGAGTTAAACATATTATATCCAAAATGTAACACCAGTACACCACTATCATAACCATTAAGCTATTGTCTAATGCTTTATATTACACTTACTTGTTTGACCGTAAATTATACATTTATACTACTTTCATAAAAAGAAAAGTAACTTGTAAATTGTAATAGTTGTTTTGTTAATAATTCTATTGTTTTATAAAATTAGTTACAATAATTATATTTAATATGTTTTTTCAAACAATGTTGATCGTATAACAATATATAATATATAACCAATAATAAAATCTGTAAATTACAGACTTACAGTAGTACCTATAGTTTTTCAGTTAAAGTATGGAGCATATAATAATATATTATTATGATTTTAATAGTTCAGAAATCAAA
Organism: Eriosoma lanigerum; assembly: GCA_013282895.1. Lineage (NCBI taxonomy): Eukaryota > Metazoa > Arthropoda > Insecta > Hemiptera > Aphididae > Eriosoma > Eriosoma lanigerum. Next base: position 5,965,833 of record CM023357.1, on the reverse strand, counting down.
TGGATATAAATGTGGTGTAATGTTTCTTTTTTTAATACTAAATGATAACAACAAAGATATTCGACATTAAACGTGAAAATTATGTCTAAACAAATAAAACATAGTTCAATAAAAAGTACATAAGAACATACTTATTACTTTAATAAGTAATATTTTTTTCTAATATAAACTATTAGTAAATATACTTTAAAATATACTTTTATAAAGTACCATAATTAGATCTAACAATTTTAATAGTAAAATAATTATATCTTACATATTCAAATATTATTTAAAAAATACTCAGACAAATTTGTATTGTAGTCACTAATCATTTACACAGTTCAAAAATTTAAGTGTACAATAAATATAATTATATTTATATATATAGTATAAATAGTATAATAAAAAATATACATAATACTTTGAAAATAATTTAATTAAAAGATAACATTTTACACTATCGTATATCAAAAAAATTCAATCTTAACCTGAATTTATATTTTATCTTCATATATTTACACGTTATTATTTATATTATACTATTTATGTTATTATTTACATATATTATACGCGTTGAAATATTATTTACACTATTTTAAGATATTAATATAAATATGAAACTGAATTTTATCAAAATAAATTATACCTACATCATTATCAAAATCGATTTAATACCACTAATTCTATCATAATAAATAATAATTTGATATGATGGTAATATTTCTTTATAATTATTGAAAGCGCAAATTAAATTACATAAATAATTTAATATCTATAAAAAATTAAAAGGTTGAATGTTATATACAAATCTATAAGATACTTACATTAAAACTTAAGATTATAGATATGAATAGTATTAATACTTACACGTAATCATATGACATGAAGTTTCCAGATATTTTAATAGTACCCAGTGGACTTTTTATTAATTATTTTATGTTATAATTCCCTGTAGTCTGTAGATCGATAAAAATGTATTAGATTATAAAAGAAATAACTTTTAATATAATATAATCCCTAAAGACACTTATTGAACAACAGTATAATATTTATATCTTTACAAATCACAATTATTTAACTATAATAGTTTAATATTTTGAAATAGTATCACTCTTCCAATTAATTTATGTGAATTACATAAATATTATATTTTATGTAGGTAATTTTATTGGTAGATGTACTTTAAATTTATGAATTTATTTCTTATTCCTTGTAAAATAATTGTTTCATGTGATATAAAATGGTAAGATTTATTAGAACACATCATCTAATTTTTTTTAAATAATATTAATTTTCTGTATACCTATATTTTATTATGATGAGAACAAATTACAAACAAATTGAGTAATTAATACACATCATATAGGTACTTAAATAACTAGTTTACCGTAATAATTACAAATACCTATATTTATGACGTGACATAAATTATATCATAATCAAATGGTGATTAACTAAACGAGTTAGTAACAAAAGTGGTAACATTTTCAATACGTAAGTAAATGCTCAAAGGTTAAATGAAGTTAGAATTTATTATTTTAGGTATAATTATTAATGTTTTTCATAGTCCTTGTATATTATAGAATATTTTTAATTACCATTATTTTTAAGTTTTTTTTTAAGTATGTTAATTTATTACAACAAAATTAATTTTCTGTACTTACATTATCAATAAAAAATATATTATAACAGTTATGACTATTATGAGTATATTATGATCAATTATCATTTATTGTTTGGGTTTTCATCTCGATTTTCAAATATATGCTTTATTTTTATAATACACAAGGGTGTGTATGACATCAACAGGATTCTATCATACGGTGATTGCACATTATTCGCGATTGTTATTTACTCAGCTTTACAAAAGAAAGTATTGTTTTATTTTTTGAACGATAAATCTAAATACTCGTATTATTGAAAACGAATTTTAACAAAACTCGTCAATCTACAGAATTTTTATTTAAATTAATCTTAAGAGGTTTAATAATTTGTCTGTTTCAAATAAAAATATTTTGAAAACAAAAATTATAAACCATAATTATTAATAATAGGTATCACCAGTAAGGAACAATATAAATAAATGTTCCATTGATGTCTTCGGTACTTTATTTGTTCAAATTAACTTTAAAATAACATTAAAATACTCAACATAAAGTATACAACAAATATTATTAAAAATTGTTAAGTAATTTTAAATACGAATTACTAACTATAAATATAATGTATGCTAAACATTAATTTTTTTTTATATTTCTTTAGCTTAATCCATAATTAATTATCTTGGTCATAATTTCAAATCGATAATTTCATTTTAGAATATACTTTTGAAGTTGACAGTTATGTAGTAAATATATAATAATTTAGAAAACACATATAAAATAAACTATGTATCTATGTGATTTATAGAATTTTATAAGAAAAAAATGACATTTAATCATGTCATTTGAGATATAATTACATATTAAGATTATTCTTAAATATATTTATACCTATACCAGGCAGCCCATATAATATAATAATATATCATATTGAAAAGTCAGCGTCTGCAGTAGATAACTGCACTAATTAGATAAATTAGAACACGATTTAACGTTTGGTTGATTAGTGAAATCAAAATTACAAAGCGTGATTTGACCAAAATTACTTGTAAGGTATTATTAAGCAATATTCACAAAGTTGATCGTGTTCATTATTTATGGAGAGAATGCCACTTCTCAAAAATAATTATTATAATTATTAGTTTATTTTTATTTCAACTGATGGAACAGTGAGGTTAAATAATTCATATTACGTTCCAATTTATTATTATAGTCTAATAAATAATATTGGTTAAGTTTCAAACTAGATAAATTTAAAAGTTCGAAAAAATTCAAAATACAATATCCAATTTTTGGTTAATATTCAATGTTTAATGAAGGTATAATATATAATACTTTGATGGTTCCAAGCCTGGGAACCTTAATGAAGTTTTTTTAGTATGATAAAAATAAAAATTTTCCATCCAATTTGCGAATGTACAATGCAATTTTAAGAAGTTAAATAGGAATACTCATTTTTAGATTATGAGCGGAGCGAGGAATGTATTGTTTCTACAAAGATGTTTTTTTTTTAAGGATAAAAATATTTTTTTGGGTAGAAATAATTGTTCGATTACTACAAATTAGGTATGCTTTTGAAATAAAATCGTATCGTCTAGGTCAGGCGTCGGGAACCTGTGGCTCCGGAGCCGCATGCGGCTCTTTAACATGCAACCTGCGGATCTTTGGATGATTATCAATATATCGAGATCCGTAAAATATTTGTATAAACAATAATAATAATAATGAATTAATGAGATAAAGTTTTTCTATATTTTCTTAATTTAAGACGTGTTATTATGTTTTTATTGCCTACCAATTTCTCAATGAAATAATAATACTATCTTTATTCTAATAAAATGTACTAATAAAGTAATAATTTATACACCACAATTAAAAAAAGAAAAGGTTGTTCAAACCTGTGCGGCTCCCTGAATATTATAGTTTTGTAATTTTTTGAAAAAATGGCTCTTTTCTACGAAAAGATTCCCGACCCCTGATCTCGGTACTTTATAAAACTCATTTTTCGAATTTCTCAAATTTTTTTTTCTGAATATTACCAAAAAATGACAAAAAATCGGCAAAATTAGAATTTCCGTAATTTTTAATTCTTTATTACATGATCATTAATTAAGTTTTGATCATAGTGAATTTAAATTTTTTTTTGAGTACTAACATTGGTAATATACAAGTGTAATAAAATTTTGGAACGGATTAGTTGATTATTTGGATAAATATCTTTGAACTTTGAGAACTTTGAACTTATTTCCAAAAAAAGTTAATAAATATTATATTACCTACAATTTTGGATTTATCGGTTTGAAATTTTTATAGAAGCCTAATAATATACTAATTAATCTTTTTACAAAATATTGTGAAAATCGTGACTGATAATTTTTTTTTATAATCTTTTTATTTTATTTTTTCTGATGTATGAAAACATTTTTTTGGGTAGAAATAATAGTTCGATTACCACAAATAAAATGCCTTTTCTTTACCAAATTTGATTTAGTTGATACTTTATTTAGCTCAATTTTTGAATTTCCCAAAGTTTTTTCTTAAAAGCGGAAAATTGACTACTAACAATTTTTATCATGAATTGATAACTCCTTGAATATTGATCATAGGAATTTGAAATCTATTTTGCATATTTACATATGTAATTTACACTCGTGGTAAATTTTGGAATGGATTATTAGTATAATATATTGAGATTCGCTCAGAATCGTATTTTCTAATGCAATATCATTGCATTCAGTTGTTGATAATTATAATAAACCATTAATTTCTCCGAGGACCGTCCACAATCGACCTTCCCACATTTATTTTGCATATTAATTTTTCTTGTATTTTTTTACCATTTTTATAAAGGTTTTAATATTTTACGTAAAAACTCAATGAATTATTGGGTATTTAAATTTCAAATAAAACGACATTAGTCGTTACTAATATAGTACTACTATAGTACCAGTAACTATATATTTAAAAGAGAGACACAAGTTAAAAAAAAAAAATTTTTACTTTTAAAGTCTTAAACCTTCATATGCTCTAATGAAGTTTGCTTTTAGTATGATAAAAAAAAATGTTTCTTCTGTCCAATTCGCGAATGCAAAATGTAACTTTAGAGAGTTAAATATGTATTAACTCTGTACATTTTTCACGTAAAATATTAAATCATTAACAAAAAATACTTAAAAAAATACAAGAAAAATGTATATGTAAACAATGGGTGTTCCCATTTAATGATTTTAATATGCATTGCACATGCACGAATTAGATTGGGAAAAATATTTTTATTATACTAAAAACAAACCTCATTAGAATACATTAAGTTCCCAGACTTATTACCGAAAAATATTTTATTTTCACCTTGCATACTTATGTAACATAGTTGTTGGGATACATATAATAATATGTATTTAGGTATCTATTTTTTAAATAATCCAGTAAATAAATTTAAATGTTATAAAGATTCTTACACAGATCTAAATTCTATTTTATTTTATTAAAATCGTATGACAGTAACAATAGGATTAAAAGTTTAAAATTAAAATCAATTAGAAAATAAGTTTTGGAGCTTGTTAAAACATCAAACTATAGTCCATATGATAATATTTCCATCCTAATACTTTAAGATTTCTTACAAATAATTTATACAATACAATATTTACAATTTACATTGATAAACTTCCTAAATCTCTTTGAACAATTCACATAAGGCCCCATAAATTAACTTATTAATTTTTAATGTATAGGTAATACTGTATGAATAATACTGCAGCCTTATTAGTAGCGCGTTTTCTTTTAAATAATAAATTTATTGTCATCATTCCATTTCCACAGTGTCTCTATAAACTAAAAAAAAATCAAATTATATTTTTTATTATTATTTATAAGTAAGTATTAATCTGAAATTGTACTTAATAATGTAAAAAATAAAATTACTTGGTATTCAAGTTTTACCATTATATTTTTTATTACTTAAAAATGTACATAAAACAATAATAGTTATTAATTATTATGTAGTTTACCTATGAAATATGTATATCATTTTTAACGTAAGTAAAACATAATATTTTGTTTTGTAAAAATTTGTATATAAATATTTATATTTCTATAAACATAATTCATTATATTAACATTCAATATTATTTTAACGTCTGTAAATAAAATGTATAGAAATATTATCATCAACAGATGACGTTTATTACCTAATCACAATATACAAAATAAATAAATTCTCATTATTATATTTAGATGTTATATGTTAATTATATAATAATATATAATTAATTTTTCGTACACTACAATACTTTTATAGTAAGTATTAATTGTTTGCCAACAAATGTCAAATACATACTTTGATTACGCATAATAGCCCATATCACCATAATATACTAAACAATACTATTATGGACCTGGTATTTATTTAGGATACCAGGTTTTCATAATGAACCAAGAATAAAAATTAAAATAATATAAATATTATTATTTTAACAGTAGTCGATATTACATTCAGTAAAAACTTATATATACTTTGTTCAATTATTTAGTTTTACGTTAACAAAATAACGAATAACAGGTATAAAATTATATAAATATATGACACGTTATTAAAAATAAAATCACAAATCTTTGAAAGTTATTTGACATTTTGAGAAAATACTATAAATAACATATTTCATATTTCATATATCATATTTTTTTTTTTTTTATGCTATAATTGTAGGACGCTAGAAATAATAATGTCCTAAAAATTGAATGGTATTTTTCACTTTTCATCCATGTAACTTAATGTAACGGATTAAAACTAAGGATGAATGATTATAAGCCAAATTATGAGTTAAATACTTGTTTATATCCGGTATAATAGTTTGTTTAATAATTGAATTATTTTAATCGAAACTATTGATGGGCTGGTCAAAATAACTAAAACCTGTTTAGTTAGCTCCAAATTTCCTATAAAAGTAAGATATTTTAATTATCTAGCCTAAACCTATTAATATGTATAAAATTACGCAATACTTAGAGGTTAAGTCAAAACCAATGTATTATAGTCATAAAAAAACTTGGAAAATATGGAACTAAATATAACTTAACTTTACATTTCTTTTCTTTTCTTAAGTAACGAGTATCATAACATATTATGGTTATATCTTATATATTATATTTATTAAAAATATATTTAATACTTATTAAATGAAAATACGTAATAGACGATTCTTCTTTTTATTTGTTTGGTTTAAACTTTATAAATTACAAAAAGAAAAGGTGTATTGTGAACCGATACAACAACTAATACTAGATTGTTTGAAAATAATGGAATACGTCTTGTAACTTGTTTAGAATTTTATATTATTGTTTCTGTGACAGAGGCATATTTATGGTGGTGGGAGGGGGTTAAACTAAAATTTATAATAATTTATGCACCAGGATAGTCCATTTCTGATTTAATAAGTAATTCGTAATTCATAAATTTTCTCCATAACTATGTTTCAAAATGATTTATAAATACATTATTGATTGCCCATTTACTAGGGTAAAATGTCAATCCGCATGAGTTAATGATTCGACTTGGAATGAGTAAATTATTATAGGCAGCTATAATTGTAGACATTTCTGATATGTAACATTTCTGACGGTAAATTAGAAACCATCGTTTAAAATTATTAAACTTGATATAAAAAGAAATTTATATGCATTAACTATAATTAACCTGGCGAAATTTTGAATTTCTTCATATGATAAATATTTCTTGGAAGAATTATTTATTACTGTGTAAATAATTTGAAACCAACTAAGATCGATAAAACCTGAAATTATTAATTTACGTAATATGTGTATCATAAATTTATATATACCCAGAGTTTTAGCTACTACAGTTATAGTTTTAGTCGTGATCAAATTATTATGCTCAACGGCGTTTTAAAAAAATATCGTAATATGATTTTTACATAATATATCAATTATTATAATGTTATAGTTGAAACTTATCGAATATATCTGGAAATAAATATAATTCGTCATACATTTATTTTGTTTATCAGTTCATAAAAATTTTATCAACCATCACGTATAAAGTAAAACGACATATATTTTCAAAGATATATCGATGAATTACAATAAAAAATTGATAACCGTTTCACTATCTCAGCATTCAGATGTATACACATATTTTGATTAACTCTTTTTGGATTTCGACGTGACGTGATATCATCGTCATCGTCGTATTCCTCATCATTACTTTACTCATCGTCTTCACAATCATCATCGCCATCATAACCGTCATCATCACTATTACAATTACCTTCGTCCTCTGAGCTATCTGATGGGGGTAATGTAATATCGGGACGGTTCAGACGCATCATTATCGAAGTTATTATAATATAACAATCAGGAGAGTCGTTGATAAAGTAGATCGACTCGTCTAATTTAATTCTCCTCGTAATGGCATCCGTCGGCGACGATGTTGTGAACCTTTTTAATGACATGTTTCCAAACATTCGCTGTGTACAGAGTTGTGGTAGTCAGTAATATTATGTAGTAGAATGTGAATCGAATTTGATATATATATATGATTACGTAAAAAAATTTATTGTTTTTGTAAATAATCGTTTACCAACGTGTACGTGTTTGCCCCAAGCAGTCTTAGGGCGCAGCGAGACAATCGGACCCACCTTGTTTATTGACAAATTTTGTTTAAAAATTACGTTGCAAATATCGGCCGTATATAATACGTATATTCGTTTATAAAAATTACACATTGGAACCAGCACATATTAACACTTATTAACGATTTAACAATAACCAAGTTTTTGAACTAATTCAAATATTTAGTGCATTAGCCTATAATTTTTTATTTTTTTCTAATTTTATTACCAGCTTTACTTATTTTATTACTTTTAATCGCCTTTGTATTGTTAATTATTAAAATTATTTTAGATTCTACAGAGTGAAGCGAAGAATGTGTTAGTTTTACAATGATGATTTTTTTTTATGCCTGAACCTGAGTAATAAACATAATTACACAAAATACCTAATAATAAAAATGTCCTTTTTTATTTATATTATTATGTTATAAAATTACACGATTAAATATTAAAATACCGTTAAAATAAATATATATTAATGGTAACTGTCACATAAAAATCAATTACTAATAAACGTATATATCGTTAAATAAAAACAAGCTCTTAATAGTTTATAGTAGGTACTTACACCGCTACATACATGATAATCTAATAGTCTACCAGGTACAAACAACGAATATAGATTTATACAATTATTTATTGTTCAAATAAAAAGTAATAGCATTTTTCTTGATTACCTATACTAAAAGTAAATTAATCAATATATGTTGTCTTTGACATATTTAAATATAAAATTTAAGAAATCAAAATAGTAATTATAATATAATTTACTCGTATTATAACGATACTAATAAATCAATATGACAAAAGTTATTTGAATAAATAATAAAAATTAAATGGAATGGTCCTTTATTTATATATCATTAAAAAATATATAGGTAAATATGTTTTTTTCTAATTTTAGGCTGTTAGTTACCTATCCAAAAGTTTTTAGGTATTACGTATAAAGAAAAATTTTAAAAATTACTTCACTTTAATTTAAAATTATAATATATTATCGTCTATCTAATCTCAATTTTCAAAACAAACAACGACAAAAATACACAATTTGATTACACTTTTATAACTATTTTTTTTTTTAAATTAACCTACATAGTTTTCAGTTATATTAATAATAGGTAATATAAATTAGATATTATTATTTATTATATTAAATTGTAACGATATTGTATTGCATATCCGTACAATTTCTAGGAATTAAAATGCAATAAAATTTTATAAAAAATATACCTACCTATTTATATTAAATATAAAAAATAATTAAATGGAATATTGCTGAATGCGGTATAAATTTGTTTATAACTATAAAACTCTTTACTCCTTTTTCACGATTTATAATAGATTTTCATATTCACTTATTTGTACTTTTGATATATTTCATTACAGTAATACTGTATAAACGAGTTTAAACCAAAATTGTTATATTATATATTTAAGGGTCAAATCATACGTGGTTGGATATTTTAAAATTTTTTTTTTTATATATAGTTAACTTACTATTACATACTTTAATTGAATAGTTTTTGTTTTATAATAAATTTTACAAGAATATATACTCATAAAAGAGTTTATATTTGTATTACAATTACAAAATACAAATAGTAGGAACATATTCCATTTATTAACATAGGTTTTTGTAAAATATTATCTGAAAAATAATTATTATACAGTATTATAATATCCGTGTTTTAAGTTGTCCATACTTAATTCAAATATCAGTAGCTTACCTGTATATAGTTAACCACAATTCAAGTTTCATCTAAACAATTATTTGAATAAAATTATAAATCAAATTATTGAAAACATAGAATATCGTTATTTCTGTTTATACATTTTGAAATAATACATTAGATTATAATATATTATTGTAGTTATCAACTGATGTCTATGTCTGATATTTCTTTGGGTAATGATTAAAGAAAAATGTTTGTGGATTTGGTTTGTAAACATAACGTGAGTAATAGTACAACTATAACTTATTAGTGCGACAATGCTTTATAGTTATAATAATGATTATAAAAATAATTACTTTTTTTTTTTGTGCAAAATATGTTTTGTTAATAATTCTGCGCAAAACTCATCCACGCGTTATCAAAAAAAAAAAAAAAAAATTTAACTTTTAATAATCGCGTATCTGTATCATTAGTACGTCCGTTACACTGCATAAAGATTTTTGTTTGTGAACTCTGATACCTACTTTGTTCACCTCGGTTATATTATGTCCATTGTTATTTCAATGAATTGAAATATTTCAGTAACTTTTGTGATAAAGGCATAATGACGATATCGAGTATAATGTATACAAAAAAAAATTCTCGTTATTAGTGTAGGTACGTCCATCGTTCACAGTAATATTAAAGTATCACCGTTGATTATACATACACGTACTATAGATTGCTCATCACTGGCCGGTTATTTGACTGCGTGCTATTTTAGTTCTGGACAGTCCCGTTCGTAATCGCTAGTTGTAGTAATAAGCCATTATTCAGTTTACATTGTTCGAATAATAATAACTTGTCTAATAATGTACACAAAATGCATTGCCACCGACTTCAAGCGATTGCAACGAGACTATCCAGAACTAAAATAACTCTTCTTCGAAAAATCGACCGGTGAGCAATCCATAGGATTTATTTTATAATCAATAAAATAGTATTACTTATGTGTTGTTCGGAATAGAAAATATCAATTTCTACGATGACATAAGAATAAACAAATACATTTTCTTATTCTAATAAAAACAATTTTAAATACTTTATTTATTTTAATTATTTTTTTCAAAGATTATAAAAGAGCATAACTACACTGAAATAAATTATATATAATATGAAATTGACAGTTTTACTACGTGCATTTTCCCAACACTGCCAGATAGAAATTTTTCAATTTTTTTTTTTTTTTTTGCGCAGATATTTAGTACGTTATTTTTATGAGTTTGTAAGTACATTTACGGAATTTGTATGCCATTAAATTTTATGCAACATCAAAATAATCTAATCTAACCTAAAGAAATTTTTATTGAAGGCTGGTAGATATAAACGCCAAAAAAGTACAACTCAATTTAATCAATAAACGAAAAATTTTGTTTTTAATCCCTACTTAGATTAGAATATTTAAATTATTTCATATACGTTTAGGTTTTCAATGTTTGTACTTAATCTAAAACACATATTTCTACTATATTATTATTTTTAAATTCACTAATAATTATGATATTATGTTCAATTATTTATTTCTAGCATCAGGAAACCGATCCTATTCTGATTTTTTTTTGCCTATTCATTTTATCATAAACTGTATAAAATAATTTCTTAATCCATCATATCAAATATTGCATGTACGCTTAAATAACAAACTTTCTCAGAATTTTATCAAATATAAAATATACAATTTAATATTTATCAATAAACGTCATATACACTTTATTTGTATTGGCTTAACAAATTGTATAAAATTGTTGAAGCAGAAAAATTTTAATAGCTGATAATAGTACTTATAGCGTACAAAAAACATTAATTGTGTTGTGCTTGAAGAATTATTAAAACTTAGGTATAGTACGATCTACATAATAAGCTGGTTAAGTACTAGTCCATTAAATTAGCGAAAAAGTATAAGCATTGACATCGAGTTTTTTTTTCTATAATTCTCAAGTATAAAAATTGGTAATTGGTTTAGGTAGTAGCGTATGTATGAGAGTGAATTGGGGTTTCAAACCACCGTCCACAACATACACCAAAACTTTAACTACCTACGTCAAATTAATAATGTAATTGTTCAATTTCTTAGTCTAAGGTACTTATAAAACTTTATAGAATCCCGCCCTACTTCCCAAAAAAAGAAGTATAAATACATCACTGGATTTATCATTAAAAGTTGCCGATACGAAGAAAAATAATAATGGTCTTCGTTAACTTTACGGACCCGTAACCAGTACACGATACAATATCTAAACCACGAATAGAATATTTCGTTTTAAATTTTAAACCTTAGTATTTTAGTAGATTGCACACACATCATGTTATATTTAAAGTATTTTCGCGTAGGTTATTATATCAGATATGTTTAACGTAGGTTATACTGATGTATTACTATAATTACAATTATAAAAAGATGTGATCGTCCTTTTTGAGAAACGCGGAATTTCAATAAATATGAATTATGCGAATCCACGAGGAATTTTATATAAAAGCAATTTTAATCATTTTTTAACCCTTAACTGGCCATGTCGGGTCATATAGACCCGATGTCTCTTACCATACGTGCTATTTTTAGATTCAGCTAATTGGCAATCGATCTACACGTAATCTCTTTTCATTTCTTTATCAATGTTGTTAGATGTTTAATTAATCGCACATTGACTATTATACCAGTGAATTTCTAACTTTGACCCGAGACGACCGTTCGTGCATCAGAAATAATAACTTTTTACAGCACAACTAAAGGTGGGGTAGACTCATGTGATCAGCTTTGCAGCAATTATAATTTTGGTCGAAGAACCAAAAGATGGCTATATTTAATCATTTTATAAATATTTCTGCATTAAGAATGCTCTAAGCACTAAAAATCTAAGAAGTTTTTATAATTTCTTTTTATGTAAACTTATTATTTTAAACCATTATTCTTATACATTAAAATTGTTTCAATTATTATTTTTATCAATAAACAACAAGTGAAATTACTTTTTATTAATACATTTGATCTGTAATTCGGTAAATTTCATCAATAGGTTAGATATTTTAAGAAATTTAAAATATAGGTCATATGGACCCGACATGACTGTCTGTGTAACTATTATCAGGTGATCAGTTAAGGGTTAATTTTAAATTCTGTCACATTGATGTTACAATATATCAATAATTTGTAAATTTATTTTCTACCGATTGCAGGATAGTAACTTTTATATTTTGATTATTAGTTATTATAAATTATATAATATCAAATTTAGTAAAAATAAATTAAGTAAGTAATCGTTTATCTAATGAAACCTACCTAAAACGTGTTTTATCACGCAAATCGATTTTTTCCCTATATGCTTTACAATTTGCAAATTCTAAAAACGAATTTTTATATAATAATTTTATGTTATTAAATTATTAAATCAACAGTCATCGTCTGTATTCTAGTATCATTTTATGGTAACAATGGCAATTATTACTTATTTTATTAATAAGTATAATAATAACGAAATGCGTGTGCAAGTATAACAACTGCACTCAAATGCCAAATCGGACAGAACTGTCATACAACTGCTGTGATTGTCTGTCACACAATTGGCGGTGATTGATTTTTTCTAAATTCATGTAACGATCGTCGACTGTGAGATCAATAGAAATAATAATAATAATAATTTGTCGGCAACGTTATAGTTTACTTGTTTACCCCGTTTATACAATATATATATATATATATATATATATATATATAATATGAGATTAAATGTATATGCTGTAATAACATCTGTTATACAATTGTATTTAATATTTAAATATATACCAGACGTAGTCACAAAGAGATTTAGAAAGAAAAAATTCTGTTCTTAAAAATTGAACAGAAATGATACTCGATTTCGCAAAAAAATAATAATAATAATAAATGTCAAAGTCGAAGTCGGTTAATCTTTATATAACAAAAACAAATTATGATTCTCGTACAATAAATTAAATAACTTTTAAAAAATATATAAGTACATTTTACCCTTAAATATAAATTATATTTGTTCTTTTCCTAAATCACCATAAAGATATTTATAATACGTATATCGTTTAAACAAAATTTAGATATATTAAAATAAACAATTAATTATTTATAAAAACAAAAATATAACTGATTTTAATTTTGAAATATGCCTAATAAAATATAATTGTCTGAAAATTCTTACTGTTATACCATCATTGTGGATCATCAACAATATTTTCCATACATGATAATAGTATATTTAAACATTTGTGATTCGATTGGATTATTCGATTGGACATTTTCGTGCCAATTGATTTCAAATTTTCGATTTAAATCAAAAATAAACATAATGATAAATTGATAACCATCTAATGTATTATCATCTACTTTAATCATTCAATTATGACATACAGTGACTAAAAATGTGGTATTTGAGCCTGGAGCGTAAAACACATGCATCCTGGTTACCACCGATCCGTTCGGTTCATACGCATTTTATTACGTAGACGTAGACTATGCGAACGATATATAAAATTATATTATATGGGCTACTTTGTCCAACTTAATCAAAATAGAAGATATTTTTATTATACGTTGAATGACACAAATTTCAACAAATAAATGAACCTACAATGTAACAATAATTTCTTGATGATGGGTTGTTAACAACACTGAGAGAAAGTCGACAATATTTACTGGTAAAATAAACAAAATAAAATCACCGGAACTTTTCACGCGCGTAGTTTTCTTAATAAAATAAATAATCTTAATATTATAATATTATGTGTGTGTGTGTGTGTGTGTGTGTGTGTGTGTGTGTAAGTAGGTGGAATAGTCTTACACCATAAAGGCATAAACGATTAAACTCAATATAAATACTAAAATAAATGTCATTTGATGAAAAATGCAAAAAATGTAACTTAAAACTTCTCGTCCATTTCCTTACCAAGAAATCCAGTGGTCGATTTACCGTCTCAATGACGAGGTCACCAACCATGTTAAGGTAACTAAATACTGGAGTACTAAACACGTCAGTGGTAACAACAATGTTGTGTTGGCAGAAAAAAAAATAGAAAAACAACAATAAGGCTAACTATATAATAAATAACTATAGTATAGATCGTGTTCATTGCAAACTTTTATCTTTCACCGAGTTTATTATATGTACGTCTCATCGGCCCCCCCCAACTACCAAATTTCTAAAAAAATTTTAAACAATTAATTTGTACGAATTTGTACGATATTCCATTTATTGCTATAACAAAATTATCCTTTGGGGGTGGGGGGTTGATGAATTTAAGAATCAAAAATAATTTTATTAGAATATTATAACGTTTTACAATCATTAATTGTTTTACAATTTTATTTGTTTTTAGTTAAGTTATGTTTTTGATAAGTCATATTATGTTTCGTTTATTGTACTGTTTTGTTTAATAATATTTCAATATTAACGTTTACTGTTTTACATTTCAATCATTTTTCGTCAAATTTAACGTTATAATTATAACATTTTAAAAACGTTTTCGAGCCTTGAACCAAAAACGAAAAAATTATATAACCTATATAATTTAGTTTACGCTTAAATAATAAATGTATATTTAAGCGCTGGTGTTTTAAATAATGAAAAAGAACTTTCCTCCTCGCTTTTTTTACCATTGATGGCATAACTGTTTTACAACCAGGCACAAAAATGTTTTGCCATTTTAAAGAAATTAATTATTTAGGTATTTAAAACTACTAATATCTATAACTATACATATATAAAGTTATTTAATTTTAATAATAAAATAGATCAAATTTAGAATCAGACGGAGAACTTACAAAGAAATAAGGCAATGAACAAGTTTAAATCCGGTAAAATGTTAATTTTAAATTCTGAGCGAAGCGAGGAATATATTAGTCTTACAAAGATGTTTTTTTAATTTTTTTTTATTATAAATGAAGACACTATTTCGGGTAGAGATAATGGTCCGATTACCACAAGTAGGGTATGATTTCGGTAGCAAATTGCATCTAGTCAGTACTTTATTTAACTCATTTTTTGAATTTTTCAAAAGTTTTTCCTTAGGAAAGATATATTACCAAAAAATGATGGAAAAACGTCAAAATTTACGGAAATTGTGATTTTGATGAAATTTATTTCAGGTTTTTCATGATAATAAATACAATTTTGAACGCAGATACTTAAAATTTGTTTTGAGTTTTCTCATATTACTAAATATTAGGTAAGTTAAATATACTGTCAGATGATATTTTATATATAGGCAAGAGGGCATTTTGAATATATTTAACTATTGAAGTCTTTAAATTTGATAACAGATAATACTAGATAATTAGATAAACGAAGACAACAAATTAAAAATTAATTGAATATTTTATACCTTTTTCATTTGTGTAGAATGATCGATAATGCCGTTTAATAATATAACAAGCCAGTTAGTTTAACTTAACCTTTACGACAACACAGTTTTACTTTTCTATCTAAAAATGTGTAATGATTATTTACTGCCCATAGAAATAAAGAATGTCTGACAAAATCAACCGTATATTGTAAACAAAATATAAAATAATGATAATGTAATTTATAATATTATCCACGGTCAATGTTTATGGTCAGTACATAATTTTTAAACCTCAAAAGCGTTTAAATTGTATGGCATGAAAGAATAATAATAATAATAATATACTTATTAGGAAAATTCATTTTTCTTACATAATAGATATACGTATGAAGTACCGATTTTCAAATTCACCCGATGTGTCAAAATCCCGGTGATCACATTAAGCGGCTGATAATAATAACGCACGTGCTTTATATAATACACGCCCATCAAATGGTATGGGAATATACCGTGGTAGGGGTATGTGGTTCGTGTCCATACACCGGTACCTATAATGTACATTGTGACGTATATAATAATATGTACGATCGACAAGTTTCCTGTCCGCCGATGTATGTACATGTATTATTATTACGCGTGTCGCCGTCACCGCAATGTTATTATTATTATTATCATCATCATACAAGCGCGTATAATAGACAAACGACGCTTATTTTATAAAGAGTGCGTTCCACGTGTCTCGCGAATCACACCGTATACACACCAAAAGTATTTCCAGCATCCATGATATGGTCCGACCCGTCGCAGTCCGTTACAATATCACGTCAAGACAATAGTTCCCGCGAACGATCTCGCCGCCCGTGTGTACGGACGGTTTTTTTCGTTTTATTTTGAATAACACAACTTTAATTTTATCCACAACGAGGATTAAAAGAAAAGCAAAAAATTTTTTAACAAAATAGACGTAAGTATCACCTTAAAATCATTCATTAGATTGGCAAATTTATATCAAAATCATCTATTATATTATTGTTGAATGATAATCATTAGAAATTTAAACGTTAAGTTTATAACGGTCGTATTTGTGCGTACCACACTTGAATTTCTACTTGCTTACAGGATGGATTTCTGGGGATTAAATTGTACTGACCGTGACCCATGACTTTAGTGTTAATTTTTAATAAAGGTACTTCTTCTTTTAATAAAAGTAATCTTCGAGTATTCCTCATATAGTTGTTTTAAAAAGTTAAAAATCTAATCGGTATGTTATGCCTATAATTTAGTTAATTATTTATCCATTTTAATTATTATTTTTAAAAACATAATATAAATTGTATAAGGTGTAGACTAAAAACAACTCGAATGATTTTAATAATAAAAAAAATTATAATTAAGATAAAATCCTGTAGTAACTGTTGTGAATAAGTATTATATTATATTAATACTATGAATCTCTTGAAATGCCTATAGTTTATAAATACAGTAAATTCGTCCATACTGTAACTTCTACAACTTAAATAAGATTTTCTATTTCGAATTTTGTTTTCATTTTCTTCAAGTTAAAGACTAAATTTACATGATATTTACTGTAATGTATTTATTTGTAATTATAGTATAATTTTTTTACGCATGTCGTTATAAGTCATATAGAATAAATTGTATTAATATTATAATTTTAACTTCAACAATTTAACCAAAATTATAAATAACTCACAGCTACTAAGCTTACTACAAATCGTATTTTACAAATAATTTTAGCATACATATATTGCATACATATTGTTTAAACCGTACATTTAAATATTATGTATTGAAGTATTTTAAATTTAATTTTAAAAGGGTGTAGCATATTACAGAGGTAGACAAATTATAATTTAAATTTAAATCATTTATAGTAACAGTTTATTTATTTTATTTATAAATATAGTAACAACATTTTAAAACTGATATTTAAAAGAAAATTACTGTTTTCTATATTAGATATTAAAGTATTATAATGAAGTATATTATTAAAAAATATTTTTTGTTGATCGTCCTGAATGTGTCTTGCACAGTGGCGCTAAAATCAAAATACGATCGTAGATTAAGAAATAAATTAAAAATAATTTTTTATATTTCTAGGAAATAATTTTAAAAATATTCTAATTTAAAATAAATAGAAAACTACCATAATTCTTGAAATTCGAATTTTATATTCTTATAAACGTACAATTTTTTAAAATAATATACTAATTTATATTCTTAATAGTTATCTATAGTAAATTTAATTATATCTCTAAAAGCAATATTGAATATAAATCAAATTAAATGTGTATAAAATTCTAAAAAGTTGAATTTTTTAAATTATTACTCTTTTAATTATTTCAAACAAAATCATTATTGGATTGTAACTGGGTAACTCTATAATCAATAGTACCAAATACTTAAATATTTTCATATCATTTTTTAATTAGAATATATACATTTTTTACCAAACAATTTAAACATATTATTTTATATTATATGTAAGTACTGAAAACTAAGATTAAATAATAATAACTAATAGATAACAAATCATAAACTATATTTGTGCTTGATTTTTAATTTAAATTGTATATAATTTATTTATGTACCTACATATAATTAGATAGATACATTCTTAGGTAACATTTTTTATGCGTGACTGACAAGGCAATTCAACTTAGTATAATATTACTTTATTTATAAGAACCATATAGATGTGTACATTTAGCACACAATAATATTACGGAACAATAAGTATGTCATCGCGTAAAAAAGAATATAGTATTTTATTAAATTCTAAAATATATTGTCACTCAATAAATTCTAAAAATGTGAATGTATAGTTTGACTGTTTAAATTTGATTTAAATACTTTAAACACTTAATTGTATTTTTAAAATATGTATGTCTATGTTATGTTAATAAAAGATATAAAAGATAGTACCTACTACATATTTAGTTCGAATATTATTAATAAACTACTTACTATGAAATTTTATAAAACTTAGATTTATAATATTGTTTAGAAATAAATATTTTACAAAGTGTCTAAGTTTTATTTGTTGAAAAACAAATTTTATGAAAGGAACATTGTTAAACTGATAATTTAATAAAATATTATGAAATTTTTATCTTTTTTTTTTTTTAAGCGTGTATAATTTAAATAAATTTTACATTATATAATTGTTAATATTTTTTAATCTTTCACAGTAGGTATCTAGTTATTGGTTATACAATTTTTTGGATAATAATTTATGTTGTCAAAAAATAAATAAGTGGCATATTTTAAAACGAAAATGTATGAACATATATATTTTATGTGAGGATAATAATATTTACGATGAACGACTTTCATAAAATCGTTTAAATTATATAATATAATGCACGAATTTGAAAATGCAATGTTACTGAAATCTTAATGTTTCTCAATATGTAATACGTAAGAAAATATTCTTCAGATTATAATCTATATTATTCATTATTCCATTGTAACTATAACTAATCACGAATTGTTTTACTAAAATTTAAATTAAAATAAATTAAATAACTCTCATAATCATTAAAATACTATTTCAATATTGATTTTTTATGAAATAAGTAGTTATATAATAAAAATGTTTAATTTTCATAAAATTTGTTATCAAGATATTTATTTTGAAAAATGTATTTCAAAATACTAAACGTTTTATAAGTCAAAAAATAAGAATAAAATCAAATAAGTATTAAAATTGTATACTACTCATTATTCAATTCCCAGTATACCTTTATTGACATTTCAACATTTCAAGATATCTATATATTATAATTAGGCATTTTTAATAGTTTAATAATTTTGTTTATGTGTGTACGACGTTTAAAACAAAATTATATACATAATACATATCATAAAAATTAAATATCCAATCTAGTATGTTGGTGTTCTGTTGCATAACTTTTTCTCACGTATATTTTTTATACAAAACAAATAATAGATTGATACAATGACACGCCATACATAGAATTGTAAACAACTTACCATGTGATATCTTCCATGGGAAATGGGAATAATTATAAAAATGCTTTTTAAGGTAATGAACATCACTGATTTACTTGATGAGTAAAATTTATAACTCGGCCTTGACCCCTCTTTTATGTAAAGAATGACTTCAATACTGTATTATCAGTGGGCCGAATCATCTGTACTCCTCCTTTTTCCTTGGTGCACGTCATATAATCTCAGGAAACATACATGTGATTTAGTTTAGAATCCACACCTTGAGTACAGAGGTCTTTCTAGAACCTTGTACTGATGAATAAACACAAGAGTATTAAATATTTAATAATAATAATGATGTTTAAAACAAAATTGTCATAAAAAACATTTATCTGCTTAAAACATATAAAGTGTCAAGTGTAATTAATAGTTTAAACCTTTCCTACAAAATATTACAAGTGCAAAGCCTCAGAGCAGATAACGAACAAATTATTTATCAAATTATGTATAAAATTAAAACCTATACGACAAAAATTATAACTAAATAAATATATATTCTAATCATTTGTATTTGTTTAATGCGTATCGTAATATTAAACATTAATATTAATATCCAATAAATTCACTGTTAATGTATTCAATTAAAAAAAAAAATTACAATGGGTAATATGAATTACAAAAAACTCAATAGCCCCGAACTATTTTTTTCTTCATTTTTACTGATTTTTTCTTTTAAAGTTGTTGTTTAATTTTTTTATTGTGACCTTAGTTTTAAGGATATATCTTGTTGGCTATGGAAATATTGGACACTAACACAATTAGTATCATACATATAATTAATTAAAGTTTAAATACATTTTTTTACATTTTTTTTAACATATAAATAAAATATTAATGAATTACAATTATAAACTGTGTTTATGAAGCAGCGACGAAAACTATTTCATAAATATAAAAGATTTAAAGATAACATATTTTATATCAAAAAAATAATATTTATATAAGTATGAGGAAAATCCTATTGTAAATAAGCTATTTACATATGACAATGCTAGGCGCTAGTGGGTTTACATCATTTATATTAATTGTTTAATATTCATACAAAATCACATTATTAAAAGTTTATAAAATTGTAATTTATGCAATGTTATGTGTTTATACTTCGACAGTATTGGTCATTTTATTTTAACTGAATGGATTATTAATAAAATATTAACATTAATTATTCATCGATTTTGATTTTTTGGTATGAAATATAAAATATGTAGGATCTTTACAATTTCGACATTATCCTTAGTCCTTATATTGTCAGTGATTCAAGTGTCCATGGTAATCTTTCTTTACATGTACTATTGTTCAAAATATTCAGTAAACAATCATCTGCTCGTTTAGTTGTATTGTTTTTATTTTTTCAAGGGCCATTTCAATGGTATTTAATAGCAACACGATAATTTTTAAAGTGTTCCATACACTGGAAAAAAATAATCCTGGTGCTGCTATATAGATAAGTCACGATAAAACTTCTTCTAATCCTTACCCGGTCTATTCTTTGTGAAATACACGAATAATAATTGCAAAGAAGCCGTATTGCACTTGCATGACTCATCGACCGTTTCACGTTCCAAACTATAATTATACCCAGTTATTAATTTATTATTTAATAACCATTATTTGCGTGTGTATTTTTAAAATGATATATTATATAATAAATGGTATAAACAAATTCACAAATTATCAAACACCCATTATTAAGAAAAAAATCTATAATAAAAAATAATAACTGATCTATTGTTATTAAAAATATAATGCTGCCTAACTTACGTCAATATACATATATTCAATGTAACTGATTAAAATTATTTTCCTATATGTAAAAAACCTATGTTAATACTCAAAAAAATGTTCAAGTTCCTATATTCTAAATGTATAAAGTAATTGTCATGAAATATTTAAAATCGAGTTCGTTTTTTTTTCTCATTAAAGAAAAACTTTTGAGAGATTCGAAAAACGAGTTAAATAAAATATCAACTAGATGCAATTATCTACCAAAATTATACCCATTCGTTGTAATTAGACCATTATTACAAACCGGAAAAGTACTTACAAATATTAAAAAAATCACATATCTTTGTAAAACCAATTCGCTTCGCTCAGAATCTAAAACATAATAGATACGTATTTTTAATAATGAACACATATTATTAAAATTATATTACGAACACTATTATTACCCACATTTTTCCAATATACCTTTTCTAGAAATCATTTAAATGAAGGATGTTAGAAATAACCTAAAAATAAATTATTTATTATGCAACTAGAGTTTTAAAAAACCTTTAGTGAAGCAAAAATTGTATATATTTTATAATATTTTATATATAATACCTATCACTAATCAGTCTAATATATATAATATATAAGTCTTTCAATAGATAATAAAACGAATAATATATTATTAAATATCACAATAATATATTTGGTATTAATTTCTGTTTAAAATTGTTAAAAATTTTAAATGTTTTGCATATTAGGGTGTTATGATTTTGAAATTATTTTTTTATTAACAGTACAAGTTCTAAGTAAGTAGTGAAATAATTTTATAACAATTCGATGAATATTAATAGATTCAAGTTGCAGAATAATGTTGCTTTTGAATATTTGTGGTAAATGATATTCTATAAATAAGTAGACTAAAATAATAAATAATTAAAACTAACATTAAACAAAATTTTAAATGTTATATTCATTCAAACACCTTGATCTATTATTTTTTAAGGGTCAATTAAAATCTACGATTTTAATATCAAACTATATAAATTTTGGAATATCATTTTATTACATATTATAATAAGCAATTAATAGATTAAACTAACAATTAATAAGCTAAAGTCTATACAGTGGCGGCGCCAGTATATTTTTTTAGGTAGAACCAATAGGAGGCCAACAATTATTAAGTAAGGCCACAAAAAATAAGAGTTCACTAAAAATAAAAATAAATGAATGAATAAAAAACAACAATTAATATATGTTAATTACTATATTTTAAAATTTTAAATGATTACAAGTTATAATACTATGATAAAACTACTTTAAAACAATTCTGCGGTTTTCATGTGCATCGGCAAACTTGTTTATTATTTCATCAATATCTAGTGATTTTGCTTCACATTTTTCAATTGATATGATGCTTAAATTTGTAAAGTTGCTGCCTAGTAAACTATTTCTTAAATAACTCTTTACACGTTTCATGCATGAAAATGTACGTTCACATGCAGCTGATGGCACAGGAATTATTATAGCATTAGTGCATAATTTATATGTTTCTGAGAATGTTATTTCATATTCTTTAAGAAAGTTATGAAATACAGGAAAATATCTTTAAAAATGCAAATACCATTACTTTCTGCTTATGAAAAATTACTATTAATATTTCCAAGGTAAAGCCAGTGGTAGGGCCAGGCATTTTCGCCTACCTGACCCGTCCTTAGCGCTGCCACTTTATTAATTCTATATACATTTTAAACCAATCATTAAATTAAATAACTTTTAATAAAACTTATTGTATCTAACTATCCAGTTTATTTTTATGATCATAATTACTTTGATTCAATTTGAATTTTTAAAATAATTTAGGTGCATTTGAAATTTCCAACATTTATTAAAGCTACTTTATTCGTTTTTCATTTCCTGAATAATTAATAATAAATATGTTTTTAACTTATTAAACATTAAAATTTAAGTTTACATTAAACAATAAACTTTCATTTATTATTTATTTAGTTTGTAATAAATAAATTTATATTATTTAACCAAGTTAAAATATATGTAATATCAACTAAGTCGGTTCTTGTGATTTCAAATTTGAATATTAAAGTACATAGTAGCTATCAGAAATGCGTGTCACGCAGAAATGTCATATTATTATAGTGTCTATACATATAGGTTATAGGTATATGTACATACCTATACAGTTCGAGTATTTTAGAGCCACCATTTATGTGTATTAAGATGTAACATGTAAGATATCGTAATCACTAATTGCGAAATCACAAAACCATATTGGAATTATTCCATTCGCGTATTGAATAGGGAGGTACCTACCTACATAATATAATATTCTAACAACAATTGGCACGTCTAATAATTTTAACATTTATAATTCTTGGTGAAGACCAGTTTATTTGTTAAGTAATGATATATGTATACGAGCATTCCAATTCGATTACTGGCTTTTCACTATACAAATATAGGAATTTTTATTTCATTTTTATATCCATGTACACAACAATAGTGTTTTATTATTGCTTAACCCTTAAGAGGACTGTATACCCGTATGTTCTGTCTTCGCCTATCTAACGGGGAATATAGCAAAATTATAGCAACGCAGAACATTAATTGTGACGTTAGAACTTAGAGTAAAATAATTTATTAGAAAATTTATAGAGAATAATATTTTGGAGGAAATGTCATATCCGTTTTGTAAAATACCATCTCGTAAAAAAGTTACGTGTTAAAAAAATATAAAATTTAATACACTATAACTTCTTCGTCAGGCAATATTTTACAAAACGGATGTGACATTTTCTCCAAAATATCCTTCTCTATAAATTTGTTAATAGTTGTTTTTACTCTAAGTTCAACATAAACTAATTTTGTTCTGCATTGCTGTAATTTTGCTTAATTCCCCGTTAGATAGACAGAGTCAGCATCATTAAAAAATATGCGGGTATACCTTCCTCTTTATTTAATAAATTATAATAAGTGTTATTAATTTATAAATGTATAACACTTTTGTTTTACTTAGTATATTTTTATAAATTATACAAATTGCATTAAGGTCAATAAAATACCCAAATTTTCTACATTGCCCGTAACATATCTTTATCAAATTATACTCTCTATCTTCTTAAAATATAATAGAACATCATATTTTATCCAAGACTCGCATTAGTTATGCATTCGTAACTTTATTATTTAATTATACTATTTACTGCAAGACAAGTTATAAATATATTTTTAATTTAGTTAAATTAAGAAATAAATAATTAGGAAAAGTGGTTAACATGCAGATATATGTTAATGAATAAAATGTAACCTTAATATAAAGTTTATTTTGATTATATTCTAAATTAACATGTATGACAATTTATTGATAGGTATGAAAATTAAATAAAAACAATAAATAAATAATAATTTAATTAACAATTATTATTAGACTTATATGTATTTATTAAATTTAATATTGAAAATTCAAAATATAATTAAATATATAACAATTTACAATTACTTGAATTAAAAAGAACCTCCGTAATGATTTTTATATCGAAAGTTAAAATATAAATCCTACTTACTTAACTAACTCTACAATTTAACGTACAAAGTCGCATCATCTTTACATAAAATATAGGATTAAAATAATTTTATAACTTATACATAGTTACGTGTTATAAATTTATTACACGTTTAATTTACAGATCATGGCAAATTTAAATGAAAAGCATCATTGTTAAAAATTTTAATTACTAACACAATATTATGATAATTATTTCATATATAAAAATATTATTAAACTATGGAAAATTGTGTGGTAACAAAAAAAAATGGTTTGGTTATACAACATAATATCAATCGTATATTATAATTGTGATATTGCGATTTGTAAATAATATTTTACAATAATCTCTAAAGGTGTAAATGAGAAGTGTAAATGCCTATTGAATGTTTAGACTTCGTTATTCATAAATGTATTTGAAATAATAAAATAAAATAAGTTGAAAAACGTGGATCAAAAACATTTGGATCAATATCGGTTTATTTAATGCGGTTACGGTTTGCTAATAGAAAATAAATTATAAAACTTAAGTTATATGTTATACTGGTTGAAATAATAATAATAAACCGTATTCGTGTTCATCATTTTTTGTTGTGCATTACGTATTATTATCCCTCGGGGCTTGGGGCATAAGAGTAAAAAACAAAATGAAAGTAAATCGCCGTCGGTCATATTTATTAAGTACATAAGTTGGATTATATGTATTATTGTTCTGAGATAGATACCTACCTGCAGTAAACTAGATTTTATCGGTGTGAAACTTTGACCGATTTACAGGCTAGGAGTAAACAAATGACCCGTCGATTCCATTAATCATCACGTCAATCATTCATTAAATCATATACAACATTTGCCAATATAATATAAATGTATGCCGTAGGCCAAGTTACGATTTGAGAATTAGTATAAAACATTAATAATAATGCCTTTGAATCGTGAACACTGAAAGTTGTATATAGTCATTAAATGATTTATCATTGAGCTTAAATATAGCAAAATAAATTGTCGTAGCTGTTATCATATTATGTGATCCTGTAACCTGTTTCAAATGTAAAAAATAACAAAATGATTTAAATTAAATAAATGACGTTTAAAATTATACTTATATTATATCATAAGTACACTATTACTGCCTACAGTCATAATATCCAAAACGTTTGTCTAAATATAGATTATATTTATCTGATATACGCGTTGCATACTTGCATATTATAACATACAATATTATTAATATATGTAAATTACTTTTACGTAAATGCATGTTTATTTATATTTATGAAACGTTTTAAAATTGAATTGGGTTCAACAAGTCACTGCAGTCATATACGCAAACACGTATTTTGAATTGTATTTTATATATTAAAAAATTATAAACCATTTTTAAATCAAAAAGTACGGTGGTGGAACGAGAAAACAATATAAATATTATACCTTTTATAAATAAAGGAGGTGATTCCATTTTATATATTTATTAGTTACAATGTATATTTATGTACCTACCTATTATAAAACTTATATATAAAGCTTAATGATGAATATGATTGCCATGGTATTTAGATAGGTCATAATATATTTTTTTAACCTTAAATCTATTGCATTAACTTATAATAAACAAATATATTTTACGTACGGTTATTAACTACGAGTATAGTCGGGGTTCACGATTTTAATACAGAAATAACAATTTGAACGGAAGGATTACTATTGATTTAGATTAAATTATTTTATAAAATATTTAAAAATAAAACAAAATAAATCGTTATTTGTTGTCGTGTTAGTCGTTATGGGTCATATCGGATATCGTAGTTAGGTTACAAATAAAAACAGTCAAGTCTATGAGTACAACTTTAGCTGATAATTCACGAGTACAAATGGGAAATGTCAAGAGTAAAGTAATTTATAAAATACAAAGTTTATACTAAAATTTGAGTAAAAGTAAATTGTGTAAATTATATTTATGATAACAATACAAACTATAGATTACATATTTTACATTTTTTTTGCGCCTTATGACCGAGTATCGTATAATATAATAATATTAAGATTATTATTAACAAAATATATCAAATACTACACGATTTTATAATTAATTCTGTAGGACTTAAACGTTATATTATATATTTTGCAATCTAGCACGATATACTCGTCCTTGAAGAGAAAGTGTCCACTCGCTTTACCAATCCATTGTCTGATTCTCTTCTTGATCATGTTATTATTATTTGTGTTGTGCTACTCGTGTCAACAATCCATAATCCACAAATAATTGTTTTCTTTATTTTATGATGACTCATGCCACGATTACTCACGTAAATCGCTATGAACAATCTGCATTCAACCAATGTTAATAATAGATATCCTTACAGATAGCTGTGTATAATATTAGTATATTTATTGAATTTATTTTAATCGCTGATGTCTTGTTAACAACAATACTATAATATTCTATTATCTTTCATAACTTTCAAATTAAATATTAAAAAATATTTTTAAATATAATGGTATATCGTAAGTAAAATTAATTAACCTATTTCTAGTTCTATCGAATAATTAATGGAAACAACTGAACAGATTAGTTCGTTGAGTGAAGGGTTTTTTAAAAATATTAATCCACATTTCCAAGAGATTATAATACTATGTTATTATGGCGCACATTAAATTCTAAATTAATAGACTGACAACACATAGTAAAAATAGATAACTTAATAAAATATCATAACCATTATCGTATTACTTACAAAAATACTATTTTATCCCCTTCGGGATTAAGGTATTACGTAAATCTTAAATTAAATTACCTCGTTTCATAGATTAAAAAAAAAAAAATTAAAAATCAACGTTTTTAATTTATTGTTTAATTTGTTTTAAATACTAGTTCTTTGTCGTTGTTCTATATTAAATTAAAAATTTAATTTCAATTAAAATATTATAACATATATATTTTAACAAATTTGTATTTATAGGTACATTGTATAAACTTTTCTAATACTAATTTAGGTCTACTTATTTATAATATACTAATAACTAATAAACAAATAACATTACGAATAAAAACGTAAAATAAATATATGAAGCTACTTATTATAAGGTATTAAAAATAAATCATTTTAAATAATAGATTATGGTACAACTCTAAATATTATTTTACGATTATTAAATCATTTAATAGAGGTACCTACTCAATGATATATTTTTAAACCACTTATAATTTTTAATGACATATTTCATTCAGAAAACAAAATTACTAGGCAATGATACAGTCTCACGGATTAGTTATAAATTATAAAATATAATTATTAATCAGGGGCGCCATATGGGGGGGGAGCAGGATAGGCTACGACTCCCCTATTTTTTTTACTTATTTTATTGCGCTGATACATAATATTCAAACATCATATGCCACCTTTATAATCTACAATAAAATTTTCGACGGACTTATTGTATATTTGTACCATTTTGTCGTTTGTATTTTGTGTCATTATGGTTTGTTGAGCAGTGAATAATGATATAGGTATGTTTAATGTAATTAGATATAATTAAAAAGCATTGTACATTCCTAAAAAATGCATCGCAAATGAAGTTGTCAGTTACTAACATAATTTTAATATCAAACAAAATTGGCCCGATCGGCGTAAAACTTGGCCTGCTTCAATTTTCGCTCCCCCTATTAAAATACTGAAATGGAACCCCTGTTATTAATATATTAAAATTGCATTTGAATTATGTAATATTATAATAGTACTAAAGAGGTACCTATATTTATTGTTTTATTAAATACAACATAAACATTGTATTAGAAAAATGAGATAAAAAGTATAGTTATTATTATCTATATAAAAAAATTATATTTAATAATAATCATATTATTTCATACTAAAAAATAAATGTATACAAAGTGATTAAAATTTTATGTTACAAAAATTAATTACATACTTTAACATTGTCATCTCCATTACTTTTTTACGATGTTATAAGTGAATTTTAAAATTACATTAATTTATTATAACTAATGAAAACAAATACTTCAGTCTAATGCATATATAATTAATATTAATGTAATTTAATTAAGGCATTAATTAAATCTTTCGTTAAAGAATTTTAATGTTTTACCAATAATTTTAGTAAATAGTTATTACACAACTTTTAAAGATACAAATTATTTAAAACGCTTAATGACATTAAATAAAATACATATTATTTAATTCACTAGTATATATATTAAACCTTTATTTAAGTCACGATTTGAAAGTTTTATATTAAATAAAAACTCAAACGATTACAGTACCTATATAGTAAAAAAAAAATTAATCTTAGTACTTTTGGTTTCAATTTATAAAAATAATGATGTAGGTACTACTTTGCTCACACATTTCTTGCCTTTTTTCTTTTTAATACTTCCGTCATTATTATATATTCTTATCGGCCTAGATTTCATAATATTAGAATCTTTCTCTTGAGAATAGTCACGATTCTCTTGATGTAATAGGTAAATAATTCTTGTTCTCGTAGCAGGTAGGTAAGTATTAGTATTACACAGTTCACTCGCTTTCTATTTAACGGACAATATGGTCCATCATTATTACGGCAAAACAAAATAAAAATAAATAATATTATGCAAATATTTTTTTGTATTATTATCAAAAACTAGTAAGGTAGGTTCTAAAGGTTACCTATATGTCGGACGTTTTATTTTAATTTTATTATAAACAAACCAAACCTGTTATTAAGATAATATAATAATAGTACGGTATGTCAAAAACTGTTGTTAATACTATATCGAATATATCAAATTAATTTAATTTCCTAGTCAACAGTTGTAAAAAACAAGTAAATCAAATATTAACTATTATAAAACACATTAAATACAATTTCCCTTTTTAAAACAACTACAACAATTTCTTTTATCTATTCCGGCGAATGTTTTATTTTAGTTTTTCTATTTTTTTTTGGTACATAAATATATAACTAAAATGTTAAAAAACGCACTAATTTTTAATACAATAATGATGTTATTTGTTTTCCAGTACCTACTTTAACATGTATAGTATATAGGCATTAGCGCAACTTGGAAGGCGGTGCTTAGGGTTATTAACAACCTTTAAGTCAAAATAAGCACCCCTAATAAATTTAAATAAGTTGAAAAAACTTTAAATTAAATAATTTAATTTTTATGTAATTAACGCAAAAATTTATACAAATTTTACAACTATTATATTTTTATGTCATTCCCTTAAAGGTTTATTTAAAAGATTAAAACTTAGAAAAGATATGTCTAACGATTTGTATTTGAAATGTACATTATTATCAATGTTTCTATAATATTTGTTTGACTCACTATTTGTTATTTTTTATTTTTAGATAGAATAGTAGAGTAATAGTTTCTTAAATACCTAAAACAAAATTGTTTATAATTTATCAAAAGGAAAGATGTCATGGAAATGAGATAAATTATTTAAAAAGCATAAAAATGTTTGGATTTTGGAAGGTTTAGCTTAAACCTAAATTTGAATACCATAAGCTCAGATAAATCTATATAATTATTTCTAAGTAATAGATTTTTTTATTTCTGTATTATAATGCGATATAAATTACTAAAAGAAATAAATGTAAATTACTATTTAGTATAATTAGTAACTATGTTTAGCTCTAGGAATGTATCTAAAACTTAAATATTTAGTCTACGAGTATATTTATATGTATATAAGTTACTGTATTAGTATACTAATAGTTTACCCTTGGTCCTAGGGCTCGAAAATATATTTAAAACGTTATAATTATAACGTTAAACTTGTCAAAAAACAATTGAAATGTAAAACAGTAAATGTTAACGGAAACAATTAACGCTAATATTGAATTATAACTAAAAAAATAGTACAATAAACGAAACATATGACTTATCAAAAAACTTAACTTAACTAAAAACAAATAAAATTATAAAACAATTAATGATAATAAAACGTTGTAATATTATAAAAATTTTTATTTTTCCGGTCCTTTGTATTCGAACTATCTTCGACTTTTACAAAATTCTTATAAAAATTCCTAATTATTGAATTTTATATATAATTTCATTTTATCCTATCCATATTTTTAGACGGATTTTTTCCAATTTGATTTATGATCAATGAAAATGATTGATTTATGTGCAAATCGAGTATTATGTGAAAATGCATCCTGTTTTGTCTTGTTGTAATTTATATGTAACTACTACTACTATTGATTATAGAATAGACTAGTTTATTTTATAATCAATGCTACTATTATAGTTTACTACCTGGAAAAGGTTTGATGATATTGCTATTTATAAAGTAATAAATGTTAAATATGTTCTAATTTACCTAATTGTATATTTGCATTTTATAAAATACGTACAATTTAAAAATAAATAAATAATTTTATAACTAATTGTAATTCTACTAAAAATTAAGTTTAGATAGTTTTTATTATTCAATTATTATATTTTAATCATGAATCATAATTAAATATTACCTAAATAAATATATTTTTACTTTTATAGTTTTATATAATTGTATTAAAATTAAAATAACGAATAACGAAAAACAAAAATAAAACGTTAAACGTTAATATTACGAATAACGTTAAACGCAAAAAATTTATATTGTTAAACAAAATAAAATTTATAACGGTAAAACGGTCTTAACGTTAAACAAAATGTTTTTTTTTTTTTTTTTTACGAGCCCTGCTTGGTCCTAATGGTGAAACACAGATATGTCTTGTTTCTTTAAATTAAAAAATTACTTAAACCTATGTGAACATTTCTTCATAATTTTATTTTCATACCTATGTTATTTATAGAATAGGCTAGAGGGAAACCTTCAGATTTATTAAATTGTATAGTAAATAGTAAATAAGAAATTAAGTTAGATTGTCATGGCAGAAACGAATAGTTGTTTATTTATCTATATTTACTCTATTGGCCTTTTTATATGAATATACAATAAAAATAACGGATATAAATCTTTGATATATTCTTATTACGTGCGTTGATATGGTCGCGATTTATGGTCGTACGAATAGAAAAAAAAAATTGTATTTTTATTTATTATGTGCGATACCTTTTCGAGAACGATGTGGTCCTCATAAATGGGTTAAATGTTTCTGATAAGTATGCTATTTTGTGAAACCGGTTCGTTGAAAATAAGTGCATATCATTATATTACTATAAAAAAGAACAATCTGAATCTAATGATGTTACTAAGTCAAAATATTTTTATCAAATGAAACCATTAGTAAAAAAATATAACAATAATAGCTCAGACGTTGCATTAACTATTTTAAAATTATTATTATTATGAAATAACAATTATGGTAGGTAATTATTATGGTCAACTCGGACTAATATCTCGAGACACTGACGAATTATGATTTCAAAATAATCATAAAACATTTACGTTTTTTTTAACCATTCATAAAATTTATGATACTGTCGTTTTTTTCGAACAATAATAATAAATAAAAAAAATTACAGTAGTAAACGTCAATTTTTACGTAAATTTTGTTAAACCATTGACATTTTGCATTATTGAATAAGTACCTACATTTTTAACGAAAGTACTTTTCAAGAAAAAAAAAATCAATATGTACCTTTATAATAATATTATTATATATTTATATATATTGCTTATATACTATAAAAATATGTGTGACATAAATACAATCCTATCCAAAGTTAGTACGTACCTACCTATACTGATGAAAATGAAGATCATTTTCGTTCTTATTAAAATTTGTATTATTTAAAATTTATTGTCCATAAATTAAATATATATTATATACTTAACAATATCTCTTTGACATATTTTAATTAATTGGTGACTTAAGTTTATTGTAATAGTTAGACATGGAAACAATAACAACAATTTTTATTGATATACTCGTAGTTGCCGTAGGTATGGTGACATAATCATAATCATAATGTATACCTACTTAGAGTATAATACAATTACAAGTTAAATTAATCCATACGCTTTATTATTATTTTTTTATATATATATATAAATATTATTACAATAGCATATACAACTAAATTATTAGTTTATGACATTTACATTTAATAAATCAAAATTGATCGCAATGTAATTTTGTTTTATAATCTATTGTTTAATATCATAATTTATTATTGTAAAACCTTAAAGAAAAAATTTGAAGTGTAAAAAATATTGAGGGATGAAAAAAGTCTCCAATCCAATGTATAACAACTTATGTAATTTATCAACAAACTTATGCGCATTAGGTACTTATAAAGTTTTACTACATATTGTATTTTTGAATATTTGTTTTTAATAAAATACGAACAACTATAATTATTATTTGAAATTCAATCCAATTAGATAACTAAAATAAAAAATTGTTTTATAATAAATTATTATATGAACATCAATTTAAACCATTGTGTAATATTATTTACTATAATAGTGAATAACATAGTTTGTTGACTATAATACGTTCTAAACAAATTATAATAGCAAATACACTATTATCACTTATCAGCTCATATTTTTAACATATTGTATTTAGTTATAACTTTAAAATATGTTTTTGTTGTATTTTTTACTTTCTAAAAACATCGTATATTGCATACAACTTGTTGAATAATTTCCATTTATGATACAGACCTTAATTATATTTTAATATTTTTATAAATACCAATAAACATATTAAATATGCACAAGCAATAAACAGTTAGGTAATTTACTATTTATTAAATATCTAATAATAATTTATGCAATTTTAGTCATATGCACTATAAGTACAGTCTATAAATATAATAAATAAAATAAACATGTTTTACCTACATATAAAAGAAACATTAAAAATTGAATATAATTAGTTCATAATTTTAAACTTTAAAATCTAAAATAATTCTGAAAATAAAATGCATTATTCAACATATTGTCTATATAATACATAATTATATTACATAATTAAAATTATAGACTTGGATATTAACTTGTGGTCAATAAACTTAAATATTTAATTCATATTTATAAACAAAAATGTACTCAATAAAATACATCACTTAGATGATCAATTAGACATTTTTAGAGTAAAACGAAACACTTGATTGATTTAAATATTATTTAGTTTTAAATGGAATCAGTCATTATAGCTTCAAAATATTTTTGTTTTATAAATATATTTTACAAGATAAGTAATATATTCAGGAATAATTTAAATACGTAGAATAAATTTAACGGTTATTTAATACTTGAAATATTTCCATATACCAAACATAAACAATTAATTAAATTAGATAAACAAATTGCTTTCAAAACAATTATTTCTGAAAATGGTACGTCAAATTATTAATATTGAGTGGACACCGTTAAAATACAAAAGATATTACATTCTTATTTATTTTGTATAATATTATTATATAATTTTTATATACATCAATAACTTCAAAAATCTTTAAACAAATTAGATACGTTAAAAAACAATATATTTTGTTTTAAAATCAAAAGTTTATAGAAATTAAATATACAAAATAATAAGTCTTATAAATAATATTTTTGAAAAAATTAAAAAGTTTATTTGGACGTTGTAATCAACGAAACAATTTTTTAAATTTAATTTAATTTTAAAACTTCCCAATTCCTATTATGTATGTAAATTGCAATATTATAACACATACAATTTAAAAATCAAAATAATTGTTTAAATAAAAATACAATAATTTATAAGTAGTATATCAATTATTTGTAATGTACGTTTTGATAAATATAAATAAATAACACTCCATTTTAATTAAATATTAACTAACTACATATTACTACTACAACTATTCCTGCAATCCTACTGTCTATCCTTCATGTTTAATAATATTATATCTATATTAATCATAAATTCTATATTATATGATCCATAATTCACTGTTTATAGTTATCGTGTAGGCTTAGATACTATATAATAGTTCGTTTAATCGTGATGTTTTCAAAATAAAATTCATGCTATATCATTAATATTATGAAAACGTATTCGAGGACATATCTTATAGGTGTATAAATAAATATATTAATCGATAGCATATACTATTGTGTGTTACCTAACATGAACCCTATCATAATGTTTTGTGATATCGAATATGGTCATCAAGTACTAACAATTGAAATATTGTAATATTTGCTTTAATCGTTAATAAAAAAAAAAAAAAATCGATACCAAGACATCAACATGTTAGTTGTCTAATATTATAGCTGCAACAAAAACTCACGTCTCAGAATGACTCGTCAAACGGTCAATCGTCGTCCTATACTTAATATAAGTATAATCATTACAATTATTAGGCTGTTCCATAACTTTATCATAGATTCTTGTTATTTAACGATAGTTGGTTAATTTTTAGCAAAACTATACGTGTATTCCAATACATAAAAATGGATTACAAATATACAATAGTATATTATTTATTCGTACAAAATGATGTGTTATTAACATTATCATTTATTTTTTTAAGAAAAAAATTAATTTAACGTTGTAAGTTAATTATTATGAATAATAAAATATTATCATGATCATCGTGAGGTTAAATATTATCGATACTTTTTCAAACCATTAAAATTAAAAATAGTTTTTTTATTTATTATATAACATAAACACAGTAAATACGGTAAAAATGTAATATAGAATCTTACTATATTTAAAATTTTTAAAAGTTAAAATGAAGTTTAATAATAAAATTATATCTTAATATTTCTTCCATCATATATTAAAATATCATAAAAGGTATACTATTACATAATACTAATCGTTTATAAAAATGTAATCCTGCATAATAGTAAACTGAATAATAATAATAGGTACTCTTTGCCAATGTCACATTATTTAAAATACACTACAATTATAACCCCCTTAAAGCATATTCTATTACATATTTAAAAACATTATAGAAATGATGATATTGTTTATATTTCGAAACATAGCATTAAATTTAATAACAGTTTTGCTTCTAATTTTGTTATAGTATTAAACGTATTTTAATTGTGTATTAAATTTAGAAAAAGTAGTTATAATTAAATTACGTGTAGGTTAACATAAAAAAAAATGTATTAAATTAAATTACGAACTTGACCTAATATCTAGCTTATGATAAATATATATATATATATATAAATGAATAAATAAAATTGAAGTAGTTTTTTTTCGATGTTTATCCTCTATTATAATTTATTTTATTTCCTTTTTATCAATTATGCCTAATAATAACGTCAGTTACTTGATAAATATTTTAAATTCATATAATTGTTTCTTAATTTTCTTAGTATCTGTATCATCTAATATATTATGTTTAATCTTAGAAATGTATAAACCATTATAAAATAACATTTAAAAAAATTAAAAAATATTGTTATACGGCTGTCCTCTAAACAGAATTATAAACCTAAATCTATATTATATAATATTACATATACACGATATAGAATATATAATTTTGGTTACACGTTAAATGATCATCTGATGTACATAATAATATATTACCAAAACAAGACGTGCCCAGAGTAAAGCAAACCAATATTAACACGATGCAACAGACGGGCTTGGCCGGGAGCTACAATAATATTTGTCCCCTTCTTATATAAATGTAGTTTCTGATGTTTTGGCTAGAACGAGTTGAAGGTCAATGATAAACGGCCTTGAGATATCCGCTCTTCTGATGTACACAAACACATTGTCACTATCTTCTTCTGTGATGTTATTTTTCTTAATATTTCGTTTAGTTCAAACGTTCGGGACTCTTGGACGAGTAGTGTAAAAAACAAATATAATATAAACCGTTTGTGAAAATAAAATATTATTACTTTATTTATTTATTTATTTATTTTTTTTTTTTGTCTTATAAATCATAGGTTGCGTAAAGTCAAAGATCAAAAAGCCGATTGAAAAATGTTATTGTTTGTGACCACCGTCGTATCTGTAAGTAATTTTTCGTTTTTTTTTTCCTTTTACTTCTACGTGAAAATCGTTGATGTAAATAGTTGCTTTATTCACAAAAATCAAGGAAACATAGTATTTTTGATTCAGGTAGCTTCAAGTAATAATTGATTGTAATTGATATTTACGATATTATAAGAAAAAACTATTCAAGAAAATACAATTCTAATAAATTACAATAAAATAAATCAATCACAAAGATTTTAATAATTTTCTTTAAATTTTCATACAATTTAAAATAAATATCTATAAATAAGTATTCCTTATTATTTTATTTTACTCTAAAATAAGGATAAGTTTTCTTCAAAATTAATATCAAAAGCAACTTTCCTATTAAGACAATTATTTTCTAAGAATTTATAAGGGAATTTATTAAGTTTGTTTCTTTCAAAGAAAGAAAAAAAATATGTTTGTCATTTTAAACTGAAAATTATCACATTACAAACGCATCGAATCGCAAACTCACAGATAATCTTTAACGGAAATATTATACCAGAAATGAATCAAAGAATGTTTAGAGTCATATTTCTCACATTTAGTAAAATGATCCATTCTTATGTTATGCTCTGTTAACCCTAACCGAACACCTTCTAAATCAATTTTGTATAGATTGTTTGGTTGGTTTTTCTCCTTTCCTAGTCTTATCTTGTTTGAATTTTTAAATCCCTTTAAAATATTATCGAGTGTTTATTTAACAATTTTCAAAAAATATGTTATACTTTTACATACATTGAGAAACAATAAAAACGCTACGGTCGCGTGTTTATATAGTAAACATACTATTGAAGAATATTAATACAAATTTGACCTTATTCGGGTACTTATTGATTATGACTAAATAATTCTATTTTTATAATTAGTAAATTACGAAACCAAATGGTAATTATACAATTACGAAATATATTTGCAAAGGTTTTAAGATATAACCTATCAGATCTATGATAATAATGTAAAACGTTCTTAAAAATAATCTTTCACATCTCTTTAACTAAATGTTCAGGTGAAATCATACCATACTTATATATGTATTTAATTTATACGATAGCTCCATTCACTGCTGCTATATAAATCATTAAATTCATTTTAGACATCTTATAACCAAGTTAATACTTTCATTGTAAATTTGTATTACATTAAAAATAATTGAAATTATTATTATTTAAATTATTATAACACTATATACTTTATGTATAATAAACATATTGGACGTTGGTATATAGTAAATTTTCATTCAAAAACTCTACCAAAAGGCAAAAAATGATTTAGAAAATTTACTGGTTCTGCAATAGTTTATCATTATTACAATGTTGAAGATATACTTTACGTAATAATATACTCATTTATGTTTTTAAACATTTTTTTTATATACAATTTTCTTGTAAATACCTGCATAATAGTAATTTATATATTTTAAAAATAAATACGAGTACTATAGAATTAATATTGATTGATTATTTATAATATATTGTTTACTTTTATAAATATTTATTAGTTTATAATACATTACCACAGATTGTCAATTAATTTATTATTTGGTCATGCAATAATAATTGTATCACAGTAATTATTTTAATCATAATTTAGTAAAATATGTATAGATAAAAACTTTTCTATTGATTTTTCATCCCAATTTTTAAAATGTTATGAAATTATTATTTCACGCAAAAATAAACTTAAGTAACGACCTTTAAGATACTATTATTGTTAGAAACTATAAATTCACGGTGCTATAAACATAAGAACAAAATAATAATCGAGGTCTACTAATCACTGTAACCAATTTATTATTATAATCAAACCGTGTGGAATTCAATAACTATGTCTATATCTAGTAATTATTTAACAATTTAAAGATAGGTAGTTAAATATATATAGAGGTTTACGTTATGTAGTAAAATAGTATTGTCTAAAAACCTACCTATAACTAAAATTACTTTAAAAAATTTAAATGTTTTCTTTGGAAATAAGATAGACTAAAAAAATTGGTAAATATTAATATAAGGTACCTAGTTACAATATGAGTAAAAAAAGTAATATATTAATATTTTTTTTTATATTATGGTACTTTTCAATGTTTTCATTATTAATTTATTAACTTTTCTAGCATTATATAAGATATAATACAATGCCAATATTTTTGTCAGCATGTAGAATTTATAGTTATAGCAGTGTTTTAATATTCAGTTACCATAATATTCTGATTTTGATTTATTTCAGTATAACATTATACTTCGAACAAAAAAAATAATGTATTATGTGCGTAAAATTTATAAAACAATACAAATTTAAAACTATCATAAACCATAATATTTTTTTCTTTTTGTCTTTTATTTTTCATTCAACCTATCCACACAAATCAATTAATTCGATAATGTGTTAAACGTTGTCACATCAAACGAAAATAATTTTACCTGTGCTATAATTTTTATAAAAACGTATTTAACAATAGCAATATTTTGTAATGCAAAACAATTGTAGAACTCCTTCAGCTATATTAAAATACATTTTCATATTCCTCTAGTAACGATTAAAGTCACGAGTTATGATAAATAAAGTGATAGGTATAATAATATGTATATATGATAATTTACGCCTCACTACAACCCAAAGCTGTAAAAGTTAATGGGCTCGAATAGTTTACTAGAATACATTTTTTAACTCTTTCATCTGACTAAATTTTATTTTTATCCGTTAACCATAAAAAATCAACATAATAAGATAACGTGTTTATGATTCCAGTTGCGTATAATATAATATATCATGTATTGTGCACGTTTTATTCGTTAGTACAATAAATATCGATCCACAGAAGTTTTTTAGAATATAAAGTAATAATATAACGTTTTTGTATGATGTACAGTGTACACGACCTCGTATCATAGGCCTCTCGGGTGCAAAATAATTAAAACGCGAGAGGGAAAACAATATATTATACTACCGTCGGTTGATAGTTAATATATGAATAAACGAGAGAGATAGACCGTATGTGTATTATTATTATTATTATTATGTGGAATTAACCTTGCTATTGAGATTTTAAGTACCTAGCTATCATTATTACGAGGTTTTTTACCGCTAATTGGACATAAAAATAATAAATATGTAAAATTTTCTCATACAATATTTTACGGTTTAATAATATTTAACAGGTAAGTAACTAATTTAAGTTAATTTACTTTTCAATACTTCAGTACAGAAAAAAAAACAGATTACTATTATCAATTTATTCGTTTAATTCGTATCATTCAATTTGATAAATATAACGAATTGATACTAATGGTTAAATTAATGATTTTTACACTATACAAATGTAAAAATTGCTTTGCTAAATTAATTAATTAAACAATTTGATATTTTAGTTATCAAATTTTACAACAATGAAACATAGTGATTAATAAAAAATAGTATAATTCAAATTAAATTTAATTTATAAAAACTTTAAAAAAAAAATTATAACATTAGTTTATTTAGTTTTGATTAGAACAAATAAAATATATTATATATTTAAGATTAATATAAATATTATTTAAAAACATCAATACGTCTTTTAGGCAGGACTTAAAAACGTTATGAATTAATGATTATATAACATTTAAAACGGAAAAATATTATTAAACGTATTCGATAAGCGAAAAACGTAATTAAAAGCAATACATTATTATTAAACATAGAAAATTAATCAATAAACAATAATCATGAACGTTATTACGTTCATCATTTATTAAGATTTTGAATGAAAATATTATATTTTTCTTTATTCTATATTCTTCTTTACCAGACGATATTTTACAAAACGGATAAAACATTATTCGGTAGTCTCTTCATACATGCTCAAAATTTAAATTTTCTGATAGATATTTATACTCTAATATCAACCTAAACGTCACAATTAATGTTTTAAATTGCTGTTTTTGCTATATTCCCCATTAGATAGTGATAGACCAAGACAGAAGATGAGGGTATAATGTCCTCTTAACCTAATACCACATACATTCAATTTTAACTCTTATGACGATGAAAAAAAATTATATTTACATTTTACATATTATAAATAAATAGGTACTTCTGTGAACTAAAAACGAATATAACAATTATATTATATTTAATAACAGTAAATATAAAATGTATAAAACGATAAACATAAAAATTGAATAACGTTTACATTTCATATAACGTTAAACTATATATATATATTATCTGCGCTTCTAGGATTAATTACAAATTTAATTTACTTAATATAAATATATAAATCATATAATCCAATCCAGATTAAATTTAAATATTTCAAACTATTATAAAAAAAAATTATTTTGTAAAAAAAAATTTGTGTACATATAATAATATGATTCTCGTATAATACTAGAAAATTTAGAAATATAAAGTTCTACAATATTAAAAATTTAATATTTATATATTTTTTAAAAGTTATAATTTTATAATTTTCTATATAATATACTATACATATTCAAATATATTTTTAAATAATTATTAATTCAAATATATTATATATTTAACAACTATATTGTATTGTTATTATATATATATATATATATATGATTAGATTGTATGAAACAAATTGGTTTGATATTTTTTTCTTGCAGTCCTTCAAAGAATGCTTAAAAGATAATTATATAACTTGTATTTTTTTTTATTACTTTTCAATGACAATTATTTTTCTACTACTTACTTGTTTTTAAAACACGTTAGTAGGAAAGAATTTGATCTACATATTAAAAAAAACAACAACAAAACGACGATATTATTGATACTTACCTACAAAATATTTTCCATTTTAAAATAATTATGTTTAATGATAAAACAACAAAAAATAAAATAATTATTTGAAATAACGTTAATCTATTATTATTATATAGGCATAAATGTATAATATAAAATAATCATTAAAAAAATGGGAAGGTCAATTCCAGTCGTTCCTCCTTCGTTCCTCCTTCGTCCCTCAGATGTCTCATCAGTCCTCGGAGGAATTAATGGTTTATTATAATTAAGATTTGAATGTAATATATTGCACTCAAAAATACGATTCTAAGCGAAATATATTAATCAAATATATTATACTGATAAACCGTTTCAAAATTTTACCACGTATGTGAAAACACTCAAAAAATTGTACAAGTCCCTACGTTCAAAATTGCATTAGTTATGATAAAAATCTAAAATCAATTTCGTCAAAATTACGATGATTTCCGTTATTTTTTAGTAGTTTTTTCTCCCAAGGAAAAACTTTTGAGAAATTTGAAAAATGAACTAAATAAAGTACTACATAGATATAATTTGCTACCAATAACATACTCTATTTATGATAGTCGGACCTTTATTTCTACCCAAAATCTTATTTTCAAATTTTTTAAAACACATAAAATATCATGATAATTTATTCTACTAAAGATTATAACTTTAGTAGCTTATAAAAAAAAATTGTAACTTACGATTTTCAAAATATTTTGTGAATAGATTTTTTTTATACTATATTTAAACCAATAAACTCAAAATTACAGGTAATATTAAACATTTTTGGATAAATATCAAAATTTTATATTTAGTCAGAAAATCATCCAATTCGTTCAAAAAATTTTTTTATTAGAATAATTAAATAAGTTTGCCAATTTTCCGTTATCTTTTGGTAGTTTTTCTTCTCCCAAGGAAAAACTTTTGAAAAATTTGAAAAATGAGCAAAATGAAATACCAAGTAGATGCAATTTTCTACCAAAATCACACCCTATTTTTAGTAATCGGACCATTATTTCTAACCGAAATTGTTCTTTCAGACATAAAAAAAACATTGTAAATCCAATACATTCTTGGCTTCACTCAAAATCTAAAAATATAGAAAATGGAAATCGTGAGCTGATATCAAACCATTATAATATACAGTATTTTTTTAAGCATTGTCATAAACTATATTAATAATTCATATTCTATTTATGACAAAATGTTTAAATTAAAATAACATGAAATATAAACATTTATACGTTGATTTAAAATCACATTTTAAATGCTTTTATATTGTTCGTTTCGCTCAAAATCTAAAATGTCTTTCATCCATGTCATATCAGTATATTTATTTAATGTTTAGTATTAATTGACGTTTTTTCATTATATGATAACTTATAAGAAAAAAAATGTTTTCTGACACTGCGGATTATTAAATTTAGTAATTTAATATACTTGGTATTCAGAACTGAATTAAATTCTTTGAATTTTGAACTTCTTGGAATAAATAAATAAATTACATCGTCGCTTATTGTGAAAAACCTTCTATGTAAAAAAAAAAAATTAATTGTTAAGGAGAGACGTTTTATTAGTTTAAAGAAAAAGTATGCAATATATAATTATTATAAAAAAATTGTATTATTGTAATTTGCAATATATGTCAAGAAATGCAATTTGATAGTTATAATTATATTTACATTTTATCCTAAAGATAATTTAAAAATTTTATTAAGATTTATGCACATACGTGGTTTTAGTAATAATATTTTTTTCTGAACCTAAAATGTTTGTTGTTAAGATTTACATATATACATGCTGTATTCAAAAAATTTGATATGAATATAAAATACTATATGGGTAGGATGTTAATTAAATATGTTCTTATTTAATTTTAACATGAGAGATTTTAGGGCTATATTATTATAATACAATGGTTTAAATTACTGTAATAATATTATGTGGTGTAAAAATAATGAAGAATCATTAAAAACAGATATTAAATTAAGATTATGTAAGCAGTGGCGAACCCAGGATTTTAGTACTGTGGGTCTACCTCACTTATGAGAGGCCAATGTGTAAAAGGTTCAACCAACTATGCATTACAATATTACCTTATATATATTATATTATATTATTAAGAGTTAAGTCATAACTAATTTTTTAGTAAAATTTAAAACTTACTTACACATTATTGTATTATTAATTAATTCAAATTTAATTGTTACTTTTATTTGTTGCATTAAAATTGATATTCAATTAACATACTTACCTGGAATATTTAAATAAATTTGGATATTTTAGGTTTTGAGAAGAGATTATACATATTTATTATTACATTTGTATACATATAGTTACAGTATAAATTACCTATTACACCCCCATTATTATTT
This sequence comes from Eriosoma lanigerum, assembly GCA_013282895.1. NCBI lineage: Eukaryota > Metazoa > Arthropoda > Insecta > Hemiptera > Aphididae > Eriosoma > Eriosoma lanigerum. The sequence continues at coordinate 5,921,226 of CM023357.1, read as the reverse complement.
AATATTATTTCTGTTTTGATTATTGTAGTATTGTATATATTTATGTAGTTTATCATTTTGAGGGGCCACATTTCTCTAAAAATAAAACTGTGAGTTAGTTGACCTCCCAAACCCCCCCTGGGTCCGTCCCTGTATGTAAGAACACATGTAATTTAACATTTTCAATCCATTAACTTAATATAGTTTAAAATTTTATTTTCTAATAGTTAATTAACAAATTTAGGTATTATATTTTATTATTTACCTGGTAAATATATATATATATATATATATAGAGTATCCAAAATATATTTACTAATTGCAATATCTCTGCGAAAAATAAACTTTTTTAATGCATTTTTTTTCAAATTATTATTTAGGCAACGAACCATATTATTACCTTTATTACTTGTTTAAAAAAAGACGTTTCATGGAAAATTTAAAAATTTACTTTTTATTTTTTATGTTATGTAAAATTTGAAGATAGCCATTTTAAAGAGTATATGTATATGAAAATTTTGACGTGTCGATCTCTTAATTTAATCAAGATTTCGATTTTTAGGAATTTTTTTTAATTATTGGAAAAATCATATTTTTGATGTCATTATTATAAGCGTTTAATTTTCATATAGTCTGTGATTATATTGTGGAATGCAAAATTCATATTATTAATATTATGATAAGTGATACAATTTGTAAATTAATAATAATTTTTCGATAAATATATATATATATATATATATATATATAACTAAGAAACATGACAACAACTGTCTAAATTATAAGTTTCTAATGTATCTAATATTATTTTTTATATATCTTTCATCTATTCTGTCTCTGTGGTTTCACTATTGTTTGTTTTAAAATATTGTGTGATACAATCATAATAATATTATTAATAATTATGATATTTTTGCAGCTATAAAATTAATAGATAATAAAGATATAATTATCTATGATAACATTTTGTAAGAACCACAGATTTCTATATCATGATATAAAAAACTATAGTAAGTACCACGAATTAAGATAGTACAAATTTTACGTACCATGATATTAAAATATTAAATTATTAAAGATAATGACATCAGAAATATATTTTCTCCGATAAATGTAAAAAATTACTAAGATCGACATCTTGATTACATTAAAATATCCATACATCAAAATTATCATATAAATAAACTCTTTGAAATGGTTATCTTTAAATTTAACATAACTTAAAAAATAAAGAGTTTATTATTTTTTTTTTTTTTTAATGAGTTATTTTTTTTTTTTAACAAGTAATTAAAGTAATATTATAGTACATAGTCTAAATAATAATTTGGAAAAAAAGCATATACAAATTTTAATTTTTCTTACTTAGTAAGAATTAAATTAAAAAAACTGATAAAGGCGAGGAAAATATGAATGATGTTTAACACACAATCAATGAAGTATAAATTAATTAAAACCTTAAAAATAACAAAAAGAATGACTTTATACAGAAAACAAAATATAACGAAGCACTATGGAAAGGAACATTATATTATATTTTGTATTAAAATTTTGTAATGAAAGGTGGTCTATGTTTTGTAAGGATGGTGGTGAGTTAAAACATTATTGGAAATGAAAATAATAATAATATTGTAATAGATGATGCTTTGTTGTATTATGAAACACAAATAGAGGTATCTAAATCCCTTAGAAAGTATGTACGTAATTGAAAAACTTCATGAAACCACATGAGTATTATGAAAAAAAAGCCTGAGCTAGTCAGTTGTTTTATTTTCCTGGTATTCATAACTATATTGAAAATTTAATCTAATTTGTCTTAAATTCAGTAAATCAAAAACAACAAAACCCATACACAACATGGAATTCCAAATATTCCATTTTACAAAATAATAATGGATATAGTTGAATTTAATAAAAATAGTTTTTTAATAGTTGTAGATTATTTTTCTAGATGGCTTGAAATAATTAAACTTAAAAGTAAAAATAATGACTCTGTTATAGAAATATTAAGTGATTTAATCAGTAAATTAGAAATCCCTAATGAAATTATTACATATAGTATGCCTTTTAATAGTTTTTCAAATAGGTACTTTGGTAAAATATTTCAACCAAGTTTGTTGGAAACGTAGTCTTCAAATTATATTATTACGATACTACTAAAATACCGTAAAAAAAAAATAATGATTGTGAAATATTATTATAGATGATGTATAAAATAAAGCTACAATAACGAATATAATGAATTAATTCAGACACGCATGCGATCAAAAACGGGTTATCTATATTATATAACAATGGCCTATCGTAATTTGTAATCACTATTATTTCTGGTTTTAACATTATAATTTACGACATAAAAATATTGTCATCGATCAACGTATTTACGATGAACACATCATAAGTGACATCGAAATATTTTACTATTCGCTCGTTATTTCATCTACTTTTCAATTTTTCATACTAACTTTCAAAGTAACAAACATAAACTATCAACGATCTAAAAAATAATATAACAAGATTTAAGTATAGGTAAAATATTGAACAATTTATATAAATTTAAAAATAATAATAATTTTATAACTATAATAATAATATAAGTTATATTATTCTATATTTCGTGAAAATCCAATTGTTCAAACTACGATAAATATTACAATATCTAAAGAGGAAGGTTAGAAGGTAATGTGTACGGCGTGTAGTGTTGATTATACAATTAAGATAACTTGTACTGCTAAATGACCATGATTACCAGGAAGTAGTTGTAACCGTATAGGTGAATGTACAAAAAGATAATTGTATTTTTTATTTTTTCAACCAAATATGATCAAAAAAATACTAATCAACCCATCAAATAAAATATATATATATATATTATATTAGGAATTTTAAAACTCAAATATAATCTGCATGATAATTTTGATTATTTTTAATTTAATTTTACAAATATCACACTTTAATTTTATTAAAACACATTAAAAATAATAAAGGATTAATTTTGGACATTAATCTAAAAGCCGGATTTATAGCTTTGCTAACATTACAGTAGGATAACAATATAATAATTTTTATTTGAACTTTGGTAACAATAAAAAATTAAAATTATTTAAAATAAAACGGAAATAAGCTTTAAACGCTTTATTTCAAATGAACATAAATAATGTAATATAATGATATCCTTCAAATTATATTTAAAAAAAATGTCATTACTAAATTTACTAGTTTATTTATGACAAACTGATAAATTATAGTATAATTTATAAAATGTATAAGCAAAAAAATTAAGAAATTTTATTCGTTTAAATTCATAGTTCAATTATTGATTTTAAAGAAAAATTGAATACCAACTTTTTAAATTTTTTCTCTGGGTACTTAGAAGAATACTTAAATAAGTATAAATTTAATTTAATAATACTTATTTTATTTAAATTTCTTAATATTTACAATGTACTATGTACGTACGTCTTAACATGTATGAATGTAATAAAGAAAATATTGTAAGAAAATTATTATACATATCAATAACAAAACATGGAAGATTAAAATTATACATTTATTTATTTTATTTTATAAAGTTTAGAGTATTAATTGTGCGTAAGTTATAAACAGATATAGTATATACCAATATAGTATATAATTTTATATATGTTTGTGGAATGCTTTAAACAAAAATAGGATAGTATTTTCATAAAAGACAAATCAGCCAAGTATTTTTTAAACTTTCTACTGTCGTAAAATGAATAGTATAGGTAGCAACTGCAATCAAATATTCGATTAATACTTAATTCAATTCAAATATGTAATATTATAAATTAAAATATAATAAAGCAATGTCTATCTGGTAAAAGTATAATTGAAAACAAAAATCGCTTAAATTACTAAATCGACTAACAGATTGATTGAATTTTAAACTACGAGTAATACAAAAACCCTTAACTAACTTAAGTTATTGACATCGTCGTAACTTAATGACGATTAAACTTTTAGGGATACATTTAATTGTATTAAAATATACTAAATAGGTCAAATTAATCCGAATTGTTTTATAATAAACACAAGTATAGCTTTACCAACACGTTTTTTTTATATTTAATTTAGTTGAACATTTAAAAACATAAATAATAGTTATTAAATATTTAACGAAATCAGTTATCGACAGAAAAAAATTAATTAATTTATTAATTAATCATTAAACCAATTCCAAAAAGTTTATTATTACTCGTGCAGACTACGGTTCAGAGTAAAACAATTTACAGTCTGCAAACTTAAATTATTCTTTGTTTATTATGACGTATTTATTTTCGACGTCTATTAATTGTATTATCAATACAAAAGCTAAACTTTTTAAAACTCTGTTCCGCGTTTTAATTTGTATTTGTCATGATAAATACAAAATAATAAACTAATTACATTACGTTCATTTTATTAATTATTTTGAAATCTAATTTTGATTTTCAATCGTATTCCATAATATAGTGCCTGTGCTTTATTGATCTGGTATCGACCATGTCAGTGCCGACCGGAAAAACGACGCCAATCGAACCCGCAGTGCCTGAGCCAAAAGTGATACCCATGCCAGGTAGCTATCAAGCACCGCCAGCGCCTGTGCACGAATATTCCGAAGAGAATCCGGAATTGCCACCGTTAGATCCATCGTACGTGCCGATTCCGTACGACTTCATCGAATACTTGGCCCCGCAAAGAATACTGCTGGTAAGTAACTGCAAATCGTATACGTTTAAGACGAGGCTTGATCGTTTTTTCTTAATTATTATTCCAAAACAATATTTAAAATTAATGATAATAATTAATAATTATACGCCGTTTTTGTACGTAAGTTTATTCGTTTACAACAATAACAATATACATAATGTGATACTTATTATAGTATTGTATTAAAAATGTAATATAACTATTATTATAATCAATTTTATGACCATTTCAATGAACTCAATTATATATTATTATTCAGTTCTATACATATTATCGTTTAATTTTTAAACAATCTTAAATTCGTGATGCAACTATAGTATAGAAAAACTGGTTTATAAAATTATAATATTATACATCTTAAGTAAACCCTGTTATAATACAAATCACGTGTTTGGGTTGAGAAACAAATTTCTACGTGACAATATAATATCGTTAAAATATAATATCATAAAACCCCATTAGATAAAATAAGTATTACAAGTATTATTGGTTTTACTCAATAAAACCTACTTCTATAAAACGTTTATCTAAAATATATATTTAGATTAAAAAAATTCGTTTTATGCATGTATCTTCATTATTCGCTTTACCTATAATCTTACCTACATTTTACCTTTATAATCTTACTATTTTTACTGATCTTACTATTTTATATGTAAACTTTATAAAATGGTATCTTTATTATCTAAAAATGACATTCCGTTAAGTCGTAATAAGCGTAGCTAAATTACTGAAATTTGTTATTTTACTAGGTAAAATGTAATTTGCATTTTTAAATACCTAATAAGACCCAAAAAGTCTTTTTGTATATAAAATGATAAGCTTTCCAAATCGAACAAACTTTAAAATATGAATAATAGAAGACAAAATCATATATTTACTCATAAAAAATGTGTCGTAGAAATATCTATAAGAAAAGTCACTAATAAATTTAAAAATGTGCATATAAATATATATACCAAGACATACATAATTATAATAATGTGATTCTTTACCCATTTTTATTTGTGTAATTATATTTTTTGGTAGACTATTTAATCATTATAAATATAATCAATTTTAATAAGAATTAAAGATATTTTTTAAATTTACCGTTTATCTTAGAAAAAATAATTATAAAAATATGTCTATGTACGTTTTAGGTTCCGATGAAAATTAAGTTCCAAAAACCATATTCAAAGTATGAAAAATACCCACTCACAGGGCCAAAATACCAGAAGCTTATTAAAAATGAAAATTTGCGAAGAAAATACTATTCAGATTTTCCGCAACAAAATTATATTCCATCCAATTGATGAAAATTATTCATTAACTCACTCTTTTGATTATTTTTGCCGTGTCATATTATATATTAAAATAAAATTTATATATATTTATGTTTACCTCTTTAAAATTACTGTTTTTTCTACTATACACAAAAACATTATTTTGTAATATAATTTAAATATAATGTTAATAAAATGTATGTATATAATAATCAATATCATATTTGTATTATTTGCAGTGTTCCAATTTCAAAATGTTTTTCATATTAATATTTTGTATATTTTTGATCGGATTGTATTATAGGTACTCAATTTCTAATCGTCTACAATTTTCTATTAAAATTAGTCATTTTACATCCTCTTTTTTCCTTCTGATGGCACTCTTCTGCCTAGCACCAATCACATGATAAGGAGTCGAAAATGGTTCTTGGCTAACTGAAACAATCAACATATGTTTACTTCTACAATTTCTTACAATTTTTTTAAAAATACGCCAAGTTAAATGAAATGTTCAAACAAGAAAATGATTGTGATATCTAATATTAATTTATACAAAATGTAACTGAAATAATAAACTACTCGTAAATATTACAAATTTTATTCACTCAAACTCAAAATTAATGCATTCGTAATATTTCGTGAATTTTAATGGTTTGCATTATTTATGATTATTTTTGGTTTCAATTGCAAAATTGTGAAATAGTTACAGTTGTTAACATCGTCTGTTTACGTTATTAAAGAATAAACACGATGTCCTCAAAATATATATATATACTACTTGCTTATTAAATGTAGACTAAACATCGAATTATTGAAATACATTATTATTAAGGTTATAATATATATTTTCAAATATGTTAATCGTTATCATTTGCGTTAACCCAATTTCAAATAAACGTTTCTACTTTACACAATAATTATTAGACATTATATTTTAAAAATTGAAATAAAAACATATAATTAAAACCAATATTAAAATTTATTATTGAAATGAAAAATAATATACCTGTAGCTACAATATTCTGTCATCTGTTGACTGATGATGTCGTTTTATTATGGTTGAATACACACAGTATTTATGATGACCTCCAGAACACTACAATAATTATATAACTATAAGAGGAAATTAACAATTGTTAATTTTGAGTCATTGAGATAATCATCAATACTACGTGTATTCAATTTAGATAGTTATGGAAGATATAAACTAAACAACCAATGGTCGTTTAAGGAACTAAATCCACTCTTTGGAATTTATCTTATCAGTATATTATCATAAATATACTTATTGTTCACATTTGTTTATATTTGATTTTGAAATTGCATGATATGCAAATTTAACGTGTAGGAGTATTACAATTGTTATTATTATATATTATATTATTTTAAATACTGGGTATATCCCACTTGTCCCAGATTTATTTACTAATTGCAATATCTAATAAAAAAAGTTTTTAAAATTCGACATCTTTATTAAATTAGAGGGAGTCATCACTTCAAAAAGGTCATAAAAATATACTCTTATTTAAACTGGCTATCTTCAAATTGCATATAACTTAAAAATATTTTTTTTATTTAATTTATCTATTTTTTTTTTATATACTAGATGATTAAAACTAAAAAATCCGGGCAGTCGATTCTGGGCGTTCCTCCATCGTTCCTTTGGTCTTCAAAAAAATTAATGGTGTAATGTTATTGTATTTATTACAATTAAGATTTAAGATTTGAATACAATGATACGATTTTATGGTTATTACCTGTTTCTATTATAACGATAAAAAATCGATCATAAATTTAAAATTACACGGGATATCTAATCATTGTTTATTTGAACAAAGATATCAATTTTTTTTTAGATATTTTTTTCGATATATTGTCCAGAATATTTTGACGTAGAACCCATTAGGTACATATTAATATGCTCGTATTAATTTGCTAAATTATAAGCATAATATTAAATGCTACAAATATTAGCATAGGATTTATTAAAATTATTTTTCGCAATTTTTTATATTTTCTGTTTAATATCTACAATTTTAAATATTTTATGTTTTAATCGTATTATATTTTAACCATTTACTTCATTAATTATTTTCATAATAACAATGATTGATAATAATACCAATTTGGTATCTCCAAAAATATTTTCCTGATGAGAAAAATAATTATGAAAGGTACTAAAGGTATATCACACTGCTTTGTTTATGAAATATAATACATATATTATATAGGTATTTGAATTATTAAATTAATAAACTACGTAAAATAAAGCTTACGGAAATAACTTCTGTACAGGGTACTGTTAATAATAAAGATATTTCGTAACCGTCCAATAATAATCCGTCTAATAATCTAACATAACCGTTAAATAATAATAATTTGTAATCAAAAATATGAATTCAAAAATTAAGAATATATTATAAATCTAATAATTTAATTTTGTCTAAGATAACCTAACGTGAAAAATATCGTAAAAACTATTAATCACATATTATTTCAAATACTTTACCGATACAATCACAAATCACAATGTATATAATTTAATTCTATATAGGTAGATACGTAGAAAATATAACAATACTATTTAACGTTAGGTACATTATCTAAATTTAAATAGATAGGTACCTAAAATGAAACTTTCTCTTTTAACTTTCAAAAAACTGATTAGGTATATTTAATATCTATATAAATGTTTAATGAAAATAAAAATTTTGTTTGCTGATATTCGGTATTGTTCAAACACGTCGAATTTACCAAATGTATATACATAATAATACAGAATGTATAATAGAGATACGTGTGCAATAGCAATATTATATTTATCGTCGTGCGCTCTTAATACAAATAAGACCACACACAAATTCGAAAACAGTTATCTGCATTCTGCACATTGATTATTTAAATTGAATATAGTTTACAGGGTGTTTCATCGACTCGTCGTCTTATTTCGATTTAGTATTTTTGGAAGAAGATTTTTCTTTTTTAATTATTACCGTGTGTAAGTACCATAGGAACAATTTGAATGGAACTTGAGAAGGCGTAGACCACCCTAATCCTATGTAAAAACCCACCTCCATCCAAAAAAAAAAAAGAAAAAGTTAATGTGGTATGGAAGGATTTACTTTCCACAGGTTTGCTTTAAATTTCCATATTATTTTTTAAACTTGTACATGGCTTATTGATTTGGTGATTTTTTTTTTACGTTTAAGCAAAATCCCGGATATTAGACGACTTATCATACGATCACACTACAAAAATAATGATATTATTGGCAAACACTATAACACGATAACTTTGGTAAGACACTCTATATAGTGTATGTAGGTACTTACTTTTTTATAATTTAGAATGCGAAAATTGAACATGCTATAGGTACTTGCAACAATTATTGTTTTTTGAATATTAAGTACGCTTTCAATTAAAATCTCTATTGTATAATTTACGTTTGTTATTTATTTGTCGTGTTTCTTTCAATTTTATTAAATGTATTATTCAACAAACGCACAATAACGATTTCGTGTGGTTACATTTTATTCAGACAATTATTTATATATTTGTTTAGTTATTTGATTATTTCTACTGTTTAAATTTAACAAAAACAATAGAGTCGCCATTATAGTATAACAGTAATTGTTATTTATCAAATACAACTACTGCAATTTAACTATTTGAGTAACTTATTCAATCACGTTTTAAAATTCAAAAATAATTATTAGATACCTATCCTCCAACTTGATATTCTAAACGTGAATAACCTATAAGGACCGAAGACGTAGTGTTTGTAAATATTCGATTGGTAACATTAAGAAAACACTAACCTTATTTTATATATAATATAAGTTAAACTAATCGTAAGCTGTTATTAACTCCGTTATCGTGCTAACTTACCCAAGAAAATATTTTTAATACTTGGCCTCATTAAATATTTAAAAGATCCTCGACCTCGAGTATCCTCCTATATAGTTTTATGATATGGGCTGCATGTGGTGTTCTACCTTCAACCTACTAATAATTTTTTTCCTCTTTTTTTATTTCAAAAATAGTATTCTATAAACAGTGTAGAATGTTACTTAAATTGGTTAAATATTAACATAATTCCTAATATGATATAATATTATTCTAAATTACATAATAGATTTAATATTTTGTTTGAAAATAAACCAATTTTATAACTTACCAATCCACTATATGAATTTTAATATTAAAAATTATTAAATGAATTGAATGTACTTACCACTACGTAGGTAATAAAATCAATTTTGGAAGAAAAAAATAAACACTTGTTTAGTGTTAATAATATTTTAATTAAAAGTTAAAAGATTTTAGAAATGATTTTATTTTACACATCATTTAATCAAAACTACTATACTAGTTATTACAAAATTATAACGATTAAAAAATATGATTACGTACGCTTATAAGTATGTCAGCTTCAATATAGTTGAAATTAATATACAAGTAGTTATAAAACGTTGTCTCAAAATAATTTCGAAACTCATAATTTATACCTAAAGTATAATTTAATATATATTATATAATACCTATACGTTTGCAAATTTAATTTCTATGCTAGGTTATACTTTTTTCTTATTCGAATTTTTAATAAGTTACTTTTGGAGTCGACACCAGGACTTAATAACGTTATGATAATAACGTTTAAAACGTAAAAATATAATTAAACGTAATTAATAATCTAAAAAGTAATTAAAAACAAATAAAGAAATCCGGGAAATCAATTCTTGGCATTCCTTCTTCCTCCCTTCGGACCTCGGAAAAATTAGTAGGTGAAATGTTATATTAAAGTTAGAATGCAATAATATTGCATTCAAAAAAATATTCTGAGTGAAACTCAGTCAGATATAAAATTGATATTATTTATTTATCAGTTAATGCGTAACAGAAAAATTATTTATCATAAAATAATAAAGTTCAAGTGCGTCAAAAAAGTATATTTCGCAAATTTTACCGTTTTTTATCATTATTAATAGTTTTTCTTATTTCCTTAAAAAACTACTGCGAATTTCAAAAAAAGACCTGAATAAAGTAACAATTAGATACAATTATCTACTGAAAGCATACCCTGTTTGTGGAAATCTGAACACGTCTACTACCCAAAAAAGTGATTTAAGGCATAAAAATATTATATTTCATCGATTTATTCAAATTTTCAATTATAAATGATTATTAAAAAAAAATTAGTTTGTCGAATGACGAAAACTTTTGAAACTAAGTTAAATAATATATAAATATGTCCCTATTAATTTTTGAAATCATAAAACACAAAATTTCAAGTTATATTGAAAAGAATTAAGAAAAAAATAAAATGTTGGCAAAATTTTCAAAGTTTAGTCATAAAATTAATGTAACAATTCCAATTTTTTTTCTCATGTATAGAATACATAAATGTCAATATTTTAAAGAAAAAAATAGTTTCTATATTTAAAATTACATTATTTATCATAAAATGTTTAAATTCTAGTTCATCAGAATTTCAGGTCCGTGAAATTCGCATTTTTTTTTTTTTTAGTTTTCTTCTCTCAAATAAAAATGTAAGAAAAATTCGCAAAATTGTATTAAATAAAATACCAACTAGATGCAATTCTCTACAAAAAACATACTTTATTCGTGGTAGACGGACCATTATTTCTACCCCAAATATTACTTTCAGATATGAAAAATAAAATGAAAAAAGCTCACACCATTGTAAAACCAATACAATTTTTCACTTCGCTCAGAATTTAAAAAGTATATAAATTGTATTAGAGAAAAGAAGGCGGAAATTAAAGAGAAGCGAAACATCAGATAAAGAATAAAGATAAAGTTTAAAAATAAAGATTAAAGATAAAGTGAAAAATAGAAAATGAGTATATTAATTTCTTTAGACGTTTATAACAAAGAGGCCAGTCGAACATAATGTGACAAATCATTCAAGAAAAAATGAAAGGTACAGAAATAATGTATTTAACTTTAAGTTTAAAATTAGTTTTCAAATTTTCCAGTATTTATAAATCGATTTTGAAAAGATAAGTTACCAAAACATTTTAATAAACAAATAAAATATCGTAAAGATTTGTGTCAGACTGTCCAAGACAAGTTACCTGTCCATCCCATGCCAGCAATCTATTTTAAATAAGGTATATCTCAACAACAGTCCATCCTATTAAATTGAGTTTTATGATTAATTGTTTCTGTTATTTTACTACTAAAATATACATTTTATATATTTATATATAAACAAGTTAATGCAGCACAGATGTAAATGTAACTACAAAAGTATTAAGTAATAAAAAATATATTCTTATATCCAATAACAATAATATTTATTTAAAAATTTTAAATTATATGGAAGTTGTATTATCAATACTGAACGCTTAGTTTTTATATAATTTAGTACATTTACAACGCATTTATATTTTATAGTAATTTAATAAAACTTTTATTGTGATTTTTATCATTTCTTCTAAAAGATGTATCTTTTTTTAATGCTGTGGTATTAACTACTATTATTATATTATTATATAATTATATATTATTAGCAATGATTGTGTATTATATTATTTTATTTAGTTATAGTTATAATATGTACCTATTGTATTTATATACTTTTTCTGGTAAATTTATAGTTAAACTATTGCTTCATAATTTTTTGAGAAATTCCTAATAATTTTAATATTTTTTTCAAAGCATCTAAACTTTAAAATGTATGTTTTGATTGTAATTCATGATTTTCATAACTTTTAATTATGTTAAAATTGGTACGAATTTCAGTTAACATACGCTGACCTAAAAATTTAATATAAATTAGTCATTCAACTTCCATATAAAATATGAAAATTAATCGGTACTTTTTTAAACATCTCTAAAATATTAAATTTAAAAAAATGTAACTCCACTTGTTCATTTATTTTTAAATGTTAATAAGTACTTTATTTTTAAAAAAATCTAAAGCCATTTCAACTCACGTCATAAAAATATACAAGTTCTAGTTATCCAAGAAGAATTATATCAGAAACAAAATAAACGTTTTAATATTTTTTTTCTTTCAGTAACCTCTGATAAATTATCACTGATCCACAATTCTAAAATTCTGGGTATATAAATGATTTAATAGAAGGTATAACAAAAATAGAACCTATATAAAGTCCATGCAAAGAGGATATTTCAGACTTTAGAGAAATAGCTCTTTTTACGCAATATAGGTACCTGCTATTTTTTCTTTCAGATTAAAAATCAATCCATTATAAGTTTAAAAAAAATTATATTTTTATAAAAATGTTAGCATTTTTAATAATAATTTGTAAATTAAAAACGTTTTATTTAGTAAGATTACATTCCAATAGTTTTAATTATTATGTTTAAAAATTATTATTTTTAAAATTTACTATTTATTTATAATATTTCTGTTAGGTTTTTCAAAAATAAACCTCCAATTCCTAAGCTTATGAAATAAAACTCTTATATAAACCATTTATAACCATTAAGATAAATATCATTGTGAAGGTATGTTCTTCGATTTCACCCAAGTAATTTAATGTGAGTACACAAGAAACTTCTTCACAAAATCTTTTTTTTTAACCTCTTTTATATCTAATCCTTATTAGAAATTGGTTTAAATCCTATTTATTGGAAAATCGTAAGAAGATTAAAGTTAATACTAATTTTTTTTATCATTCCTTCATCTCTTAAATTCTACAATCTACAATATGCTGTAAATAAGTCGTTTATCCTCGCTGCTCTTTTCTGTTAATCTACGTTCTACCAAACATTAAAAAGTGTTATACATTTTGTAATTTTAATTTTTCCTCATTTATGGGGTAGGTTGAAAGGTTCCAGCTCCCCCTGACATTTCTATAATAAAATTATCATATATTAATCGTTAAAAATGTCTACCAAAAGTGGACGAGCTACGAATTTACAATATTTTTGATACAGACATTTATAGACATTTAGTAATAGTACAATGATAAGTATATAATTTTTGTGATGATAAATGATATTTTATGATACATAATTAAATATAATTTTTTAACTTAACTAGGTATATGACTATGTTTATAAATTTTGACGAGTCCCCCCCCCCCGAAATTGAACTCTGGATACGCCACTGTACCATACCATCCTGTTCATTCTAGTACTATGCAAATTTTATTTCCGTATCTTGCATTTAATAAATGTGTTGAAACCAATTAAACAAATTCTTTTAAATGAAAAAATTAAATGATAAATTAATTTTTGTAATTTTAATTTTAATATAATATGTTATAAATGAGTATCATATCTAAATAGTGAATTGTCATTATTGAAAAATTATATATTTGATTTTATACATATTAATACCTAAATTTACAAACATTTTATTTTACATAAAAGTATTATATAATGTTTCAATAACTTTTCGATTAGGTTAGATTCCTGACCTAATTTAACTTAACCGCTCTTTAGATGCCGGATGTGGAATTTTTTTTTTACCTTAACCTACTAGTGCAGTTATTTAAATATCATGATTTTGCTTTTTTTTAAAAAAAAAAAAATGCCTCTTTTCTTAACTATAAATGTATTATCAGTGCTTGGAAGAAACACATTCAAAGGAACGAGTTCCTTTGGATTCGTTCAATTTTCAGGAACTTATTGGTAACATAGATCATTTCTCGTTTGAAGGATCATATTGGAATTTCGTACATTTTTTAGAGGACATTACATTTTTTTATGAAATTATATTTATTTATTGTTAAAACATTATAAAATAAAGTATGTGATAAATAAAAATACAATTATTCAAAAAGTCAAAACAATTATAGTATAATATATTGTTCACAAATAATGATAAAAACAAAGACAAAGAACACTGGAATAACACTGGATGAAGATACAAAAAAAAACGTGATTTAATTTTAGAAACATTCATTTGCTATCACCTTATGCTAAGATAGAATCTAAACCACGTAAGAAGTGACTCACTGAATCCTACCATTTCAAGAACTGAAATTTTACAATCATAGTCCCCTAGGTACTGAAATTATAATATTATGTGCTTACACTATTATATGTTATAAAGATCATAAAATACATAAACGTATATACTAATCAAACCCTGACAGATGACAAGCTGTTCAAATAAATTCCTGTAGTGGAAACAGTAAAATAATAACAACTTATTTTATTTATATTTTAAGCTACAGATAAATTCTCATAATTTAAAAGCAATTATTTTTATCATTATTAACATCATTTTCATTACTTAAAAAAAGTATCAATACGGAATTTTAAAATGCAGAGAAATAATTATCAAAATGATAATGTTTAATTTATCTTATCTGTTGACCTGTCATCCTGTTGAAGTGTTGAATGACAAAAACTAATAAAAACGCTAAAATAAAATAATCCTGGACAGTCAAGAATTTATCTAATAATTATTAAACATTTATACTTAAGATCATTATGAACTCATCCATTAACAATATTTACAAGTTTTTAAATAACTTTTAAATTTTTAAAATTAATAATTTATTTATAGAATACAAAAACCTGTTTAATGTATATTATCTATTTCTTATAAATTTTGTTTTATCAAGAATAAAAGCGTTTAGTTAAAACTTAAATTAACTCAAATTCTTTTTGCAACATATTATAAAAATGTAATTTTTCTATATTTAAATATTTTAACTGACCTAAATTTCTAGTAATACTGAGCAAAGTAACTAAAGTCAACAATGGAGTATTTATGAAGCATTAAGGAAGATATATTCATCTTTTGGCCTTTGGTAATTGTTTTTAGTTTAATTTTAGAAGAGCTCATGTAATATATATAATACATTGAATATATTGAACTTAATATAAATTGAATATATATATTATAATACGGTTATATTAAATAATAGTATTATAAATTATATAAACATTATTATAAACAAAAAAAAACATTTTTTAAGAAATTTAAACTTGAAATGTAATGATTTTTTTTATTAACTTCCGTCTTTTAATAATAATAATAAAATAGCTTGATATTTCTACAGAATTGTGTCTGGCACTTCCCATACTTGAACTTCGTGTTCAACGATACTCAGTAACAATCGCGATTTAATAATATACAAACTGTCAATATTATAATGTACCAACCTAGTAAATTTAACATAATCAAAATATATAAATACACAGATAAACATCAAAAATTGTTACTATGACAAACTTATTTTGATCGCCAGACTGTGACATAATTATTTAATTTAAAAAACAATATTATTTGTCTAGTTTATACTGAAATAAAATAATTTTTAATTTTGTATATTAAGACAACTTGAAAATTAATACGGCACGATTAATAGTTAGAACCTGCATTCCTACATTAATTTCATAGTCATATTGCTCATACATTCATAATACTCATTACTAAAATATTTATATAATTATGATCGTAAACTATTATTATACGTTTTACGAACGTACCACACTCATCACCACAGATCATATATATTATTATAACTAGTTACCTGGTTACCACGTTATGTACATATCAGTCGTATCACCCATCACTTAATTATTTTCCATTCAAGTAGAATTAATTTAGTCTAAGAATACGCATCATTTACGAATTCTAAGTACAACATTATTATTATATACTTAGAATAATATGAACAAATCGGCGTTCATACGTTTCGGAATTATTGTATTCACATGCAGATGTTTCATGGCGTTATGTACGATCATCATAATAATATTAGCGATTGATGTGAAAAATCGGTCGATAAGTCCCATCCGAGAATGGCTATCAGACGTTATGGTTTATTCGGTGTTTACTTCGCTCTTAGTACTCTCCGTTTCCATTGTTGACATAATGGACTATTCAAAGAAAAACTTGCACGTGTTCAAGTAAGCATTTGATTTTATTATTAGTGTTTAAAATTGAAAGAAAATTGTCTAAAAATTACCAATTATTTGCATTCCTGATAACTTGAAAATCCAACAAAAATTACAATTCCTAATAAGTTAAAATATGTACAAATATTTTACAAGAAGGAATACTATTCATCCCTGTCCTACTGTATAATTATTTTTATACGTATATTTGATTCTAGGACGTAATGGAAAAAATATATAATGGCGAAATTTGCATATAATTACGAAAATATCGAAACGCAATTTATATTAAATGAACTAATTTTTAATTTTTCCTTAGAAAATTGTTTTTATATTAATTCCAATCAAATACCTAATATATTGTAGAACAGGAGTCGACAACCTTTTTGGTGTCAAGGTCCAAAAATTAAAATACATTTTTTCACGAGCCACAATACAAATAGATCACCTTATATTTTTATTCAAACAAAAGTTTATAGTAATATCAAATTTAATTGATAAAAGTTAATAACTGTTTAATATATTCATTTTACGATGTACCTATTTACTATTCTTAATTCACCGGTTAAATTTTTAATTCCTGTCTTTGTATTCTAGCATTACCGTTATGTTTTTATTACAAATTAAACATAATAACTTAACACTACATTCAATAAAAAAGAAAAGTTCCGTCCAGTCTTCTTTGAAAATACGATGTTCATCGTTAATTTATCATTTGGGAGCTGTAACACTACTGCAGATAATTACACCTCAGTATAAAATTGATTCAGTGACACAAAGATATATTCCGTTATCGAAATTAAACGAAAAATAGATAACGTATTTTTATACATAATGTCTACTTTCGTACAACTTCTCGTAAGAAATTTCAGATTTATCAACAAAGATCAAATATGAACGGTGGTATAAGTACAATGATTTTATACAAATTATAAATTTAAATCACAATTTACATTAGGTATTATAATAATACCTATAGATAATTTTTAATGAGTTCAAGTTCAGTGTTGAAAATTGAAACATTTAAATAATTGAATATTATTTATATTATGAAAAATACCAATAAATGGTATAGAGAGAAAGAATCGAAGTAATATTCTTAATAACGGATATTTTTTTATTTAGGAGAAATTATTTATTATAAGTAATTACCTATGTAATAATTACTTTTCTTTGAAATAACGTACCTCGTGTACGTACCTCATGCATCGGTCTCACCCCTGCTCCCATTTCCGGTACGCCTCTAAGAAGGATTCTTTTGGCAGCTATTTGAAGTACTAATGAGAAATTAAATCCCATTTGATCCCTCGAATAAATCCCTTTAGTCGAAGTAAAACAAATTACAGGGTGCTAGATCTGGAGATTAAGAATTGACGTATCGTATTTCATAATAATAATTGAAATAGAATTATATTTTATTTTTTATTAGCTCAGGACTACCTCATATATATTTTTTTTAAATAACGGGCACATCACTATCTTTCTCTATTTTACCTATTTATCACATATATGTATTCGTTTACTTAAACTTCCATTGGGTATATTCATTTAATTATTAACGTTCAATTATATTCAATTTCGTTTATATTTAATTTCAATTTTATAATTATCGCTACTTTGACTTGTTTATTCACTAGTTTGGCTGGATAGTGATTAGATACTAAATAAAAACATAATTATATAGTATTGTACAATTAATGCGTCAAATGTGGCGTTTGCAACAATGACTTATTTGTATTTTTCAAATGACTTCTATGAGTAAAGTCAATTTTATTTTATTAAATTTTAGTTTAAATATTACATAACCAGAAAATTAAATTATTTTATTATTTATTTTCGTGTTTTTTTAAAAACATTAAATGTCATATTTTAGACATGATTTTATATAATGTTATATTCTATTTCTGGTATAAATATATGCCTAAATAGTAATATGCCTATAGTCATAGTTACTTTAACATATTATAATTTGATAGGCTTAGTTCTTAGAGGAAAATGTAGAGAAGTATAGGTAGAAATAGTAGGATATAAAACTTGCTTTTTTATTCTTTAATGTCACTCTAAACCCATTTTAGTAATTTTTACCCTACATTTTTAGGTATTTTAAAAATTCGAAAAATGTAATCAAACCAACCCTACAAAGCTATAACCCTATAGCTTGGTTTTTTCTAAAACGTGGAAACAAATATTAAATAATTGTATTTTTAAATGTTAATTTATACAGTAGGTACTACACCGAAAAATATATATTAAATAATATCCCTTCCATAGTTTCATTATTATCATTTATAATCGTGCATCAATAAGTTTACAAATTATATTAAATAGAGAAAAAGTTATGGACCTTGACAAACAATAATACTGCAGCAAGACACTCTGTATAAAATATAATAATCATATTAAAATAACAATATAACAATATGCACCACAATGAGAATAAAAAAAAAAAATTTTAAAAAAAAACATTTTTTTTTTATTCGCGTATTGTATAATAATGAATATAATACTACACTGCGTCAAACAGCATTATATTCTATTATAAAATATTATATTGTGAGTAGGTATATCATTGTACCAAAATATTATTATTGTGTTGTCAAATAATAATTAAATCGTCTGAATGCGTTCATATTACATGTCGTAGGTATAATAATTTCCTGGACCTAATATTAAACTCTTGAAATTTTTATAAACTATTATAATAATATATTATACGCATCTCGTCTCGTATTGTAAGTGGAAATTATAATAAAATTAACAAGGTAGTCATAACTTATCGAATAATATGATCGACAATTTAAAACATCGACGGACGAAATATTGATATTTAGATACCAACCTATACCTATTATATGAAATGTTGAATTAGTATATAGAGTTAAATTGGAGAAATAGAAGACTAATACAGTTTTCTCCATGTACTGTCAGAATTTATTGTTACGTTTGGAAACTCATGGAAACTAATCAAGGAAACTTATCAAATAACGGGCATTATGATTGGAAGCATTCATCTGAACAACTTCGTAAACATGAAACATCTAATGAACACTTACAAGCAGTTATTAGTGTTATAACATTATCACAATGAGGAAAAAAAAATAGGTTGTATTGCCAAAATTTAAAACAACAATTAATGATGTAAGTGATTACTGGAAACAAGTTCTTATGCATGTAATTAGCACAATAAAATTTATCTGTGAACGAGGATTAGAATTAAGAGGTCAAAATTAAATTATTGGATCATCGAAAAAAGGAAACTATCTTGGTATTCTCGAATTGATAACAGAATATGATCCCTTTCTTTCAGCACACATCAAAAAACATGCAAATAAAGGCAGTGGATATACAAATTATTTGTCGTTAACAATCTGTGAAGAACTTATCAATGTAATGGCTAAAAAGTACTTAATGAAATACTTGATAGACTATAAATATCCAAATATTATTCAGTCTCTGTTGATTCCACTTCCGATGAACGGCATATAGATCAATTAACAGAATTATTTCGTTATATGGAAAACCTTGTTCCTGTAGAAAGATTCTATATGTTTTTACCTAACTGTGGTCATATAGGAAGTGCATTAGTTAAAACATTAATTGATTTCTTAGATGATTATAGAATTGATATAAAAAATAGGGCAATTTTACGATAATACTACAAACATGAGCGGAAAATATAATGGGATGCAGGCTTTCATAAAACCAGAAAATAGTTTCGCAGTCTTTGTACCATGCTGTGGACATTCATTAAATTTGGTTGGAAAGATAGCAGTAGATGCTCTACTACTATAAAATTCTTCGATTTCATACAAAATATTTACGTATTTTTTACAGCATCCTAATCAAGATATCAAATTTTATCCAATATGTTATCATTAAAAAATTCAACAACACAATTTCACGTTCCTAAAAATTTAAATGATACTCGTTAATCATGTATAGAGCTGATGCCACCAAAGCTTTGGTCTTAAGTTATAAAAATTTTAAAGATACTTTAGCCTGTATTTTTAAAGTTATAGAACAAAAGGACATAGTAAGAAAATAAACAAATGGACTTTTGAAAAAAAATTAACAGTTTTGAAATTATGTTGTATTTGTTATTTTGGAATGATATTCTAATCCACTTTATTTCCACAAATCACTTGTTACAAAATCTTAAAATGGTCCTTCATACTGCGGTAGCAACACTTGCGTCATTAAAATTGCTTGTTCAAGAGAAAAGAAATGCTTTTAATGAGTATGAGAAAGCGGCGAAACAAATATCAGGGACAAACGACTACACACAATCTCGAAAAAGTGCCCAAAATGTAAGATTTACCCCGTTGGAAAAAAAATCAAGAGACTATTCAATTATCACAAAAAGAAAAATTTTGATCTGAAAATTTCCTTCCTGTTATAGATCAGTTATCTACGTCATTGACTGATCGGATAAAGGCTTATGACAATATAATATATCACATATTATGTGAACGATTTGGATTTTTCGGCAAATATGGAACTTTCAGTCTTAATACACTATGCCACAAATCTAATAAATATTTACTCTGAAGACTTGAAACCATCATTGGGAAACGAACTAAAACAATATAATAGTTTAGTTAATTTACGCAAAATAGATTGTGGAAAGGATGAGTCGTAGGAATTATTTTTTTATAGAATACTGTTACAAGTCAGTTGACTAAGCCTCCTTCTTGTAAAGTTTTAGAATCTAAGATGTCTTTAAATTGAATCAATAAACACAAGTTCTATAATTTTTTCGTAGTCTTTATTACTTTCACATGAACAGTCGCGACAGTGTCTCCACTCCAATGCCACATTGTTTAATGACCACCTAATTTATATCTTAATTTAATGAGTACAATCCCTCATATATTTATTTATTTTCAGATTCGGGATTGTACTACTCTAAAAATATTATTTTATTAGTTCTCCCTCCCCCACTTAAACTCAGTGGTTACATTTTTTAGTTGACAATTTTCTCTTAATACCCTACTCTACTAAAAGTTGAAATGACATTCCTAATTGTTTTAATCAATTTACTTAATAAAATATACTACATTTGAATTAATTAATTATAAAGTAATTATTCATTTGCATAATACATTATATTGACTAATTATGATAAAATAAAAAATAATCGTTTTAATAGTTGACTTCAACTTATAATTATTTACATATGAATCGTAAATGAGGCCACTACACAATTTGGGCCCAGGGCCCCCACATTCTTCAATCCGGCACTGCGTCCCTCGTTATTTAACAAATTATTGGTTATCTATTCCCTATTATTATTATCTATTTCCTACTATTCTAACGGTTTTTTGGATCAATTTTTGTGTTTGATCGATATAAACAAAGATCTTTAATTAAAATTTTACAGATTCTAGAAGCTTTACCATAGCCTGTGTCCACACTTTTAATACAATTAAATAAGTAATAACAAAGTTAGCAACGCAAATAACAAATAAAATTAATAATCAACAAAAATAATACAAATGCACGATCATCTAAATACACAAAGGAGGGGGAGAGTTAGATATTACATACTTACAACCCACCTAAAATGTCAAATATTTTTTAAAAATTTCCTTCTCTAAAGAATTATTACATATATACACAACCCCTTCAGAAAAAATCCTGTGTATGCCACTGCTACATACCCTATTCTTGGAAGTTGATGGGTAGATGAACACATGGATAACAGAGTCGAGTGGTACGAATCATTAAAGTTAACAATATTAAATAAAAATAAAGAGCAATTTATAATATCTCGACTCCTTGTCCACTTATACAACTTATCTTCTTATTATCCTCTATTCCACCTCTCCCTTCATCAGTTTTCCTCTCCTCCTTTTCCATCAACATTAATTTCTATCAGAACTCACTACTTCTGAATCATCACTCCTCATAACATGTCCATACCATCTCAACCTATTCTCTCTCATTTTCCCCACAATTGATGCACCTATACTTCCCTTTACAAATTAATTTCTTGTTCTATCCTCTCTAGTTACTCCAAATATTCATCTTAGCATTCTCATCTATATTCTATTTTCATTTTCTTATTCACTGCCTAACAAACACTCTATAATCCATAAAATATTGCTAGCCTCCATTTAAGGAATTACCAATGAACAAGTAAATTAACTTATAATAAAAATAAAAAAATGTCTGTTAATATTATTATAATTTATATATTCATAGTATTTATATTGATTTATTTTAGTGAACAAATATACATTATCAAATTAAAAATATATATCTCATCTTTAAATAATATCCAAATTATTTGGAATCGGCCAGAAATCTTATTTTAAAATTTCTAAACATACTATGTAAAAGTAGATAAGCACTACAAAATATTTTAAAATATTTTTTTTTATTGTGTTCCTCAAGTAACTAAATTAATTAATATTCTTTAAAGTAGATTTAAAACATTGTATTTTTTATACATTACAGTATAACATACATTATTTTTACAATATTATTGTTTACAGACTTACATAAAAATCATAAACTCGGATTAATGAACATTATTAAAACCTTATAAACTTGTGTATCATTTTCTTTCAAATTATGCTTTAAACTTGTTATTTTGGAAATACAAAAGAAAAATTAATTCCTATTTAAAACCAATTTCATACACATTATAATATTTATTGTTTACATTTTAATTTATACTATACAAGACATTTATTGACTTTATATTAATAAAAATAATATTATGTATTTACCATTACTATGCATAAAATACAGAAATAACCAAATCAATATACAGATAATGAATATTAATAAAAAAATGTATTTCATAGGATAAAATGTCTACTGTATTTTACTAATATAAAAACAAGATAAGTACTGAGGTTCAGCAGTCAGACTGTTATTACCATTCATCACATCACTAATACATTAGGAAAATATTTAGGCACTGAAAATCACCAAAGGATTTTTGTGTCAATATATTTTCTCTATAAACAAATACATTATAATATATACATATAAATTTGAAAATATACAGACATTAATAGAAAAATATAAAGAAATCAACATTTTTGCAAATTGAACAAATTATGCAATATAATTATATTGATTAGGATTATCTTTATCTCTTTCCATGTAATCCCGATCGATAAGTGACTCAATACGTTTCTTTAAATCAGCAGGTTTGGCTGGAAACTTGAGCTGATTGAACAGTTCACTAATCAAAAGATTATGCATGAGTGACTTGCGCATTTTCATTATCCTTACTATAGCCGCATCCATTTGGTATTGTCTGTCTTGATATACTCGTTCTTCAGTTGCCTTTTGCTCCTCATTGGTCTCCTTCATCTGCACTTGGTTAATTTTAATCCTATAAAGTTTATTATAGAAATCATTGTTAAATGAAAATTGATCAAAATCACCTATATCTCGCCCTTTCGGTACTTTAGTCAACACCCTTGCTTTACCACATGCTAATGACTGGAGTGTTCTTCTCAATTCTGTATCTTCCATGTTGGTCATTGATTTTATTTCTTTAAATTGGAGTGTTTCATATTCATTAAATAGTAACAACACCATTGCTTGAAATAAGCTGACCTGTAGTTCTTTATTACCCTGCTTAAAATGAGAACGCAACACACAATGGCCTAGAGTTGGTTGCCACTGTAATTTTCTGCCATTATGTTTGGCAAGATAAAATTTATTGAAACAGTCTTGATATAGAACAATTTCATTTGGCATGTTTACCTCCATTACTGCATAAGTCGGCCAATGCCCCATGGTTAGTATATTAACTGTCATGTCAATACCAGACAATTGTACGTCCTTAACATGTACCAAATACTGTTTGTATGCCACATTTATATCTTTACTAATCTCCATATCTTTGAACATACCTTCAAGTTTAGATGTAAACCCTCCACCACACTCTTGTTTTAATTTAGATAACATACTTTTTTCTGCATCCACACTTGCAGATTTTCCAAGTAATAGCCTTTTAGCTAGATCCTTCTTGTAAAATGCTTCAAAAACATCTTTTCCGTGTATAAATCTAAACAAAACCATAATTTTATCTAATAATTTCTCCAATTCTTCTTCTGTAGATTCTTTATTACCAACTTTTAGCTTTGAATCAACGAATTTGGCAATAAGTTCTGCCGGTTTGTTGGTTCGTTGGTTGACAAAATGTTCAAATGCTTCTTTAAGACTATTTCCAAATTTTTCATTTGCTTGAAAACATATTTTTACAATTACATCCATCCTGTCTTTAAAATCTAATAATTCTTGTACCATAGTTTTGTCTTTTTCTGGATCTATAACAATGGTTCGGCCATATTTTTTAATGTAAGCATTAAAATTTATACATAATTCTGTTAATCCTTTTTTAACACGTGTCAATAAACCATACATTAACTTTAGATCTTCGAGCCTATTTTCATTGAGCAATTGGTCCAATCCTTTTTGTAATAAAGTGCCAACGTGCTCACTTATTAATTGTTTTTCAACTGTATGGATTAATGACCATTTTGTTGATGTATCTAAATAATGGATAAGCCGTTCATTTTCTTCATTCAGACGCTTTTCAACATGATACAAATATTCTGAAACTTCAAGCTCAAGAATTAATCGTAAGCCTTCAGTAGCATAAAGACGTTCTGTTGCTTGTAAAAATTTTCCTTCAAAAGCATCTTGATAGATTTTTAAATCTGATAACATTCTAAGCAATGATTTAAGTAAAGTTTTATCTACCATATCACCTTGTCTTTCTTTTTCTATGAGCAGTAATAAACCATCAACTGTTCGATTTTGAACATTAGTGTTTAGCATAATATGATGACGAAACAGATTTAAACCCATATCCCAAATAGAATTAACATTAGGATTTTGAAGTACATAAGTTCGATCTAAATATAGAAATATACTACGAATCATTAACATTTGTTCACAATGTGATGACCAATAGTTATTAACTTTTTTTAAAAATATAATTTTATCATTTGTTACTTCAGTAAAATTTAATAATAGTTTTTTAACATGTGCTTCACTAAGCTCAACAAGATTATTATACAATGCTGCTGCTAAATTATTATTACACATATTTTCTACAGCTTGATATAGTTCTTCCATGCTATAACGAATAGCCTTTGAAGTTTGGATGGCAATAACAGCTTCACGTAATTTTTTCCATGTTTGTTCCTGATAATTATCAGGTAACATTGGTTTCTGTTTGAGATTTTTTACTACCAATTTTTTTGTAGGATTTGATTTCATTGATGCATTTAATGACAAGCCATTTAATGTTGTTAAATTAGATCTCTTTGTATCTGCCATGACCAATTTGTATTTGATGACTTTTATTCGCAAAATTAACTGTATTTCATCACTCAAAAAGTATGTTCAAATGATATTTCTGAAATAAAATAAAATCTATTAATTTACTTCAAAAATATTAAAACTAAAAATATACATCATTTATTTTTTAGTAAAATTCTTACCTAAAAAAAGAAACATTCAATTGTTTATCAAATATATGTATTTCAACAATAATATAACCGTAATACTAACTTATTTTAAAACACAAATACAAATTTATTAAGATAGTGTCTGCACACAATTTGCTACCTCTGTCAATCTAGTGAGCAGTTAATAAAATAACTCTACGCAGAACAAATAATGTAGCATCTAAGATAAATTTAGAATTTAAATATATATTACCGAAATTAAAGACAAAAATATTTCCTAGAGAATGACATATCAATTTAATGAAATATTATTTGACATAGAAGTTACGGTTATT
Organism: Eriosoma lanigerum; assembly: GCA_013282895.1. Lineage (NCBI taxonomy): Eukaryota > Metazoa > Arthropoda > Insecta > Hemiptera > Aphididae > Eriosoma > Eriosoma lanigerum. Next base: position 5,894,643 of record CM023357.1, on the reverse strand, counting down.
TAAAATATCACAAAATTAAACCTCTATTACTATTTTTTTACAAAATATATATGAAAAATACATTTTCTTTTCTTCAAATTTAATCATAAGCATTTAAGGTCTAAACACCACAGTTTTTGTTCTGCATATGGTAATTTTGCTAAAGTTAGACATACAGAGACAGCAAATAGTAAGTTGACATCATCTTAAATAAAGCTTTTGTTAATACAGCTTTTATCCATAAAATAAATTTTATATGTTTACGTGTGTTCTAACTTTTAGACTAATTTATTATAATATATATATATATATTATGATATAACTACAAAAACAAAACATTTTATGCTACAAATTATTATTTTAAAGGAAAGTATAAATATATATATATATATATATATATATATATAATATAGACTATAGTGGTATTTTCAAATTTGATCACTTATAATCACTTAGTCATACATGATTCTGTATGTGATATAATATCTATCAAATTTAAAAGTTAAATTAAATAAAGTAGGTATTTAAACAGATTAGATTAAATATATAAATGGATTAAATATAAATAGTATTAATATCAGTAACCACTGAAAATCAAAAAGTCAAATTTGTAATGGGTAAATTGATGTTTAGATATTTCATGCTTGTATTACTTATATACTTAAGTTACTGAATTGATAAAAAATCATGTAAATAACATACTAAGGTTCGCCGTAATTTGTAGCATAGAATACCTAATACCCAAAATAATTTTAATACAGCTTATAGAATAACCATTCAATTAAACTTTATCTAAACTTACACAATAATTTCCAACATAAAAAAAAAATTAATTTAACAACATGTAGAAGCCAAATGTTAAATGTCTAAATGTAGAATCATTATGGATAGATACCCAGATATTTGATGAAAATTATCATTTATAATGTATTTAGTTGAAAATTATTTATTTATTTTTTTTAATGTACTTTTACACTTTTAAGCGTTCATAATTAATTAATTTGATTTATATACATACATACAAATTGAGGACAGCATCATACATCAAGGATGATGTTTAAAAATAAATAAAAACGGCCATGAAAAATATATATTTACTATTTAGTAATCACAATACAAATAATTATACAATAAAATGAGTGAATGTATGATGTTCGATAATTGATATTGAATGCATAATGTCTAAAAGTTTAAAAGTAACAAACTTTGATCAACTATTTTAAATGTATCTTGGTATGTATAATTAGATTTGTAAATAATAAATAGTCAAAACTAAAAGAATACCAATTTGTAAATACTTATCAAAATTTGTTTGTTTTATCAACATTATATTAAAACAATGTTATCAAAAAACATACCGATATACCGAATCAAATTTTTGTTCGTGTTTACATTAAATCAAGATTGTCACAAAACCCAAAACAATAAACACAGTGATTAAACTAATAGTAACATAAATTAGAAAATCTGTATAAAGATTAAAGGATCACATTTGGTTGAGGACGATTTAGGTTAGGTTAACATATATTCGTGAAACAATAAAGACTTATACATAAGGCATAACAAGTACCTTTTCGGCTGTTTTTCTTTTCATACAACCTACAAATGTTGGTGCATTTTCATGATTTCTTGAATGTGATTATATAATATTGTTTCAATCAAAGTTTTCTAATTGGACTTTAACTTGAAATACTTTATAACACGTTTGAAATATCTATAATGAAATATTAAAATAAAAGTATAAAAGTTAAAACTTGAACTAAGAAAAAAATCATATCATTCAACAATAATACGATAGAAATATTATCATGATAACTTGACCGATACGGTAAACAATGCCTTCACACATTTACAGTGATACCAATGTCAAGAATGCACGTGTTTTACGTATGTTTCAAATAAAATATTAGCGCCAACGACATAAAATAAGCAATAACGACACTCAAATTAGTTTTTTATTTTTCTTATAAAATTAAAACTAAGAACAGAGTTATTAATCGAATAATTAATAACTAATAAACATTATGACTAACAAATCTACAGGGTCGCTCTTAGGATTTGCGAGGCCCAGGGCAAAATATTTTTACTAGGCTCTTCTACCTTATCCGATAACCTAAAGTTAAAATCGCATTTTTATTTAACTTTATGCTTTATCACAATGATTAATCAAACAAATTATTTGATTTAAATTAATTATGTAGTTTAAAACATTGTATTATTCAAAATTTTTGTTTAAATTATTGTTAAATATTACAATATAGAAAAAAATATGTATAATTCATGTAATTTAAATAAATATTAAACATTTTAATTAAAAGGATTATATTATAAACAAAATATGAAATCTAAAAAAAATATATATATAATTTAAACAAAATTAATTTTTTTTTTATTTCGCCTCTGAAAATTTTACCATTTAATGTTTATAATCTAGATTTTCACAAATTTCATTTTCAATAGATATATTAGCGAGGTCGGAAAGTTATTGAAGACTGTAAATAATTTTTAATTTCGAAAAACTTCTTTCTACACTTGCAGTTGTAATTGACATTGTAAGCATAATTCTTAAAGCTATTGAAATGTTTGGAAATTAATTACAGGTTTTTTTTAATATCATGACGTTCTAAAGAAGTTTTTCTTTCGTTTAGGATTTGAGAAAATATTTTTAATTTATTATATAAATCAATACCATCCATGTCCTCACTATTCCTATCTGTTGGTAACAATTGTAAATCCATACAATGTTTCCGTAATTCTATATCATCCACTAATTTAATCGTGTGTAAATCATATAAAAAACCAATATTATCTCTATGGTTACATATATATTATGCATAAAATATCTATTATATAAATAAAGTCTTTATTATAAAGTGTGTTATATATTATTATATTAACTACAATTAAAATAATATAAATAAAATACTTTTTTTTTGTGTTCATGTAACTTGTTATTTTTTTTATCGCAAGGCCCCTGGGCATAGGACCCGCAAGCCATCCCCCCCTAAGAGTAGCCCTGAAAATCTACACCTAAACCACAACTTTTGTAATACCACTAAAAATATCCAATGTTTTCGTAAAATATGATAATATATTTCACTCGTGAGTCGTGACTAAATTCTAAATACTGAGTATTATAGGTATTTAATATTTATAATTTATTTTTTTAGGTATGGATCCGTAATCTATATACCGCAAAGCCACTAACGGTAATTCTAGGAAAAAAAAAATTATATTGACTTGGGTCTAAAAGTCTAAAAAATTTAACCGACCGATAGAATATTATAAAATATAATAGTTATGAATATAATATATTATAAATGTCAATCATTTATCAAAGGTTATAAATATAGTCCGGATTTTTATTCTCTAAGAAATTGCCAAAAAATATTTTAAAATACATTTTAACTGCAATTTAGATTTTTGAATTCCCTTTAGAATTGACCAAAATTTTTTTTATATATTTGTTGTAATACAATAAATGTACCTAAAGACAGAGACAAGGACGCGTGGTCAACTTCCAGAGGCAACTGGCAAGACAAATTTCCTAATAGCCCACTCACCGAATTACTACACGTTTTTATACAATCGTCCACATTTATCAATATTGAATCAACAAGAAACGTCATTATAGTCGTGTTTTTTTACCTTAAAATTACATCATAAAATATTCACAAACACTATTAGATTTTCATCTTAATAATAAGTGTAGTAAAAAGAAATCTATTATATTTTTAATTGATAGCCTTAGTTAACTGTATCTCATTGTATAAGTCCGATCGTGTTCCACAATAGATGACGTTAGAAAGATGAAATTTTTTACAAATGGAACTTTACTGACAATTTTGTGATAGTTGACTCAGTTTTGTCTGAACACCCGTCAAATATGAACAGTTACAGGGAGAAAATACGCTATATTTTACAGTTTTTCTACGATAAAGGCGAAAACGCAAGTCAGGCGGCTGAAAATATGAATAGTGTTTATAGTTCTAATACTGTAACAGCCAATCACGCGCAATTTTGGTTTCGTCGAATCCGTTCCGATAATTTCGATGTCAAAGATGCACCATGCAATGGAAGGCCAATTGTCGAAAATGTCGATAAAATCATTGAAATTGTCGAATCCGACGGTCATGTAAGCACTGTCTCAATTGCCCAAGAGCTAAAGATTACTCAAAAAACCGTTTGGAACAATTTAAATAAGGATACAAAAAGAAGTTCGATGTATGGGTGCCACACGAGTTAACGTAAAAATCCTCATGGACCAAATTTCCATATGCGAATCGCAACAAAAACGATCCATTTCTGAAGCGAATAGTGACTGGTGATGAAAAGTGGATCACTTATGACAATGTTAAGTGAAAACGGTCGTGGTCGAATCATGGTGAGCTGGCGAAAATGGTGGTCAAGCCAGGAATGACGGCCAAGAAGGTTTTGCTGTGTATTTGGTGGGATTGGCAGGGAATTATCTACTATGAACTGCTCCCCTACGGCCAAACTCTTAACTCGGAACTGTACTGTCTACAATTGGACTGTCTAAGGGAAGCAATCGCCCAGAAGCGGCTAGCTTTGGCCAATAAGAGAGGAATTGTGTTCCATCAGGACAACGCCAGGCCACACATATCGATAGTGCTTCGCCAGAAGCTCCGAGAGCTTGGTTAGGAAGTTCTTATGCAGTTCTCCACCTTATAGTCCAGATCTGGCTCCAAGTGATTACCATCTGTTCCTGTCAATAGCGAACAATTTTGCTGGTGAAAAATTTGCTTCAAGAGAACCTTGTGAAAATCGACTGTCTCAGTTTTTTGCTAATAGGAACAAGGGTTTCTATGAGGAGGCATCATGAAATTACCTTCAAAATGGAACAAGTTATCGAACAAAATGGCGCATATTTGACTTAAATCGAATCATTTTAACTATGGTAATTAAAGCCTTCAATTTCATACAAAAATAATAGATTTATTTTTACTACACCTATTATATAAAATTATTGACCAGATTTAAGAACCCACCCACCAAAAATTCAATATTCTTAAAAAATATGGTCTTTCCCATATTAAATAGTTTATTTAGGACATTAATTTTATCTTGATAATCAATCTTAATATAATAATTATAATAAAGCAACAAATTTCTAGTTTTAAATTTTAATGTTTCATAAAAATAAAACAAATCATATTTATTGAACACTAAACCTAATCAAATTAATTATACTTTAAGAAAGATTGCAAAATCAAAGCAAAATATAAGATTAAGATTGTATATAATAGTAACAGCAGTAGAAGCAATAATTCTCAGTTTTTATTGTGCCAATTTGCATTATACATTGCAAACAGTTTCGGTGGAAGTCAAAAATGTCTTATACGCTGGTCTAAGTAAATATTTAACCAATACATCATGGCGAACATTTTGGAATCGATTTCAGACATATTATTATTGTTGTGGGTCCTCCCAAAGTACAGATTGGTTTCAAACAGCTTGGATATCACCAAATACTGTACCATCATTTTCTCTACTAAACAAGTAAAAACAAATAATATACAATATTTATAATAATATTAATAGTAAAAAATAAATTACATCTAGGTACATACAAGAAAATAAGAAATTAATTATATCAGCTGCTCCAGTAACTTGTTGCCTTCCCAACACTACTTGCAATACATTCACAGACTGTGATCAACCAGATCCAAATAAATATTATCAAATTGGTTGCTTTACAGTAATAGATAAGACAATAAATTCATTATCAGCCACAAAATACTTATTTTATGCTGTGTTAATCATGCAGGTTTATCTAATACAGAATATTTTTGTAAATACACAAATTCAATTTTAAAATACTTGTATTAAGAGGACATTATACTCGCATGTTTTTAATGACGCTGACACTGTCTATCTAACAAAAAATATAGAAAATCATAGCAATGCAGAACATTAATTGTGATATTTAGATTGAACTTAGAGTATAACATATATTAGCAGATTTAAAGAGAATAATATTTTAGAGGGAATGTAGTCATTTGCATTTTGTAAAATATTGTTTGGTAAAAAAGTTATGACATGTTAAAAATATATACAACTTAATATACTATAACTTTTTACCCGGTGATATATAATTTCAATCTAAACATCACAATTAATATTCTTCATTGCTGTAATGATGCTAATTCCCCTAATAAATAATCCCAGAATTTTAGACCCCGGAAAAAATAATAAATAATGTTTGCTCATTTAGTTACAGTAAACAATCCATCAGTATGTATGGATATCAATAAATTTAATTAAAAATTAAATATGCGCAAACTGTGCAAAATTATCTTTATCAAATATGGGAGAATCTAATACAAAAATCATAAAAAGTAAACAAATTTAAAAAGAAGAATAAAAATATTATGTATAAGGTATAATAATAAAGAAATTGAAGGAAACGTATATAGGACAAAGCCACATAGGTTAAAACATATTTATGAAATTGTTTTTATTGTATTCTTAAATGTAAATTTTAATTTAATTGTAATATTTTTAAATTGACTGATAATGTAAAGGTATATATATATATATAATTAATAATAGTTATAATTTATAATATTTTACTATTTTTTATTAATTGACTTGATATGTTGACTATTATTTATAAATATTATATATGTATTGTTAAATAGAAATAAAATTGATATATTTATTTATTTATTTTATCTTAATTTAGAGACTGTTTTATTTTTTCCGGGATTATTTATTCTTGGGGTCTAAAATTTTGGGGTATTTTTTTTTTTTATTACCAATTTTCCTATATTAGATATTTCTGTTAGATAGGACGTCCAGGTATAACGTCCTATTAACTTTGGAAACAAAATATAATATTTTTATATACTTAATATTTGAATAGAAGTTTTATGATTGAATTTTTTATTATCAAAACATTAACTAATAGTTCGTTTTATATGCTTTTATTTTATTTTAGATTATTTCAACTGTAGTAAAGTATGAAGGCTACACGGAGAGTAATGATAATTCCAAAACATAAGTATAACAGAAAAAGTTATTGTTAAATTTACATATATAAATATTTTTTATGCATAGATTTTTATGTTAAATAAAAAAGTTATTTAATATATAAATAAATATATATATATATATTTTTATAATTTATTGAAATACTATTACAAAATAATTGATTTATTTCAGCTATATTTTTCCATTTGTTTGAATCAATTGATTTTCTGGATTTTCATCATTCTTCTAAAGAAATTATTATATATATTAATTTATTTATAAATTCAAGGAATTCAAATATTATTATTTACATGATTATTATTTTCAGACTTTACTCGTGATATTAGATCGGCAATCATGCTTATTAAAGGATGTGAATCTATTAGGCGATCTTCTCGAACAGCGTTACCCAAAAAATGACCATGTAATAATTCTAAAGTACTCAAATATAACCGTTTTCCTGAAACACGTAACTAGAAATCGAAATAACAAGTTAAATTTTTTAAATATAGATTATTAATTATTATATTAAAAAAATTGATAGTAAAAACCTACTATTGGAAGGTCATAAATTTTATTTTCGTCATTATCATTATTGAGTTTTGCAATTTTATTAGGAGTGCTATTGTCATCAACATTTAATGCGTGTTTTTGAAAATTATTTATTTCAATCAACCTTTTTTTTTCAATGTCTTCTTCTTTTAACATATCTCTTCTAGGACAACTGCAAATCTTTACTCCAACTTTTTTTCTACCTAATAAATGTCCTCTAAAATAAACAATATTAAACATAAACAAAATAAAAAGTATTAAAATTACAAACTATGTAAATACTTAATATTATATTATAAAATATGAACATCATACTGTGCAGTTTCCAATGTAAAAATTACATAAATTGGCCTTCGGTTGAGACTCAAATTACAACTAGATTTACACATAAATTTATACAACACATTATATGTTTTACGATATGAGCATGATAGAATATAGTGAATAGTAGTAATAACACAGCATTTTTTGCTATTGGTATCTTCTTCATATATGGCATCATCTTGTTCACACCATAAAATATGTTCATGTTTTTTGCTTTCTAAAATCAATTTAAAACAAATTAATATGTTTGATTCTTGTTCATGAATATTAAATATATATTAATTAAATAAATACTGTTAAATTTATCCTGCATAATATGTAAAGGGCAACGTTTGATGTACAGCTGTTGAAATTCAGGATTTGCAAAAATAGGTAATGCACGTATTTGAAGATTTTGTATTCCTAAAGATTTTAGTTTATCATCATATTGAAACTGAATAGGCAGTACTCGATTAATATCGATGAATATTTTATTTAAAGCTGTAGAATACTAAAATATAAATAACATCAAATAAAATAATAAAACTCATCAAATTACTTCTTAACTAAAAACAAGTAGATGGCACATAGGTAGTATCTTATATTGTGTACAATTTAAATATTGCCTAATAATTTAATTTCTAATTTTTTTAAATTAAAGTTCACATAGATTAAATTTGAAAATGTTATCATTTTAATACAAAATCTATGTAGTTTATAACTTTTAAAATTAAAGAAAAATCTTACTACACTAATAAAAAATATATTATAACTTTATAAGCTTTTTTTCAAATTTATAATTCATTTTTTCCATAATAAAAAAAATGTCATATCATAAATATTTTATTTAAAAAATTCAACATCCATAAGTATAGGATTAACAAAGGCTAGAGTTATAACTCTCCAATCATTTACATAAGCAAACCAAAAAAAGAGCTAAAACTATTCGTAGTTTTCTGTTAGACTTTTGCTTTATCTAAACATCTGATCATATTAAAACTTATGACAACACTCTACTTCATCTAAAATATTTTTCATATGATAATATTAAATAGGTAATTATCTAAACTAAAAAATGATTATAAAGTAATTATTTCAAAGTATTAATAAAGTATCATTATTCGTTATAGTAGTATTAAAAATGCTTCTTTGAATTAAAACAAATTACATCATAGGTATATGATATAATTAGTCCGCAACTAGCTGGGAACCAGGGGTACGTAGCACCTCACTGGAAAACCGAAACAACTCTATATGGGGCCCCCAAGAACCCAAATAAATGGATATTTTATCATAAGTATATGATATAATTTTATATATAATTTGAATAAATTATTTGTATACTTATTTAAAATAATACTTACCATCCATTGTCTTTTGTGAACATCAACAAGATTAAATGAGAAATCAAAATTTAATGGACCGGGAAAATCATCAGTACAAATTTGAAAACCAGTTTGATTTAAAGGTTCATAACTAAATTCTGAGCTTTCGCCCAAAGATGGTGATTCAGTTTCAGTATCGCTGTCCATAACCTATCATTAAAATATAAATATCTATATAATTTATTTTAATGAGCTAAAATCAATAAGTAAATTACCTCTATTAATTCCGTATTTTCAAATTTTACGATATCCATTGCAATCATTGTAAAATATATTTAGGTATTATATTAATAATTAATAGTTATCAGTTTGAATTTACGAATTCAGTGAAAAATTCAAACTGAAAACCATGTAAAGACATAATGTTTCAAGTCTGTACAGGTTTAGTGATAAGACATGTTGACTGTACAGATAATAAAGGAATTTCATGTTCTGTGGTTGATCCACAACCGTGCTTTTTATTTAATGTTTTATCAGTAAAATTATAATAATTTTATGATTATAAAGTTACAACTTATAACCAGTTAATTTGTTTATCTATGCTTATAATAACTATCATACACAACTTGTCACAAAATAGTCAAATCAGTAAATCACAATATAAGTAAACAAAAAAAAGTACTATTAAACATCACAAAATTAATGCATTATTCTTTAATTATTACTTTTTGAGAAAGTGCAAATATGTAAAAAAAATTATCTAATTTTAGTTGGCTCAATCAATATGGCTGAATTTAAACAAAAATTAAAGAATCTCTTAGACACCAAGGTACGTTTATAAATTTAACAAAAAATTACATCTTATTAAATTACCATATTTTTTAACCATAATTGTATAAAAAATATTACTACACTAAAGAATATTTTTGGAGTTATAGTTTACTATTAGTTTACTTTTAAGTGAAACATAAGAATAAGCAAACTATTAGGTATTTATTATTGTAATATTTGTTATTATTAATATAGTACATTTTATAGTTATATTAAAAATAAGTTATAAATTATTAAAAAACTAAACATTTTTAAATTTCATGATGTTTATCTATTTTATGAAAAGGACAAAAAATTGTACATATAATTAAATTTTAACATTGTATAATGATTTAAATACAGCTCATAAAATGAATGTGACATAATACATACATTTGGTCAAATTAAATATAACCTAATTATTTGACTTTAAATTAAATTATACAAATTTACATCATTTAGGGACGGTATTACAACCGTTGGTTTTGTCTCGGTTATGATTTAATGCTCTGTTAAAGACAACAGCCTGTGTTACATAAGTCCGTCAGCGTCTTTCACGAGTCGATTACGGTCCGTTAACTTATCAAAGGATATCGAGCGGTTAAAATATTTTTACAGTCCGGTAAAGTTTTTGATTGGATATTGGGTTTTTGTTTATTTTTTTTTCAACTATTATCAATAATATACAAATAAGTAATAATCAATTTATTACTTGTGATGAGATAAGAAAAGATTGGTCTTTATAAAACAGAACAAATATTCTATAAAAATTAAAAATTATTTTTATTTGATAAATAAAACACAGTCATGGATGTTTTAGAATATATTATAACAATTTAAATGATGAACTCGACAGCAACGATGATAATGATGAAAGTGATTCAGATGACAGTTTAGGTTATTTGAACTTGCTGATTTAGTGGCTTTCCCTCATAGAGCCAAAGTTGTTCGTAAACGACCTGATCATTTTCAGTCTTGGAATGATATCGAATTTTTACAAAGATTTTGTTTAAACAAAAATACTGTAAAGTTTATCCTTAATATCATAGAGATCAAGATCGCATCACCTACTGATTGTATATTTAAAAATATTAAATAATAATTAATAAAAAAATAATTTGTAAAACCTCTAAATATGAGTCATATAACTTAATAATAACTAAACAACAGAATACAGAATACAGTTTGGACTGTTTGGAGGAAAAATAAGAATCTAATATATTTTTTATATATTTCTACATTATGTAAAATATCATTTACGGAGGATTGTAATACTGAAAACAGTTTAACAGTCCGTAAATGATTTAACAGACCGTCACGTAACCGGTGGTGTAACCAATGATTGTAATACTGGGCCTTACTTGTGTAAATCATAAGATAATAAAATAATATTCACCATATTTTATAATACATTTTGTAAAGATCAAACTTGTCCTTACAACAAAATATATAAAACTTATATTTATTTATATACAGTGTTTTTAAAAATCTATATAGGTTACCATGCGTAATATAAATATATATATATGCCACTTTTTTGGGGGCTATTATTTTTACATAGTTCAACATAACTTTTTTTTGTTGGAAAACAATAAATTATATATTATATATAAATTAATTTTAAATTTTTTACAAAGAATAAAGATAATATATTTTTACTTTTATAGACTGCTGTGAAAATTCCATTAATAGGATCACAAGACTTCTGTGACATTTCTAGAAAAAAAAATGACTCACTTTTATTAAAATCTGTTGAAAATGAAAAACAATCTGAAAAATGTGATGCAGAAATCATATCAAATATAGATCAAGTTTATTTTAATAGTTCTGATTTTGATTTTGCTAAATTTGAATTAGAAGTAAGTTTTGAAAATACTCAATTATACAATTTTAATAAATATATTACTCATTTTAGAAATTGCCCAAAATTATTGATAAAAAATTGACAGCTAATGACATAAAAAAACTAAAGGCACAACATGAAATTGTTGAGAAACAGTTACTACAGTTAATTCTTGAAAATCAAGCAGCATGTGATAATGAATTAGACAAGTACACACCAACTTATTTATATGATTATAAATGATTTATTTTTATAATTATTTATATTCTAGAATTGGAATGTTACAAAATGATTTAAAATCTAGTTTAGAAAACTGTGAAAGTGCTAAAAATTGTTTAAAGCTAGCAAAGAGACAGATCACTACAGCTGGCTTGGGTCTATTGGGTAATTGTCGAAAAAAATCTTTGATTCTTGATTTATTAAATTCTTTAAATAACATAAAAATGCTGGTAAGATAATTATAATTATTTAATTTAATTAGTTTGTATGTAACTTGTTAGTATATATGTTTAGTTACAAACTGAAAAAAAACTTGAAGAATTAGTTTCAAAAGCTAACTATGCAAAAGGAATAACATTACTTTTAGAATGTATACAAGGTGTTTCTGCATTTAAACATTTTACTTGCATAGCTGCTTTATCTGTAAAACTACAAGATGCATTGATTATGACAGAGGAACAATTAGACATTGTATTATCAAATGTATGTTACTTACCCATTAAAATATTTTTATAGTTAACAATTAATTTTTATGTAACAAAAATAATTATTATTTTTTTAGTTTCTAAGTTTTTAAACATTTAAATTTGTTGTTATAAATATTTTTAGATGTGTTTTAATTTTGATCATGAAAAGTATTCAGCAGTTCAAGAAGCCTATAGACGCCTAGGTAAAACAAGAATTGCTGTTGATCAATTACATATGCATTATACATCGGCTATCCATAGTTCATCATTTGATACCATCAACTCGTTTGTAGACAATGAGAAATTGGAAAATAATAAAAATTCATTTGTTCTTTTGTGTCAGGTTATTCATTGATTTAATTGATATATTAAAACTTATTTTAATTTTAAAATTATGTAATATATAAATAATTATTTAATTAGTGTGTTCCCGATGAACAATTAATTCCATGTCTTGTTGCATTAAGTAAAATATTTTGGAATATTTTACAAAGTTATAAAAAAGCTGCTGATTGGCATAGAGAATTTAAAGATACTAATACAGATAATGATGGTTAGTATCAAGTATTACCCTAGTATAGTATAAGTTTTATTTAATCTGTGGTATTATTATACATATTGATGTAAAAATACAATAATAATTTTAATATAATATTTTAGATGATATTGAAGAATGTGTAAATCAAGATTATATAAGTAAAAAATTTGAAATAGGACCAACACGTATATGGGGTGACATGGTTACCAAAATATCAAATTTAGTATTCAATTCCAATATAACAAAATTTAAATTTGATGACTTTCTACAAGTGCTATCTGTATTAAACAAGTATTCAAAATTATTATTTTACTTTTATTTTATTTTTGCAACTTTTAAATATATTCAAATATAAAAAAAAAGTATAAATGTCGAATGTGGATGTTTCTCCTTCGTCCCTTCGGTCCTCCGAGAAATTAGTAGTTTATTATACTTATGATTTGAATGCAATGATATTGCATTAGAAATACAATTCTGAGCGAAACTCAATATATTACAATATACTATACTAATAATGCATTCCAACATTTTATCTCACTTGTATACTATCTATGTTAATACTCAAAAAGATTTAAAATAACAGAAACCGTAATTTTGCCTATTTTTCGCCATTTTTTTTTATTGTTTTTCTCCTCCCAAGGAAAAACTTTTAAGAAATTCGATAAATGACCTAAATAAAGTACCAACTAGATGTGATTTGCTACTGAAAGTATACCTTACTTGTGGTAATCGGACCATTATTTCTACACGAAAAAATGTTTTCATACATCAAAAAAAAAAACATTTTTTTAAAACCAATACATTCTTCATTTCGCTCAGAATCTAAAATTATAATAATAATTTATTACCCTATAAAATAAAATTAATTTCAGTAAATATTCATAAATGTATTATCTAACACTACTCATTATTTTTAATATCATTGTAGGAGAGTAGTTACTTCCATTGTCTTAACTTGAACTTATATTTTGTTTATGTATATTTATTATTATATACTTAAAAATAATAGTGGTTTGGACATTGTACTTAATAAATTGTTATGTAAGATTAATATTTAAAGTAATAAATGGATTAATTTTAATAAAATTTCCACTAATAATATTGTATTTTTAATGATTACCATTATTTATAATGACAAAATATAATGATAATTTATAATTAATTATTATTAAGTATTAATAAGTAATATTAACCATTAATATACATTTAAATATTGATATTATTGACATATAACATTATTATTAATTTATCACTGAATTTCAGGCATATTAAAATTGGAGAAGAATTTTGTAGTAGCAAATCGGAACAGTTACAAAATGAAACAAAAAAATCTTGCACAAGTTATTTTCATACCTACCATAAAAATTGTCTAGACGAACTTACAATATTCTTTGAAAATGAAAGTTGGACTCCTTGTCCAGTAAAACGTGAATTTAATTTATTTCAATTGCAAGTAAGAAGACTAATAGTTATTATAATTTTTATTTTAATACACTAAACATACATTTTTTTGTTTAAGGAATTTAGAGCAATTAAGAATCGTATTCAAAAAACTGATTCGTCACATCTGACACATAGTAGAAACTCATCATTGGATAGTAGTTCTATTAGCACAAGTGAATTTTTTCATTTTGCATCAGATAAATCACCATTTGATCATGATTTAAATACTACATTCAATGAAGATATATTGGATACAGAGGTAATTTTTAGAAAAGTATTTTTTCAATCTCACCTTACACTCACAACTAGTAGGGGTTAGCCACCATCATGTGTGTTAAATTATATTATTATTATTATTATTTTAGATGGACACAAATAGCATTTGTAGTGATGATACTAACAACAGCTATGAAGAAATAGATAATTATAATATACAAGCAGAGAACTATGATCGTCCTCCTTTACTTACAAATACAACTTTGACAGTAATGAGGCATTGTGGAAAATATTTAAAAATATGCAACATATTAAAATCAATATCAGAAGATGTAGTTATTGGCTTATGCCAGTTATTTGAATATTATTTGTACTCTGTCCATTTGCTATTTACTTCTGACACATTAGTGAGTATAAAAATATTTTATTTGTAATCAAGAAACTTGAATTAGTGTTATTTTCAGCCCCAAATATGTTGTGGAGTAAATAGTGTTAAACTTCAATCAGTAATAACAAGGCTACACAATACTTTAATACAAAGTAATAATGAAAATGAAACAAATCCGTTTGTGAGTATTTATTTTTTAGTAATTATATTTTATATTTTGAAATTCACTTTAATTAATAAATATTAAACTGTTGTTAATGAACACTTTTAATAATAGTATAGTAGTATAGTTTTTATTGTGTTATTAAAGTTAGTGCTTCTATAGTTTACATAAATATAAGATAAATTGTGTCATAGGTAAAATCTAGTTACTATCATAATTTTTAAAATTTTATTTGGTATGAAAACTAAGCAATTTTCAATAAAACATTAAAGCTAATATTATTTCAGATTCGAGAACCTGTGGCTTTACATATGTTAAGTTTATCAGATGCCAACAATGTATATGGTATTTCTGAACGAATTGTTGCTGTAGAATCTTTAATCTTTTTAGGAGAGCAATATAAGCTATTGCATTCTTACTTGAATTCATTATTAATGTCAGATACAAGCAATTATTCATTACAACAATTCTATAATCAAGTATTTATTTATATATTTAAATAGTTATTTTTTCTAATATACATTTTTTTTTATAGATATCAATTTAAAGATAAAGTACATTATATGAAAAATATATTTTACCTAATTGATTACAATTATGTAATTTAAAATATTAAAGTAAATTAACATATAGTAAAATTTTTAAAAAAAATTATCACTCATCATTTTTTTTTAATTTTTAATTAAAAATAAATATATATATATAAATTAAAAACATTTTTAACTTTTTATAAAAAAAAAAATGAACAATAGTAAATAATGTTTTTTTAAATTTCATATTTGATTAATTTACTCTAATATTAAAAAAACTATTTAGATAATGCTATAGCAAATTTTCTATATTGTGTATATATAAGACAAAAACAGCAAAACTGCTAGTATAGTTAAAAATAATTAACAATAGTAACTATTTGTTAAAGACAGTTGCAGTAGCTGCTGATTTAAGAAATCCTGTATATGGTCGTGTAATTTGCAAAGCTATTGATTATAACCAAGTTCTTAACATTATGACTAAAGTTAATTGGGAAGTAAAAGATATTATGTGTGAACACAGCAAATATGTTGATTATTTCCTACAAGTAAGTTATAATAATATAATTTTTAAGTTATGCTCTTTATACTTAATACTTAATTATTAACTAAAATGTAAAAATTTATTTTTATTTTTAACTTATAATTATTTTTTTAAGGAAATACGAGAATTTTTCAAAATTCTCAAAACATCAACATCAAATATTTATTTAAATGAGCAATTATTAAAATCCATTTGGGAAGTTATTGGCATTCTAGTATCATCAGTTTTTATTGAAGGGTAAAATTGTTAATAATTTTTTTTTTTTTCATATTTATAAAATGTATATAATTTAAAGATTTTCATTGGCAAAAAAATGTTCAAATGCTGGTCGAGCATTAATGCAGCTTGATTTTACACAGTTTATGTCACAGATAAATTCAATTTGCCCTATTACTTCATTACCACATAAAGAACTAGTTGAAGTATACATTAAGGCTTATTACTTACCGGAAACATCTTTGGAAATGTGGACAAGAGATCATCAAGTAACATTAAATTTAATGATAAAAAATAGACATGAATTATTATATTATTTTTTAATTTTAGGAATATTCACATAAACAATTATTGGCTATAATCAATTGTGTATGTCAGAATAACAAACGGTTACGACAAAAACTCACTAATTCATTAGAAGAATCTATTCAAAGATAATCTCATTTCTAAATCTCATTACTAAATGTATTATAATTTATTATTATACCAAACATGCACTGGCACATTTTCTGATGCTCCATATATAAAATAAATGTTTAAATAAAACTTTTTTATGAATATTATTAGTTATTAATTTTTACATTTTATTTTTTGTTATTTTTAGTATATTTTATTATGTATTCATGTTAATTAAATTTTCTATTTTTTAAAAACTTTTTATTTACTTAAGTTTTAGTTAATGATATATATGTAAATTGAAAATATTTTAATATGTTATTTAATATTATAACTACAATTAATAATTTTATTTGTTTTATTAATCTGTATTACATATGTTAGGTTTAACCACATTTAGTCAATTAAACCAGTATAATTATTTTTCCTGTTACACTGACACAAAAAACTAAATATAATAGAAAGTGCATAATTACATGTTTTCTCTGAAATAGTCTTTGGTGACAGAGAAAGTTGAACACCAAAGTTTTGTTTTAAAATTTGAAATACTAAAAAGTATGTATGCGTTTCAAGTAATCTCTAAAAATAAAATAATATGTAACAAATTTTTATGCTAAATTTATTAATTATCTAATTTTATTATTATTATTACTTCATGTTTAAATGTATATGTTACGAGCAATGTGGTAAAAAATTATTGTATAAATTTAATAAAAAAAATAATTTTTTTAAACACTTATTTGAATTAAATACATTTAACCTAAATGCTACAATTTAAATTCTGTGTAACTAACATTTTTCTAAATTGCTTATTAAATAGATGTTATACAACACTAAAATATGAGGGTGTAAAATCATCCCAAAATGAGGTCAATAAAGTAAAATTAAAGACAAAATATTTTAATTTCTTTATCATAATGAGATCGCAGAGGAGGTTGTTCTGTCACTGGCATAGTACAAACCTACATGTCAAGCTGCAGCAACACTGCAATAAAGTTTCATCATGGACATAGGAACCTGCTGCTCGCAAGAAACCATGTCCATCTGGTACCTAATTTATAACCATCTTTTTCTGATGCTCTAATACAGTAATACCTTTAAGACTTTTTTCCCAAAATACCTAATATGTACTATATTAGTTTATATTTAAAAAATTTTATATTATTATATGACAAATTTAAGAGAGGGGAATAAAATATTATTATTTTAATATTTAGAACCTTAAAATTTGAGTGGAGTGTAGTTAATAAAGACGTGTTTATGATTTGGGTGCATACAACAAATTTTTTTATTTCTAAAATATTCTACATTACATGGAAAAATTGAAGGAGGGGAGCAGGGCCGTATTGGCAAAAGGGGGCAATTGCCCCCAGCATAAAAATTTTCTTATTTAAATATTGGCATTAAATATATTTTATGTCAATTAATATGTGATGGGGAGAGGTACAAAATGTAATCTTATTATGTAGGACTACAATAATTCTACAAAAAAATTTATAAAGGGAGTAAGTATAATATGTAAAGATGTGTTTATGATTTGGGAGAATACAAAAAATTTACTTAATATTTAAAATATTCTATATTATTACTAGCTGACCCAGCAAACGTTGTTTTGCTATATAAATTACTTCTAGTGAATATCATTTTTTTAATGATCGATAGATTTGTATCACACCAAGTCCCCTGGCAACAACTGTTGTAACTTGAAATTTTAATCATTGACGTCCACATTTTTTTCTGCCAAAATTGCTCTTTCTACAAGCTACTCATTATTCAAGTATTGTGTGTGTACTGTGTATATCGGAAAATATCTAGTCAATGAGAGCATTTGGCGAATTAATGACTGTGCAAAAATCGGTCGGCAATTTTATGCATCCAATATTTTAGCACTGCAAATTGATGATACATTTGCTATGAGAATGTATTCTCAGATCTACTGAATATACACACAAAATTTTATAAGAATCGGTCAAGCCGTTTCAGAGGAGTTTTGTTACAAAAATTGTGACACGAGAATTTGATATACCTATTAGATATGACAAAATGTATTAATTAAATTAATAAATATTAAACCCTTAAATTTAAAAAAAAAATGCAAGGAAAGTAATGATTATGAATGTAATTATGAGATTATGATTTAGGTGGATACAAAAAAATTACTTTATATTTAAAATATTCTATAATAAATGACGAAATTACTTTAGGGGAGCGAAATATTATTATTTTAATATTTAGGACTAAAATTTAAAAAAAAAAAATTTTGAAGGGAAATAGAATGTAAGATTGTAAGGACATGTTTATGATTTGGTAGTATACAACAAATTTATTTTATATTTAATTTTTTTTTAAATATTTAGGTCTTAAAATATTGAAAAAAAAAATTGTGAGGGGAGTAGTACGTAATAACATATTTATGATTTAGGTAGGTATAAAAAATTTGCTTGATGTTTAAAACATACTATATTAAATGAAAAAATTAAGGGACAGGAATAAAATTATATATTTTTAATATGCAGGACCTTAAGTTTTGACAAATTCATTACGTGGGGAGTAGTAAGGAATGATGTTGTTGATTTGAGAGAATACATAAAATTTAGTTCCTTAAAATATTGAAAAAAAATTTGCGAGGGGAGTAGTAAGGAAACAAGTGTTTATGATTTAGGTAAATACAAACAATTTAGTTTAAATTTAAAATATTCTATATTATTATATGGCAAAGTTAAGGTATGGGAGCGTAATATTATTATATTATTTATTATATAATTATTAAAATATTACTAAATGGCTAATAAGTATAATTTACTTATTTATATATTATCAGTATCAAATTATAAAAAAGTGGAAATGTTGATTGTGGACGTTCCTCCTTCGTCCTTTTGGTCCTCGGAGAAATCAGTGGTTTATTATACTTAAGATTTGAATGCAATGATATTACATTTAAAAAAAAAAAGTTTCTGAGCGAAACTCAATATGTTATAATATGCTATACTAATAATCCATTCCAAATTTTTACCACGTGTGTAAATTACGAATGTAAATATTTAAAATAAATTTCAATTCCTACAATCAAAACTTATTTAATTATTAAGAAATAAAATAATGAAACCGTAATTTTGCCGATTTTCCGCCATTTTTTGGTAGTTTTTCTTATTCCAAGGAAAAACTTTTGAGAAATTTGAAAAATGAGCTAAATACAGTACCAACTAGATGTGATTTGCTTCTGAAAGTATACCCTACTTGTGGTAATCGGACCATTATTTCTACACGAAAATGTATCTTCAGACATAAAACAAAATATCATAATATTCAATTACACAAAAATATTCAAATTTTAAAAGCTTTTAAAATAAAGTTGCAACTTACGATTTTCAAAATATTTTGTAAAAAGATTAGGTAGTATATGATTAGACTTCGATAAAATTTTCAAACCAATAAACTGATAATTGAAGGAAATATTAAACATTTTTGGAAAAAAATTCAAAACTCTATATCTAGTCAGAAAATCAATCAATCATTTCGAAATTGTACCACAATTATATATTATCTATGTTAATACTCAAAAAAAAATTTCAAGTTCCTACGATCAAAACTTTATAGTCTATATCACTTGAATTTATAACAACAAGTACTGTAACTAATTACATAAATTAAATATACAAAAATACTGTATCATTGCATTCAAATTTCAATTCTTAATTATAATAAACCACTAATTTATCCGAGGACAGAAGTGACGAAGGGGAAACGACCAAAATCCACGTTCCCCCTTTTTAATATTTATAATTTTATATATGAATTAAAATCTAAATTATTTTTATTTATTTTATTTAGGCCTTTTGGCAAAGTCCCAGTTTTGGAAATTGATGGTAAAATTTCAAACCAACATTTAGCCATTTGTCGTTATTTAACTAAAAAGGCTAGATTGGCTTTCTTTGGGAGAAGAAATACTACCACAGATTGGCTAAAATTTAGCAAAATTGCGATTTCCATTATTTAAATTTTTAAATTCGTGATAACTAATATAATTTTTAACGTAAAAACCTGAAAATATTTTGAATATTCACATAGGTAGTTTACACACGTGGTAAATTTTTGGAATTTCTTATCAGTATAATATATTGTATTATATTAAGTTTCGCACAAAATCATATTTTCTTATATAATATAATTACATTCAAATCTTAATTATAATAAACCACTAATTTTTCTGAAAACCGAAGGGACGAAGGAAGAACGTCCGGAATCAACCTTCCTGTTTTTTTAAAATTAAATGTTACATTATTGTCTGCTATGACGGCGTCATATATAGGCAATATTGATACTCGGCTGAATACATGAATAATATCTTCTTTATCTTGTACAATAAATAATTGTAAAATAAAAGTTGGTAAGTTAAAATAACAATAAAATATAAATTTATCTAATGATTTTTGAGAGATATTTACAGAAAGTTGTAAACATTTATGATTTTACTGATATTGTTTATTACTTACCACATTTTATTAAATGATAATGTAAAAAACTAAATTAAATACTAAATGAATTATAAAGGAATATTCTATAATGAAATATAATTTAGCATACTTTTTGGTAGTTGAGTACTACATTCCATGATTTAGAAAAGAAATAAAAATGAAATTTTTGAAAATATTAGAATAGTTTATGCTATATTTACAATTAGAATAGATGTAGATGATACACGAACTTATTTTACATCAACTACCACATATGTACCATATATAATTATAATTATTGCTATCCCAACAGGAATTAAAATTTTCAAATAGTTAGCTACTTTCTATTGATCCAAAATTAATTATTCACCTTCAACAATTTAATCATTAGGTTGTTTTTTTTTATTCACAATAAAAAGATTAACAGAAGTAATTCTTGCAAATTCATCTATTGATATTATTTCATATCCTCATTTCCTTTACGTATTATCAATAGGAATTATATTTCGAAGTATTGTAAGAGTTTTTCATTTATTTCCTATTTTTAAAGGATTTTCAATAAATAACTTTTTATTAAAAAATCAATTTATTTTAATATTTATTAAAGTAAATTAAAAATATAAGTTAACAGACTAAGCCATCAACAAAATATGAATTTAATACAATTATATAAGAGAACATCGGTTATTAAGTTAAAATAATAAAGAAAAAATATTCTATGTATCTAGTTTAAAATACTTAATATTAATATATTAATCAATTAATTTTTTATTGTATATTATATTATACACAATATATTTTTTTCATTTTTTTTCTCTTAAAGTGAATTATATGTACATATAATTTGAATGGGATCGATCTATATTCAACTATTCTATAATTTTTAATACGAAATATTGTTGGGTCAGTATTAATTTGTTTATAGCGTTAATTTAGTGTAATAATTTAAATTACTTATTAAATTCCTTGAAGAAATATTTAATATATTTTGCAAATAAAATGAGTTAACTGCGAATTTACAGTCTGAAAATATACTTGTTATTATACAATTTTTAACGTTGAATAACAATTGGATAGGATAAAAAAAAATATTTTGACCCATTTTGACAACCTAATGATTATTTATGGCACATTGATTTATCAACGATCAAATTATTATCTACATTTATTTCAAGAACTTTCACTTTATCTTATCTTATCATTAACATTTTAACGTTACCATTATTATAATCAATCACGTAACTATGGTGATACACTAGACTACAATATCAAAATCATATTATCATTAATCTAAATATTATTTTCAATCCGTCAATCATTACACCTACCTACTTAAATATTAAACATGTTCAATTGGTCAATTTTTGTTTTTAATTTTTATAAAATAAAAAGTGGGCCTTTGTTGGATATTTTATTTATTTACGAATAAATTAATTGTCTATATACGTGTATATCGTTATTTTACTATACAGTCGTCAAATAATTAATGAATATCCGTTATCTGTGAACATAACAATAACACTATCGCCAATCTACAAGCTGCCAAGGGCTGTCTCTAGAATTTTCAAATTTTTCTGTTTCTCTAGCCCACTCTGTAGTTATTCGACCGTCAATCGATCGTTAACAGCTCGATATCACTATAGTTTTTTGAAATACCTATATACATATATCATCGTTATTAACAATATAATAGAATCCTCCTTATACCTATTGCATATAATAATAAGTATATAATTATGTAATATGTGATTCAATAAATGTATTTTTTTTTTTTTTGCATTGATTTCACTATCATGTTTTTTTACAAATAGGTACACCTATTGCTGAAGAAATTTAGGTTGGGAAGAAGACGATTTTTTTTTTCTTAACTGAAGCCCAAAATTCCTAAATACGTCTCTGTATATATATTATATAAAATTGTAAATTTAATTTTAAAAAATTATAAAGTATTTTGCTACTTGTATAAGTAGGTAAGAACATAAATTAAAAACAGTTATAAAATATATTTATATACAATAAAAATAAACTTCCATTTCAATAAAACGATAAAAAATATTTAAATATGTATTTAATATTATTTTATAAAGATTATATAACTATATATATTATAAAAATCTTTTATCTCTATATAGTGCAGCGTAGCAGCGTATTTCTCATATATACTCCGTGTGTTACAAGACATATTAAATAACAAAAACATATTTACATTTAAACAATATTTTAACCGAATACCGCATTATTAACTTTTTATCGCTTGATTCTTGATAGGTACATACAATTTTTTTTGATACATAAAATAATTTAGTTCGACAAAATATCCATTCTCTACTAATTTGGAAACTGCAATTGGTTTAAGAACATGATGGAACAACAATAAATACTTAGGCTTTGATGGAATTGTAGCCCACTTATTCCAAAGTCCAGAAACATAAAAAATTCGTGGCTTATATCTCTGCCAGAATTCGAACCTGGAAACCCGTGTATTAAAATACGTATTTCAACCACTCTCGGCCAAGCTTAATTGATTTAATAAAATCTTCATATATTTTCAAGAATTATTTTTATATTTTTCCAAACACTTGCACTTTGCAGTTTATTTCGTATATGTCTGTAAATGTTACTAAGAATCTGAATAATAATATTATAGATTAAAAAATATTAATTTTTTTCAATTCGGTAGATGTCCAGACAGGCACTCAGGAAACATGTAGTCACACAATATGCGTACTTATGCGTACTTTATAACTAATGTTTTTTTAAAAATTAATATCGGTTAATTAAGTTAACAGACAGTTAAAAAATTTCGAGGGAATCTCATGAACCCTAGCTAAAGATATATGTCAACTATGTTCACACATGGCGGACATCCCTCAAAATACGCATCACCGCACTGGGTAGGTGTCTATCTCCTAACTACCTAACTATTTATCTATATTTTATCATGTTTTTTTAGTTTTTAATATTTTTAATATTTTATTTTTTAGTAGTCTATTGATGTAACTACTAATAATTATTAAATATTATTTGTATTTAAATCTATGTAATTTATATTTTGTATATGTATGCATTGAAACATATAGGTATAGTTATTAAAACAACAGTAGTAAAAGGTAAAATAATTATTCAAATTAATTCAATTTATAAATAACTATAATGGGAAAACCAAACATTTAGGTATAGAGTTATAGAAAAAATACTAAAGTTGATAGGTAGTACGATTTTTTTTAGACATTTTAGACAATTAAAGTATTAAATGAACATAAATTAAATTATGTAATAATTAGGTAGGATTGTTCTATTCTATAATGTCATTTGATTGGTTTTTACGCGATTACAGTAACCAACCAAAACGGACGACAATGAAAATGAGCAGAAATGATGCGCAGAAAATTTGAGTTCGAGTAGTCCTCAGTCGACGAAGAATTGTACTTAGTTCGTCGTCGAAACTTCGACTGATCAGTTGATGTTTAATATCGTTTTTATGTTTCCGCGGTTTTAATATTAATTCGTCGCAAATTTTTATTTTATTTTCATTGTTATCCATTAAAATTTAATTAATTTGTTTGCAAACATGTCTACTTTTAGAAGAGTAAGTGAATTAAATTAACTAAATGTTTTATTTTAATATCTATGGGACTAATATACCTGCGTGTTCTCCTAAATCTAATATTTATTTATTTTTATTATTCAGAATATTTTTTAAGCATATGAATTTGATTTTAACATTTATTTTTAAAATTATTTTAGGGATCATTTTTTCAAAACCAAGACGTTCCTGACGTAACTTCACCTGTTGTGAGTTAAGATAGAAGTACACTAGACATTCATAGCTTTTTTTCTTCACCTGATCAGTCGTTAAGTCCAACGAAAATTCTGGTATAATTTAATTTTTAAATTTTAAAAAATGTTTTATTTAATATATTTATCTATAGGTAAAATAGGTATGTATACTCTATCATACCTACTGCTACTGGTATAGCCATATAGATAGGTATATACTACTATCCTTTTGTATCCTTGTAGTATCCTACTATTATATCAATTTTATCATATCTTTAAATATCAGGTGACTTGTTCAGTTCAATTTCAGGGTATTTTTCCATTAATAAACCTCGAAGTTCAACCATAAATCGACAATCTATTCCTAATTATTCTACATCGATAAGACAATACTCGGCTCAAGTGAGTTAATTATTTTTATTTTTTAAATATTAAATATAAATCTATGGTAACTGTATTTTCATTAATATAATATAATATAATTAAATATATTGTTATTTCACGTTCTCTATAATTTTTACTAAAATTTAGTTATTGCAATGATTATTATTTTTGGGTTTTCGTAAGTTTTATCTTAAAATTTGTTTATAATTTGTAATTATTAAAAAAAAAAAAAAAAAAAATACAACTTATTATTATATATTTTAAAAGCAATTAGTAAATTTAAGACGCAGTTCTCTACATTTGCTGTATCTTGATCGAAGAGTGTCTAATATGGCTGATATAAGTGTTATACTCAATCCGAAGATATAGTCAAAGGGATGATGTTATAGAAAATAAAATATTGCGACGACCTAAATTGGATATGTCACTTGCGTCATATGGTTATCAGATTCTTCAACAACAATATCGTATATCTCCTACATATACAGTGATGGAAGAGACCCTTTAATTTCCCATTTCATGATGGGATCTAGATCAAATACTCCCGACGACTCCCATATATCTAATAGCCCAGAAGCTATAGCCAATTTAATAGTGAGTTTTTATTTTTTTATTCTTTTTTTTTTTAAACTTTAATTATTTAATTACTCTTTTATTAGAGTCAGGTAAATATAAATCCATATGGTTCATATCTTTTAACTGAACAAGACTTGGCAAATATGGAATGCATATCGAGTGGAAGGTTATCTGTTGGTGAAAACATACATAATCAAACTCATAATTTATTAAGTACAATTTTGTCCAACCAAAATCAATATAATGACGTGTTTATGATTTAGGTAGATACAAAAAATTTAATATATATTAAAAATATTCTATATTAAATATCAAAATTAAGGGGGAAATGAATTATTAATATTTTAATATTTAGGACCATGAAATTTAAAAAAAATAATTGCGTGGAGAGTAGTAAATAAATATAGGTGTTAATGATTTGGGTGGATACAAAAAAATATTTTATATTTAAAATGTTCTACATTATTTTTATATTTAAGTCCTTCAAATTTTTAAAAAAAATTACAAGGGGAGTAATAAGTACTATGATTATTACGTGTATGTGATTTTGTTGGACATAAAAATTACTTTATACCTATACAATAATATACTAATATCTTGTATGGATAAATTAAGGAAGAGCAGTGATATTTATTAATATATAGATATTAGTAAAATAAAAAATGAAAATATGAAATATACTAAATCTTACATGTTTATATACGAATCCCGAAGAAAATTCACTACCAAGGGTAAAAACGTTAATAATATAAAATAAAAAATTATAAATTGTTTTCATTATTGTGTTATGTTGTAGAAATTCTATGAGAACACCGGAGCAGCCAAATTTATTAAGTCTCTATACCCGATACAGTGCACATCAACGCCAATGATTTTTCGTATCAGCCTGTCGAGTTTTATATCGTCACTGACTTTTTCATAACTCGAAACACCAAAGCTAAATAAACGACTACGCTCACGACCGCAGCCGGTAATTTAATAATCATTTTGTTTATTTTATCTATTATTATTTTTATTTTTATATTATTATTATATTATATTTTAATATATAATCATTAACTTTCAGGCTGTTGACAAAAACGATGGTAACGATTCTTACAATTTAAAGTATATGGAATCACCATCATCGCGAGATTACAGTGATATTTACACTCTACAATGGAACGCGAAGCAGCAATTATTTCATTGATTCTATTGTAAAAAATTGTTTATATATACACATAGAAAAATTTAGTTGATTTAACAATTATAAGTGTCATTAATATATACTTTTGCACGTCGTTTTTCGGCCTTTTTCGGTTTAAAATGTTGAATATAAAAGTTAATTTTAAATATACAGGTTAGTAAATTGCAACTTGAATATTGTGTAGAAACAACAATAGCTGTATTTAAAGTAAAGATAATAGTTGTTATTCTAGAAAAATAATATTGATGTTAAAACAGTACCATTAAAAGTCAAATTAACCTCACTTTTTAATTAAGATCATAAATATACATATGCTTTAGTTTAACAATAATGTAATGATTAATTTGACTCCTTTGTGTTCAGGTTAATATGTGATATTAATGTTAAAATAACATTTCAACTATTCATGTTCTCTATAATAAGAAGTTAATATTATCTAATACGAGTTTTGATTTATCTATATTGCACATGTATTATACCATAGATAATAATGGGAAAGGGTGGGGGAGTTATTGAAAATAATACCACCTTCCAAATATATTTCCTATTATAATTTATAAAATAAAGCATTATTTAAAATTCATAAGTTAACATTTCTTGTCTTGCTGCTCTAATATTATATTAGGGACCTTTTATTAAATTGCAAATAGAATATAATAGGTCCATAATATTATTAATTTAAGCAATAGTAATATTCATACTTGCTATTATCTTGAAATAAATAATTTATTAATAGTTGTGTTAATAAATTCTAAGTTTCGTCACTTAAAAAACTATTATTTCGTTTGTAACCAGCAAAAATAAATCTCCCCTCATTCGTTTTATGCAAAAGGTAACATAATCTGTAAAAATATTAAATTAGATAAAATTATTATATTTTATATTTCATATTATAAAAACTAATATTTATTTTTAAACTAAAACTACTTCTAAACTCTTTTTAATAAAATAATTTATTATTTTAATTTGTTATATACATGGCTATAAGTTAAATATTAATATAATAGTACAAATTGTATTAAGTTTAAATTATAAACAGTAATAAAATCGTTAAAAAAAAAATACATCCTTCAATTGTCCATTTCATTGGATTATATTTGCCATATTTTTTATGGGAGTCTGATGGTAATATTGTTTCACAAATATATAGTGATCTTGAAATTCATTCACTACTTTGTATTAAGTTATTTCAATATTTATATTAAAAATATGTTATATCACCAATTTGCATGAATTCTGATGTTACTTGAGAACGACGAATTAGTGTAAACAGGATACAACAACTGTTTTATTATTAATTATAAATGGTAAATGTAAATTTAAAAGTATTTATAGTTGTATAAATTCGTAGTTCGTACTTATTTCTTCTTGAAATAAATTCATAACCATTTTATAATTTTGCAGTAATTTATACACGTGGAATGATAAAATACAATAGTCATCAGTATGCAGTATGCACTATGCTCGAGTGTATGTAAAAATAATAATAATAATAATAATAATATTAAAATACACATCGAAATCGATTGTTGATAATCTTCAAGGAAGGGTTTATTTGTACTAAATTTAGGTTTATATTAGATATATGCATAACACATTGTTATTTGTTACTGATTATTACTTATCGCAGCAGTAGATCAGTAATCAATTTAACATTTTTAGATGGTTGATTTAACATCAGTGTTCATTTTTAAACTTATTCTCAGTAGAAAGTTGAATATTTAAAAAAAACAATTTATTACGTAGTTAATAAAATGAATTAACAATTCATTTATTTAACAATTTTTTTTGAACTTTTTCTAATTTAATTTAATGTTGGTACATACGTAAAATATTTTAATACTACTATTGCCTATTGGTTATTTATTATTTTAAATATGCCTATTGTAAGGCTTTATTAATTAATTCGACACTTCATTGAGGTTTAATTAATTAAAAATAATTATTGAACCAATATTTTTATATTCAACACCTTAATTTGTATAAAATCAACTACAATATTTCTATGTCTGATACCTACAATTCATTTTTTTCTTTAAAACATAATGTTAATAATACAATATGTACTGAATAAAATTATATATTTATATTTATGACTTTAAAACAAATGTTGTAAAATGTCGATAATATTATTATATCGATGTATTTTTATAATATATACCTTATAGAATAGTGTGTGTATTAAATAAATAAATTTATATTTTATATTTTGTATGGTGGAAGATGAGGGGAGTGGGTGTGAAATACCGCCTCTACGGCGGCTAATGAGGGGAGTGTGTGAGGGGGTATCGGCGGTTGGGGGAATGGGTAGGGATGGTGATGGTAGGGGAGCGGGTAAGGGGTGACGGAGGAGTAGGTGAGAGGGTGATAGGGGAAGGGGGTAGGAGGAGCGTGTAAGGGATGTGTGAGGGGATGGTGGTAGCGGGTGGGGGGAGTGGTGATAGGAGAAGGAGTGTGTGAGGGGGTGTCAGTGGAGGGGTGGAGGAGGTTGGGGGTTAGAGGTAACGGAGGAGTGGGTGAAAGGGTGACGGATGGTATAGGAGGAATTGATGGGTGGCGGCGGTGGTTTGTTTGTCGGTGGGTGGTGGTGGACGGGGTGAGTGGGTGAGGGGGTGGCGGTTTGTCTGGTGGTGAAAGGATGGAGGTTTGGGTGGGAAATGATAGGGAGAGTGGGTTAAGGTGGCGCAGTTAGCCGTGTGCGTCACTGATGGCTGATGTTTTTTTTTTTTTTTTTTATGTATGAAAACATTTTTTTAGATAAAAAATTGTCCAATTATCACGCATAGCATATGCTTTGCTTGCAAATGTTGTCTACTTGGTACTTTATAAAGCTCATTTTTCGAATTTCCTAAAAGTTTTTCCTTAAGAAGCGTAAAATTGGCCATTTTTCATATACTTTTGATTATATTTTTTTTTTTTTCGTGATTTCTTATTAAGTTTTAATAGTAGGGACTTGAAAATATTTTTGAGTACTAACATAGGTTATTTACAAGCGTGGTAAAATTTTGGAACGGAACAGTTAATTATTTGGAAAAATATAGAGCTTTGAACTTCCCAAAAAAAATTAATATTGCCTACAATTTTGGGATTATCTGTTTGAAAATTTTATAGAAGTCCAATACTATATTATTTAATCTTTTTACAAAATATTTTGTAAATCCAAACAGGCAAATTTTTTTTATAGGCTTTTTATTATTTTTTTTTTTTCTGATCTATGAAAACCTTTTTTCGGGTAGAAATAATGGTCCGATTATCATAGTGAGGTATGCTTTGGGTAGCAAATCGTGTCCTCTTGGTACTTTATTAAGCTCATTTTTCGAATTTCCCAAAAGTTTTTCTTTGAAAAGCGGAAAATCGACAATTTTTATAGGTTTTTTCTGATGTATGCAAAAATTTTGGGTAGAAATAATGGTCCGATTACCACAAATGAGGTACCCTCTCTATTGCGAATTTAATCTAGTTGGTACTTTATTTAGCTCAATTTCTGAATTTCCCATAAATTTTTTCTTGAAAAGGAATAACTCCTTGAATATTGATCGTAGGGATTTAACATTTATTTTTCATATTTACATATGTAATTTACATTCGAGGTAAATTTTGAAATGAATTATCAGTATAATATATTGCAGTATATTTAGATACGCTCAGAATCGTATTTTCTAATGCAATATCATTGCATTCAAATCTTAATAATTGTAATGAACCACTAATTTTTCCAAGGACCGAAGGGACGAAGGAGGAACATCCACAATCGGCCTTCCCACTTTTTTATATTTTGAAGCAGTATTTAATGAAACTAAATCTAATTATTACGATAGAAATAAAAAAATCACTTATAACTTATAACTGTACATTTTATTACATTCTTAAAATTGTATATATTTTTAAATACATAGCAAAACGTACGGGTTACAATTATAATAAATGTCACTGCAGCACCCGAAATCAAAAAATGAATTTTTTGGGTTTTGGATGTAGTACAAAATTAATTTTTAATTGTACAAAAATGTACAAAATAAAATACATATAAGTCATTTTTTTTATCGTCATATAATTATTTTCATTTGTAAGTACTAGGGTAAAGTTACCACATCAGCACATCAATAAATAGAATACATATATGGGAATATAATATTTTTTAATAATAGTATATTAATATCGTTTGACATTCATACATTAGGTATGTGGTATTAACAATGTTCCCAATAAACAATTCCAAAGCATTCGAGCGATAATATAGTCATCTCACAACCGGCTACAAACCCGTGTTTATAGACATTAAGTATAAATACTGTAGGTAAATATTATCGTTTAAAATGGTATACGCCGCTCAATTTGAGCAACAAAATCCATCGAACGTCATATAATTACCTAACCTACAAAAAAGTACAAAATAAAGTACACAATACTGGATATTTTTTTTTATCGTCATACAATTATTTTCATTTGCGAGTGCTAGGTTAACGTTACCGTAATAATATAATATAATAATAACCCTAACAACTCTATAATAAATTTACATTCACGTTAAATTTAGCTACCTTCGGCCACGCCAACATCCTAGACCCCAACATCCTAGACCCTACCTAATGATATCTAATGATAATGCCAATAATTCGGTGTATCCCAATCTAGATATTTAGACTTAGCATTCAATATGTTACGTTTTAAAATCTTGTTGGCACGATCAATTTCTATTTGTTCGTCATCTAGAAAAGTATATCCCAATGATTCTTGACTGTTGGTCGGCTCTGTGTTTGCAAGCAAATCGAGTTTGATGGATTTATATGAACTGACGATGAGCTTTCGTCGTACAGAAGCGGTTAATTTCGGTTTTTCGGTTGCTTGAAAAGATTTTCGCAAAATAGAGATACCAATCACAAACGGTTTGCATAAGTTCGATTTATTTATGTTAGTTGACTGCGGTGCGAATTTTTTCGTCGATGACTTGTTCTTTTCTGTTGGTAATTTCTGTTTACCATAAACGACGCTTACGTGACGTTGACTATCTATCCGTTTTCTTCTTTTCAAAATGCGAATCTTTACTACTTATTGGTTTCACGTCTTTAGAATGAGGTTTTGAGCATTTTAAATGGAAATTTGCAATTTCATCTGCAATTTTTATTGGTTTCTCTAATATGCTTTCATATAGGTCGGCCTATCTGTCTCTTTAATTTTCTTAACAATTTCATGAACTCATTTGGCGTATAAAACGATGATATTTTAACTTTATTGTCCGGGACGCGAAATTTTAAAACATGTAACGGCATTTTTAACCTCTCACTGCATTACCTCATATCACTTGGAATATTATCATAAAAATACTGATATCATTAATCTTACGACAAGAGGACTTTCGCCAGGGACGCAGTATTGCGAATGGCACAAATTTAATGATATTTAAAAATACAAATACAATTTTTCATTACTATATTAACTTACATAGAAAGTTTAAAACATGAAAACATGGTTTTAATAATATTATAACACATAGCCATAAAATCAATGAGTTTTAATTTTTTGATTCATAATCTATTATACACGATTGCCAGGGGCGGTGATACAATTTGTTACGGCTCAGGGCCCACATATCAATAATTAACACATAGAATCCAATAGAGTCGTAAATTACTCTATTGTCTATTATGCTGTCCCTGATGATTTATTTGGTTTTGTATTAAATTGATTTTAAATTTTTAATTAATGGCTACCAAAAACCGATAAATATAGTTGATACTGCGTATTCAATTCCATACAATCCCGAGTCACTGAAATATCTGTGTCTATTTAAATATCATAAACATTATTAGAGTCCAGAAAATATATAATTTATTCTATAAATACATAGTGTTAATATTAATCCATCTTGCTTTAGGCTCTGTACAAATATAAATGTGATCACGATAATGAGAGTCAGAGGCACTATTTGGTGGGAGCAGGGTGAACCGCAGACCACGGTTCCGCAATTTTTTCAAAAAAAAAAATCTTCAATCTCATGGACTTATTGTATCTATATCATTTTCTCGTTTGTACCTATCTTATATCCTTGTGGCTTGTTTATTGGTGAATAAACACATTGAGAATGACACTATGGTATTATCAAAGTGTTACGGTCACATTATGCGACCCGAACGGCTGCTCCAATTTTTGCCAAGTAGTCATAAATTCTTAACCGCCGATCTCAGTACGTATGACAAGTGGGGAGACGCAATATACAACACGAGAATAATATAAACAAATAAATACGGGAGTCGACTTATTATTATCGTCATTGCGCGAGGTTTGAATTATAATTTTATACTTAAATTATTTTATATTTTATTTAAATAATTGTTGTCTGTGCGCGTCGTCTCCGCCTGTCATTCGGATTTCCATTGGTCAATCGCTTGGATCCAGATATCAGGTGTATAATTTATAAATATATATATATATAATTACATAGGTGTTTTGTTGCTAAATATATATATTCCATTGTGTTGCTAAATTGAGAGTTTACTTATTTGAACTGAGATTAAATACGAGCCCTGGAAGTCTCTGTGGGGCTTTATAAATTAAATAGAGAACTTTAGATTTCCTAATGCAGAGATAGCTTAGCCAACTATATCCTCAGAATTCCACTTGTCAAATCTATCGACGGACGTTCACTAGACGAACAGTACCGCTACAAAAGAAAATATATTTGTATAAATATATTAATAATAATAATTATATCTATGCATATAATAATTATTTTCATATGTCATATAATTTGTGATCAGTAATCTATGTCGCTACCACGGTTGTAGATAGTAAATTTGAAACCGTGTATGCTACCAAGGTTAATTTAAATAGATTAAATAATATACGGATATTATCATATGCCAAGTGTTATGGGAAATTATAGTGGGAGGTTAAAAATGCCGCGACATGTTTAAATTTCGCGTATCAGAGTGACGACACCTTATCAGTACACCTTGAATTTATCACTTGAATTTAATCAACACAAAATTTATTTGGCTGTAGTACACTTTGATTATTGTTATCGTTTAACTAATAACTATACGTATTCCGTAATAAAACAGTTAGAAACTTAAAACAATTAAAAGTTAATATGATTTCGGAATCAGATATTCTGATATACTCATTACTCAATAAATTATACATTATTTACTATAAACTTATAGTTTTATAGTGGAAAAATGTTAATATTGTCAAATTTACCGTTATTATTATTTTTATATAACTGATGTGGAATGAATGAGCTAAAATATTATCTATGAATTATTAATGTGTGGAACTGTATAACGCACTCGTTCATATTTGATCAGTACAAAAATGGACAAGAGCATGGAGAGAAAATTTTTGAAATCCACTGTAGCGGGTATTTTATTGGAAATCGGTTTTCAAGCTGCAGAACCGGCCGTTTTAGAAACACTTGTTGAAATGCTTTTCAGTGGTTAGTTTAAAAATTTGTTAATTAATATAATTTAAATCTTATATAATAGATAATTTACACAGAGCTACATACAATATTTCATACTATGAATCTGTATTTTACAATAGAGACTCCAAACGTCAAATATTTACCTACAATAATAATAAACAATTTAAAATTACTAAATGTGTGCTCTTTTATTTCTTTAAAATTAGAAGGAGTATGCATTCAATTCTACTATACATTTTAACTTAAAGTATCAACTGAATAACATAAAATTTTAAAAATGTATTAATTTTAGTAACATTATTATTGTAATAACATTTGTGAATATCATTACATTACCAATATATTTTAATATCTGTAAAATATACATCATCTATTTTATAAATAAATAAATAACAAATAAACTAATTTAATGTTTTTTAGTTTTATCCCAGATGGGAAATAGTAGTCGACGTTATGCTGAATTGGCTGGACGTCTCGAACCCCTAGGTGCTGATGTAATGATGGGAATGATCGAAATGGGTTTGTTTAAAAATGCATCTAGTCTGTTAGCTTATGCTAAACGGTCAAATCGAGCTGTTCTTCCTAGTCCCATACCATCTATACAGCCTCGTCAAACAAGTAACTTACAGGCTGGTACTAGGTTACCACATCCACCATTTATGCCAAGTTATATGCCTGCTTTTCCTGATCCCCATGCATACATACGGACACCAGTAAGAACATTTCTTTAAAATTAATTTACATTGCAATTGTAACACATTGTTATATTTGCAGACTCACAAACAACCAGTTACCGAATATGAAGCTATCCGTGAAAAATCTGCAATTCAAAAGCATGAGCTTGAAAAATCTTTAGTAAAATTTTTGATTAAAACAGGGCCAACTGAAAGTTTATTTTTAAACCAAGAAAATGATTGTTTTCCATGTAAGTACCATACATCTCAATAACTGTTTAGAATAAATATGATAACACATTTTTTAATAATATTCTATACGATTTAATACTATGTTTAGTAATAGCCAACAAGCCTCAACAACCAGCATATATTTCAGCATTATTACCAAATGATCAAGTATTTGATGATGATACTGATGATAATGAAATACCAGTACCTACTAAAAAAATAAAAATAAAAAATGAAGTTCAAATAAAAGAAGATTTTGATGAAAATGAAGAACAAGAAAATGAAGAAGAAGAAGAAGAAGAAGTGAATAATGATGAATCTGAAATAAAAATAGAAGAACCTATTGATAATCCATTCTTAAGGCCTGTAAAGTATCCAGCAGGACCTTAAAATAATTCTATGGGTCATTTAATATTCATAAAATATTTAATTATAATTAATTTTTTTTATTTAGTTTTTATTTTAATAAAAAAATGTGAACAGTGATAAACAATTTTTGTACATAATAATTAATAATTATATTATAAATAATTATAAAACATTTATGTATATGGTTTAATTTGTGTATTTAAGAATAAAAACAATTATTTACTAATTTTTTTTTTTAATTTCATGGCCTATTGTAACTTATTTTAATTTATTAATTATATTTTAAAAATACATTTATTTTATTTATGCAGTAGTATACACACGAAGGATTAGGGATTTTAAACTCCCACTATTTATTCACATTATATTCAAGAAAAAAATAATTTTTAATAATAGAAATTCAATAAACTATGAAAAATAGTTGAGTGGTTTTATTAATTGAATTTTATACAACATATTTTCATTTACTTGATATTTTCTGAAATAAAATATTAATTTAAATTCTATTAACCCTTGTACCATTAAAAATTCATTGTACGCCACTGTATTTATGTTATTAATAATATTAATAATACAATAAAGTGTATTAATATTAACATTAGTAAATATTAATGTAAACAAATTTTGTACATTAAATGTGTTTCACATTTATTTTATTTTTCTGTTTGAACCGAGAACCGGAAGGTAACCGCTTTAGTATTACCATTGATTATAGAGAATATCTCTTCCTCAAAAGTTTCATACTTAGTTTACTTGAAACATTACTTCAATTTCATTGTTATTAAAAATCAAAATATTAATTTACATTTTAAAATGTAATATATTAATTAATATTTTGCTATATTTGCCTAATATAGTATAATTATTTAATTGAAGTATAGTTTTTGTAATTAAAATACTGATTTTACATTTACTTTCAGCATATTTTGAATAAATTATTTTGTTTTCTCTATCTACTGACATCGGTCAGAGTTCATTTTTCTATCTAATAGATTATTCTCTATAAATTAATAAATTTGTTATATTATATACATTTATTGACTCTGTAATAAAAACTTAAGTAGTTACTTTATGATAATAGATATAATTCTTATAACTACAATTTAGGTACAAAAGATATTAACCGATCCCATTATTTATCATGAAATCAGTGCCTGAAATAAATCACAGCACAGTTCAAGTTAACACATTTATAATTATTCCTGTTTATTTATTTTTATATTCTATTTAATATAAGATAATAATAGGTAATAATATTACTATCTACTACTCAAGTAGTAAAATTATGAATTAATGACTTTCTAAAATAAACTTAATTTTTATGAGACTAAAAAGGGTACATTTATAAATTATATTATCTAAATAATTTAAGTTTTTAAAATATCATAATTATTCATGTTTGTTAAAACATGATGTTTGCACTAACATTTTCTATAATATAATCTATTTTTAAATATTACAAATGTGGATATAGTAGAATTTGCAAAATTATAATTATTAAGCATTTAAAAAGAGAATGGGTATGGGAATAATTCAACACCCTACAATCTATATAGCATACAGTAAACACTGTATATTAAAAATTGTGATTAAATTTATAAATAAAATACAAATTAAAAACATATTCTTGTTAATCAAATTATTGTATTAAACAATGTTCATTACAACTTGTTAACTAAATGATACTAATCTTTAAATTATAAAAATATACATAAAAAAATCAATCAATATTAGTTAATTGACTGAACTTGTAATTTTTGTGTGGTTGTTGCTGTAGATGGATCATTTGAATCTTTACCCTGATAAATATTACCGGCTAAATCTATAGCATAACTATAGTCAACTATATTATTTAATGAAGTTTCAATTGCTTTATCAATGTTTTCAACAGTAATATAAGTTTTTGATTTTTCCTGAAAAAAAAAAGGTTATTTAATATTACAAAAAAAAAATATAATTATTATTTTATATACATAAATGCATTCCAGATAAATTACATACCTTTTCCAATCTAACAATTTGCTCAATCTCTTCAAGCTTTTGTTTTTTCTTTTCTTCTTGTTCTATTAGTTCTGCTAAAATATTCTGTCGTTGGATTTCACGTTCTTTTACCAACCTTTCTTCCCTGGCCAAAGCAACTTCAACATTCCAATTTTCATTGATATCAATACTTTTTGTCCATAAGGCTTCCTCCTTATTTTTGATT
Organism: Eriosoma lanigerum; assembly: GCA_013282895.1. Taxonomy (NCBI): domain Eukaryota; kingdom Metazoa; phylum Arthropoda; class Insecta; order Hemiptera; family Aphididae; genus Eriosoma; species Eriosoma lanigerum. The sequence continues at coordinate 5,856,435 of CM023357.1, read as the reverse complement.
TCCTGTAATACCTCTTGACCCGTATATGATGTCTCCAGTTCTCTTTCTAATTGTTTTCTAAAATATGTGAACACTGGTAAATTGCTATGTATTAAATTTATGATTTAAAACATTAAACTCACTGTATTGATTTCATTCTGGATCTATAGTTGGTAAAAAGTTGGAACAGTTCGTTCCATTCTTCGGGGGAAATTTGTGGACGAACAGGTACACGAAACATTTTGCTCGGTGCTATTGGTAACCATCTGGGTTTTCTAGTATACCTTACTGGTTGCTGGTTTATAGTCTTGGCCTTGCACAACAATTTGCTGAACAGCAATTCTTTTTTGCAAAAATTTTGCATGATGGGAAACTGCAGATAAAAAATATCAATAAACACTATTTAATAAAAAAATTATATCAAATCCCATTCATCATAGGCTCAACAAAATTCATTTAAAAATTAGGTAAGTACACATGTAAGTATCATTTAATTAGTAAGTACACACCACAGTTAAATCCTGATTCCTGAACACGATTTAAATTATTTACGTTTTATAATTATAATTTTATATTCATACTTTCATAGACGTATCTATATTTCAATTTATTATATAGATTATAATATTTTTCATTTGGCATACAAAACTTAATATTTTTATAATATGTGTATGAACTAGGAATCTTTAGTATTTTCTCATTGTAATGTTAATAATAAATTTATTATATCATATTTATTATTTAATATTGTGGTACTTATAAAATAGGTGATAAACCGAAGCCGAAAGGCCGACTACCAGCTACGTACACCGACCACATTTCGTATTTTATCTACGGCTACCACTAACCGAGATGATGGTAAAGCCCACGGTCTATTAACCGTGGTATCAACCTTCTTCAAAAATAGTTGATAATGGTTCATCCCTACTTTTTTAACTAAATTTCTCCTTAAATATTTTTTATTATTTTTTACGGAATAATTTTTAATTTATCCTAACCTAACTACTCCAATTATGAATTTATCATGACAAAATAGAAAAAAAAATACAAAAATCTGTTTTTTCATAGAATTTGTGCACAGAGCAGCTGCATAGCACCATTTTATCATACGTAATGTGTGTCATGCATAGACTTATTATATATAAGTCTATGGTGTCATGCGAATTATACATAATATAAGCATGTACTATTTACTTTTCTATGTTATATACTTAATACTTAAACCATGGATGATAGAGAGAATAGACTATTCTCAGAATGCTATGCCACAGTATAAAGAATCATAGAATACCATGCTATTAAGTATAACTAAGTTTTAGCATGATATTAACTATAATAGGCTACGACGGAAGTACCGTTTTAGTCAATCTGATCAGTTTGTTTTCGATATAGACATATAGTACGTTTATCTATGATTCCGATTCGGTCATTCGGAATAGTGAAGGTCGATGAGTAAATTATTTCCTTCTCTAAATTTGGTCAGATTTAACAATGGTCGATACGTAAATATATTTTATAGTACGCTCATATTATAATCGACATCAACCGCGAACATTCAAAATAAAATATGGAACCATTTTAATTGTAATACTCTTGGACACTCGTATCTGAAAGTGTGGGTTTTATTCAATATATAGAATTTATTTAAATTCCGAACGAAACGAGGAATGTATCGGTCTTGCCACATTTTTTGGGTAGAAATAATAATCCGATTACCACAAGTACAAATAGACTTTTTGTAGCAAATTACATCTATTTATATATATATATATATATATAGTTCGTACTTATTTAAATTTTTTTTGAGTACTAACATAGGTAATATACACGTGTGGTAAAATTTTGGAACGGATTGGTTGATTTTTTAGCTAAATATAGAACTTCGAACTTATTTCCAAAAATGTTAAATATTACCTGAAATTTTCGGTTTAACGGTAAGATATTTTAATTGAATTTATTTATATTTATTATATCTATTTATTTTTTTATTTATACTCATATACTCATATACTCATTTAATCTATTAACAAAATATTTTGAAAATCGTAAGTACAATTTTTTTTGTAACCTTTAATGTTAACATTTTTATATTTTATGTGTTTTAGTCGGAAAACATATTTCGCATATATAATGGTCGAATTACCACGAATAGAGTATGCTTTCAGAAGGAAATTGCATCTAGTATTCTTGTTGGTACATTATTTAGCTCATTTTTCGAATTTCTCAATGTTTTTTTTTAGAAGAAAAACTACTGGAAAATTGACTAATTACGATTCTCGTTATTTTGAATTTTTTTATTTATTATTTTATGTTTAGTGTTTACTATTCCTCATATGGTTGTATAAAGGAGCGTTTACTTGGTGACAGAAATACTTGATAGTCACAGTCACGATAGCAACTATGAACAACGACCGTGTAAACATAACGACAGGTGCTGCCACACTGTGAACTATAAGCCGTTGAACTATCAATCTTGGTTAAATAGTTGAAAGTGTAACAGCAACTTCAATCGTGTAAACTGGTCTACCACACTGTCAACTACTTTCGTACAATTTTTGTATATTGTTGTCATTGATTGTTACTTGTTATCACATATACATATGGCGAGTTATCGAGGAAATATTGATGGATCGGTCAAAAAATGTATTAGAAAAGTGTTGGAAAATAATCAAAACATAAGATATTGTTATACTCCAATTGTATTGCAATTCAAAATAATTTTCTAGAAATATTATCAACAACTCAAGTATGTGTGTTTAAGAGATGGGTTTGAAAATATTGATATCTGGTGAGCCAAATTTACTTAATTCAGCCCTACGTATATCTACTGCAGAGGTAGAGCTTAGATAATACATATAATAATAGTATGCATTATCTATGATTTTGAATTTTAATTCAACCGATTTAAATATTAAAATACTATATTTTCTGACCCATTTTTTTTTTGTATACTTGACATTATTTATGTTTTAATAATATCATTTTTATTATTTTTCCAATCATTCTTAACAAACAACTTCTTCGGACATGATTTTTTGATGTGTAAAATTACAAGTGATAACTAATAATAATTAATAAGTTACAACAGTCAATTTTAATTACATTATTCATTATAGCTATTGCAGTAAAACACAATAATTGGCATTGTGAAAACAGTCATAATCTTGTGACAGTTGCTATCTCACTACTATAGGACAGTGATGTCATTGTGTACACACGTTTTAAATGTATGAATATGATAATAATTTTTTAATTATTTAAAATTGCTACAAAAGATAAAATAATAAAATATATGCTATCATTGCTTTGGTATATAATATTATTTATTATTATTTACAAAAGGCAAATATGGATGAGCCATAATTAATGACTTATTTAACAAAGTAACAAAGACATAGTATATGTCAAATTTATACATAAAAAAAATTGTGTATCACAGTTGATTTATTTATTTTTAACTTAGTCTTAGAAGTGAGAACTATACATTCACATATTATAATTTATACATTAACTTATAATTAATATTTAAAGTTAATAGATGGTACCAAGTACTAAAAAAAAAAAATATTCACATTCTTCTATAATACGTACAATTAATGTGTTCATCGTAATGGTAAACCCTGTCTGAAAATTACAACATAAAAATATATATATTTTTATATTTAAATTTTATATATACATACATACATACATACACACAAATAAATATAATATGTATATATGTATATATTACATATACATATAAATGCACCTGGATCGAAATACATATCAATTAATCAATTACAGCAATTAAAATTATACATTTGAATAGGTACACTATTCATAGCTATAATATTTTTTCCAGTAATTGTAACTTCTTGACTTTGATTTGTAACTTTCATCACTCCTATAATCTCTGTAATCTTTATAATCTCGATAAGTAGGTACTAACCTAAATTATACAAACAAAAATTGAATGGTAATTATTAATAATGTATATAATAAAAATGTAAACACACAAAAGGTAAATTTTATATGGTAGGACACTAATTTATTTGGCAAAAAGTATAAATATAATTTCATTTTTTTATTTTATTTAATATATAATATATAATTCTTCAAATAAATATTAAATAAAAATAATTAAAACCTTTTAGTGGAATAGTTTTTAAACTTTTGATTTGTATCCTATTTATTTTAGATTCAAATATGTACTTAATGTAAGTGGTTTAAATGATATAATTATTAAACTTTTATGAAGTCCTACAATTATGTTAAATTATTATTTACTCAATTACTTAGTTAGCTAGGGGTATTATTATGAGGAATAAAGCATATACAATTAATTATTTAATTATTATGCAATACATTGATTAACATACAAAGATAATATTGTGTGCAAATGAAAGCCCATCAATTAATAAATTTAAATTAAATAAGAAAAAGTAAAAAGACATAAAAAACAAAATATAGATTTATCATTTCAGAAGGGAAAAATTGGCGTTGTAAACCATAAAAACTTTAAACTCAATCTTTTATATATTAAAAATATATTAATAATACAATTAGGTACCTTTTAATAGTGGTTCAATTCTAAATATAAATGAAAGTTAATATACTTTTTTTATAACATATACACAATTTGCATTCTAACATACTTGTTATTGGTTGATGATTTATGACGTCGATATCCTGAGGAACCAGAAGAAGCAGACGATGAACTGGAATAACGCTTACGACTTTTATTTGATTTTCTATGTTTGTGAGACCTTCTGTCTGATATTGATTTTGATCGAGATCGTTCATGACTAACAAAATTGTTAAATTAGTTTTATTTTATTTTTTTAACATAATGCTTTGTACTATTACTATATGATTCAATTCAAAATTTAAAACAATTATATAATTTGTTTTAAAAGTATATAATAGATTATAATGTATTGAACAGCATGTTGAAAATAAATTACAAAAAAAAAATTAATTTAATCAACTTTTAATTGAACATTAACAATAATTTTAAAAATAAAATTAAACAATTGTTTTTCTTACTTTTTCTTTTTGGATTTCTTTAATTGCTTTGGACTTCTACTTCCAGACTTAGTTTCCGAGGGTGTTCGGCTTCTTTTTTTAATTGGTTTTCTATAAAAACAAAAACATCACAAAATATTTAGTATTAGTTTTAGTATTTTACATTAGTATCAAAAAAATACATACTTATTTGGGGTGGTTGAACCAATATTTTCTGTGACAACTACAGTCATTCCATTACTAGGCAGAGATGCTGAAACGTCAGTTTGAACTACTAAAGTATTTATGGCTGCTTTTGCTTTCTCCTTAGCATGATCAAACTCTTTTTTTAATTCTTCCACTCTCTTTTCTAAATCCTCAGTTATGACCTAAAAATATTATAAAAGCAAATATGGTTTAACTGAAATATGAAACCTTGATTTTCTACTCACTTTTGATCTAAGATATAGTTTGAGTATTTTGCGACAGATGTCCTGGATGTCAGTTTCATTCACATTGAATAAAGAGTACCATGCTGGACTTTTTGGTAAAGGTATTTGTAATTTTCTAGCAGACAAATAAATGCAGGCACAAGCAATAGTTTCTGGATCATATTGAACGAATACATCTGTTTGTAATGAATCATTCATGTAGTTCCAGGACATCTGCATTATTGACTGGTGTTTTTCAAATCCAAGAGCCTGTAGGTACATGACAATGAGTTTATGTGGGTGTTTAACATGCACGCAAAAGCCAAGCTCCTTGAGCACGCGTCGTTCAGCTTTTATTACCTGCGTCTTTTTCTGTACATAATTTTGATCAAGTACCAGCGGCGTAATCAATCTGCAACAGGGGCGGGGTATTTTTGGGGCTTGTTTTGGACTAGTGATCACATGGCAAATCCATGAGTAAAATAAATAGTATGATCAACCACAACTGACTAAAACTTTATTAAAAAACATAAAAGTACTAACTTTGTATACATAAGTATACAAATACTTTAAGTTTATATTATATTATTGAACCCTTTATGTTATAATTTTTTTTATTAAATATATAAGTAATAAAGGAAATTATATAGAAGGAAAAATGTATGTATTATGGAAAGTAATAAGAGGTTGGTGTATGTAAAGAAAATGCAGGGTAAAAACTTTTTTGTGATAATTTAAACATAGAAACTATGGAAAATAATATTAGATATTTAAAATATGTAGAATGAAAATTAAATTAACTTAAGTTAAATACATAAATTTAAATTAAATCATTATATATAAATATTTATTATATAATTTATTATAAAGTTAATTTTAGTATCATTAATATTAGTATTAAAGCAATTCATGTTAATTTGTTTTATTATAATTATATTAAATAAATAGAAAAATAAAATATATTTTATTATATATAACATTTTCATGATATTACTCAACATGAAGTTTAATTCCATAAAACCCCTAATCCAAAACATATATTTATAAACCTGAAATATAATGATAATAAATAAGAGTAGGTAATCTAACAATTATTTTCCCTGTTACTAAATGATTTTTAACTCTTGGCTTGATTCCCGCGCATTTAAAAGTTCAATAACTTAAGAAAAATACTTAAGAAATGGTTTGTCCATATTTCATTAACTGTTTATACAATTAACATTCACCTTCAAACAAAAATATGAAAAACAAAGTTCACTTCAACGGTTTGATTTTATTGGAGTCCTTTTAAACGTCTACAAATAGAGTAGGTACCTTATACGATGTAGAAAAACAATCAAATGGTTCATATTATGGCATCTTCACATGATTTGCAAATCTTGAATCCCATTGTTTGAACATTGTGCAAATAACAGTTACCAATTGTCTGTAAATTCTGTGTTCGCTTGTACAAAACTTTTATGGTTAAGTATAATCACAAAATTAGAGCACATAATATAATATGCACATTGGTTTATACTATACCTCTCATTTTGATTAACATAAATATTTTTGACAGACCCTAACACTTTTTTGGAGGGAAACCTCATAGCTTATTTTTTGGTTAAATCATGTTACAATTTAATTTTTTTAAGGGGTCCAACAGTGTTCTTGACATGACGATCATCAATTTCAACGTGAATCCACCACGTTCGCTTTCCTCTCCACAATTCAAACCGAGGGCAACTCACCCGGCGGTCAGCTGTGGAAAGTATCTGCGAAAACGCAAGTTATAAAATAAATTTGTGCGCTATATTTTCACTCGGATTAGCATTAACAACCACTGACTTTGTTGCATTAGACAATTTACAAATAAAAATAAATAAGAACAAAACAAATTTGCAACAAAAACAATGGATTTCTGTTCACCCTACAGTTATCGCATTAAGTCAACACATGCTTTTTTAGATTAAATTAAATTATAAATATAATATATAAATACTTTAACTCTAAAAATTAAAAAAGAAATATTTAATAGTACAGGTCATATTTAAAAATTGAATGCAGATTTTTTTTTTTTAAGTTTACAAATAAATATTAAATAGGTAGAATAAAATTAAAATGGTTTTTAGGTATATTTTCTACCATAATAGTAAAACATAAAATTAGTTATTTGAATAAACTAAACAAATATATTGTTTTTATTAATATGACTTGTACCAATTTATATTGCAAGTGGAAATATATCCTCTTATTATAGCTTTATATTAATTTAAAAAATTTTAATGTGTATTTTGCGACTGCTGTAGGATATCTGAAAGTAATTAAACATCTAAATATTTATAAGTAAACTCATCTTAAGATTATAAAATAAATTTATTATAATCAGGAAAATATAAATATAATTAAAATTTTGTGTATGAATACAAAATATTTTTATAATATAAACGTTTTAGAAAATAAATAGAAAATTTATCTCCACCAAAATAAATGTCAAAATATAGAAACAGTCTGTATACATACACATAAGAAAAGTAAATGTTATTAGTTTAATAAAATTATAATTATTTTATAAAGACCTATTAAATGAAAATAGATAATATACTTTAATAAACTATCTTAATACATATATTTAAACTTAAGAGTATACTGTAATATACTAATATATATTGTAAAATTGAAGCTAAATTTATACCTGGGTTAATATATCTATGAACAAGTCAGTACACATCTTAAAGAATAGACAGGAAATTGTTTTCCTAATGAAAATTGACAACACTAACTTACCTTAAACTAGAGTTAATAAAATAAATAAATGGAAATATCTACGCTTTACATATAGATATACTGAATGTATATAGTTATATCTACATAATTAGTGGATAGTAAAAATAGTAGAACAATAAAAGTGTAGTTACCGATATAATTTAAATAGATAAAGTGTAATTCAATAGATTTAAGATCAAAGTTAAAATTGTTAAGTTATAATTGGAAACATATGTCCAATATATTAGTCAGTTGTGATTAAAAACATTTAAACAAGATTCAATTGAAACAAATATATTAATGATAAATAAAAATAAAAACCACTTCAACTTACTTTTGATTTAGAACTTGACGGATATGATGATAAACATTAATAACATCACGAATACGTCGTGGTGATTCCTCAACTTTAGAGGCTAAACATGTACATGCCATTGCAGTTATTTCCATAGGGTGACGGACAAATGATTTAGTGTAGTAAAATCTTTGAAAGAGCACTTGACCAGTTGCCATAGCAACCTGGAAATTAAACAAACATAACTGAAGTTTTCTAAAAAATAATTACCCAAGTGTATTGTTTCTATAATTATATTAAATATAGTTATTAAAATTACTAATATCTACCTAATAATATATTTTTTTGTTCAATATCCATTTTAAATATATATATTATGTCATATTATTATTGAGGAGAATAATATAATATAAAATCAATTTTAAATAGGAACTATCCTTAATTAAATCTAAAAATTATTATGTTCAAATATGAGATATAATTAACATACTTACATCTACATTAATACATTAAAATCCAAATTCTGCAAGTTATTAAATATTCTAAAATATTTACAGATTATAACCATCTGTGACTCTAACCAAGATTGTAATAAGACAATTTTCAAATGTTTTTTAAATATAATTTAAGCTTAAGTGTATATTATGTAAAAAAAAAACACTAATTACTTTTTCTTTAATTAATTTCAAGAGAGTTAGTCACAAAATCACTTTTTCTTTTATTTACCAAGTTATACAACCTTAACTTCAACATCAGTATAAATTAATAAATTATTTATCAAGGTAGGTCCTTCACTCAATTTTATAATAGGCATTATATTTATGTATACAGAATGACTAGAAATGTTCATTCATTATAAAAAAATAATATATTATAATTTACACCACTTTTGTAACAGAAAATTCTAATCACTTGGTATACTAACTATAAAGGTTAAAAATATAACAATTATACTTAATTCGATATTATACATTAGCGGACCACCAATACAGCAAGTTTTTCTATGATAATTCATTATTATTCTAATTAATTTTGAATTTGGATCAACAGTTATATATTAGGTGCATTCTAAAGTGTTATTGTACATATTAATTATTAGACATTAAATATTTGAACCAAAGTAAATTAGATGTAATTATCGTTATCAATGACAATGATGATAATAATAATTATTGTGTATGATCTAATGAGAATAATAATCGTATTGCATAACATATTATAATGACGTGTAAATTAAAAAAAAAAATGACTTAAAAATTTTGTGAAACGTGAAGAAATTTCTTCTACAGCATAAAAATAAGGCACAAAAAATAAATAGGCAAATCGCGTATACATTTTCTCGTTTAATGTTATCATAACAAAAATGAAAGTTCTCTTACCTGGGGCAATTTAAGTAGTATGCCAGCGGTTTGAATCCATTCGCAGCCTACGATCCTTAGGTCGACTTCTGTCTCAAAATCTAACCCATCTATCATCGATGGGGTGGACGTGAGTTTTTCTTTGGGCAACAGTACGTTGCGCAACGTTAACAGCACCTTGGTCGGTTGTTTCATAATATGGCGGTCGTGATTAACGTCCATAGGGGTTTTCGTTTCCATTTTGCACATTACACGCGGGAACGGGACAATGTTCGAATGGGGTAAAAATAAGCCGATTTGAACTGGATAATTTAAAATTGAAATAAAAACTTGACCTAGTAATCTGCGCCGAAAACGTAGCACAGCAACTGAATGTCTGAAAGCCTAAGGCAGTAAAAATGAACAGTTTAACAATAGTTTAATATAATTTAGAGTTTACAGTTCTACACCTTGAAACATTGGATTTCGGACGACTGTAAACAATAAAAATGGCCGCTTGGCACTTTGACGTCGTTATGTCATCATGTGTGTTCAGTACTGCCAACTGCTCTACCAAAAAGTATTGTAAGTATTAGCATTGATTATAGACAACTGATAGCCCATAAAATTTTACTTCTGGGATGCAGCCGTTGTGAAGCGCTAGTGTAGAACTGTAGAAACGATGCGTAGCGCTACCTTTGCTATTGATAGGTTATATGACTTATGAGTAGAGATGATAAAAGGTGACAAAAAATTGTCACGGTGAAAATGGTGACAGTGACTAGTATGTCACCGTTACTTTTAGTGGTGACTAATCACCATTTATATTACCCAGTAAATTGAAAAATTATTTACCATTACTTTTAATGGTAACTAACTGATTAGTCACCATTCATTTTACTCAGTAAATTGAAAATATAATTTTATTATTTTTGTACTCTTGTCTATTAGATTCTGATCGAAGATTCGAAGCAACGAATTACAAAGATACACACATGATAAAACAAATTTCTATTTTGTCATGGTTACGCTACACAGTCACTGTCTCAACGTCACCATTATCATTTGAGTAGTTAGTAGTTACTACTTTACTAGTTTGTCACTGTCTAGGTATATTAGTTTTTTCTATGAACGAGATAAGAAATAAAATCTAACAGTGACAGTGTCACCATTTGAGTAACTATAGAGTCATAGTGACTAGTAGCGACATGATTATTTGCCCATCTCTAGTTATGAGTAGTATTGGAAATTGGGATGCAAGGTGGTAGTACCATAGACTATATGAGAAATTGAAAAAATATTTTCTTTTTCATATAATTTGTGGATTATATTTATCAATGATTTTATTTATATTTATAATAGCCGTGACCCGTGAGTATAATATATAACATATGGGCAATTGCTATAAATAGTAAATACCATATTTTAGAAGATATATACTAAATACCACAAAGTTATATTATTCCGAAATTGCCTTATCATTGACAACTTGATTTGATGACTTTCAATCTTGACGCCAACGGTATTTTAAACATTTAGGCCAAGAACCAATAGTTCGGGTCGCTCTAAGAACATTGTCATAAAGAACAACAAAGGTTGTCTGTCTCAAACTAAATTCGATCGTATGTTTAACGAGGCTGAACTGTATAAGGAAGAGGATGAATGACAAAAACTAAAGATCGCATCCAAAAACCAGTTGGAGAGTTACGTGTTTGACGTTAAACATCACTGGACGAAGCTGGTGATAAATTTAAGTTCAGAGGTTGGACAATATTCAGTTTGCAGACAAAGTGTGAATTTAAAATTAAAGGAAATACAAAATAACTGCTCATCATTAATGATGATGTTACACGGTGGACAACCACAGATACAACCTCAAGGTCACGGTATTCCTGGAGCGCATTCTCGAGGACCAATCGTAGAAGTCAATTATGAATTAATTTTAATTCCAACCATTTATTTTTAAATATTACGTAAATATGATCTGATGTTTATTAATTCCTATATAATTATATACTTAAAAACTTTTTTATTATTTTTATTTAATAATATAAGTTTATAATAGTTGTCTAGTGTTTAATATTTATTGATGTGTTATGTATATTATTTGTAAATGTGTATTTTTACTTTATATCATTTTTTTAAATAAAATACTTTACATCGAATACACATTTGATTTGATTTTTATTCATCATTTTTGCTTAACTTTTCTATTACACAAATACAATTTTGAAAAATATTTGCGAGGGGAATAGGTAGTACTTAATTAAGATATTATGATTTGGATGGATACAAAATTTAACTATTAAGGCCTAAACATCAGTGGCTATTTGTTTATAATTTTCCATAGTGTACGTTTCCCCGTAGTAACGTATACCTGCTGGCTGGTGGGTGTAGTAGCAAGGCCGGCTCAAGCAAAAAGAGTACCCTAATATAAATTTTACCTAAAGGTATAACAAGGTATTTTCAATAGCTATATATTAAATAGTATCTACTTACTTCCTTGTATATTTTAGATTCTAAGTGAAACGAAGAATGTATTAGTTTTTATCTGTAAACACTTTTTCAGTTTTCTATTCGAAATAATGCTGTGATTTTTTCATCCAGAACCATTTTCCCGAAGCAAATTTTGCACATATGGTACTTTATTTGAGACACTTAATTTATTGATGTAATGTTATAAATAAAAGTAAATTATAAAAAAAAAATGTAAGTCACTGTTTTGAAAAATACCGCTCTAGGCAGGTGCTTAACTCGCCTATACCTTAAGCTGGCCTTGGGTAGAGCCCAAACACCACCCACCCATGGACTCATGGATTATATTGTGTGCAATGTGCTGTGTTATTGTTTTATTAGTATCAAAATTATGATAAAGGTGAAATATATTTTGCACCTCCACAAACGCAAAGCCAAAGTATGTCACTAACATTTTGAATTTTTTACTTAATTATTAATGGTATGGGGAAAATGGTGAGTTTATAATTAATTTCCGTATTTTATATATTATAATATAAGGTACCTACATATAGAATGTTTAATCGTGATTAAAATGTTAATCGTACAATATCGGCCAATTATTTCTTATTTTATTAAACACGATTAACCTTATAGTATAGTATGGTGAAATACAATATCTGGTTATACAAACTTTAATAGCGTTTAACATCGACTAACCATGATTAAAAACATTGGTGAAACCTGGTCTAAAAGTTGACATGATGTAAGAACATCTTTAATAGTATCCAGTGTCAAACTAGATATCTTTGCTGTTTGTATAATATTAAAATAAAAATTCTACATCAGCACTGCGTGGTTTAGCTGATAAAAAAATATGGTATCATTTTTTGATAAGATAGATTTATTCGACGACTATATGCAGATTGACTATTAATATAAAAATTGAAAACACAGAAGTTACTCACTTTTATTTTCGTAGTGTATAAAGTGTGTTGTAGATTCGTAGTAGCATTTATTAATTATATGTATAATTAATCAATGGTAGTAAGTACACACAAAAAAATCCACTGACCGCTGTTATACATTATTTACTATGAAAATATCTAAGCGACTGAGCATTTATTTCAATTAAAGTTAGTGATCGTGATATAATAATTATAAAATATATAGTTGGTATAATGGTACTTAAAACAAATATAATGTGTTGATGTTAAATTAAAGATAAACTTAAATATAAAACTTATATTTTGAATTATATTTAAATTTATATTTTAAAAATAGAAATTATAAGAACGTTATTTGAACCAAATTGCAAAAAAACTATATAACCTGTATAATTTAGTTTACGCTTAAATAAGTGTATATTTTATCACTGGTGTTTAAAATAATGAGAGATCTATTCTTTTTTTACCATTGGTTGCACAACTGTCTTGCAACTAGGCACATTTTTTTGGCATTTTAAAGAAATTAATCAATTATTTAAAACTACTAATATCTATAAATATACGTAAATAAAGTTGATTAATTTTAATAATAAAATAGATAAAATTTAGATTCAGACAGAGAACTTGCAAATGCAACAAGGCAATAAACAAGTTTAAATTCGGTAAAATGTTAATTTTTAAAGCGTTTGTTGTAACATGTCAATATGTCATTATATTATAATATGATATATGTATATTTTTTACGTATAAATAAATATATAAATATATTTGTTTTGCATAATTTGTATTATACATAACATTATTATGCTAATTCCATTGACATAATAATAACAAATTATCAACTATATTAAATATATTTTATAACAGAACAATGCCACAAATTGCAATGGTTTAAATAGTTACATCTATTTATGTCTGTAGCGAATAATAGACCTCCACAAGACAGATCAGAGCTCCTGGTGGTTTTAACTGTAGTTTTTATTTCAATCATGTTTTCTAGCAAGTGACGACACCTTATCAATACACTTTGGAAATCTCTGTGATATGCACGTGGCTATGATAAGCATTAGAAAATACAATTATTGATAGTTGCAATGATAAATGGTGATACCTACCGCTTCTTTATACAAGAAATGAAAATGATTAAATAACATAAATTATTAACTTTTATAATATTATAATATTAAAATTCATAAAATAAATTTGTTTAATATTGTTAATATATTATGTACTTTGTATAAAATAATAATTATTGAAATTATTCGTTATTTGAAATAGTTAGTATATTTTTAAATGTAGTATATCTTTATCGTTATTTGTTATACAAATGGATTATTTCAAAAGCGGTTTGAAGTCCGTACTTGGCACTCCCGTTATAGAAGATCAGCCGTCCGGTGCCGATATTGTATGCCATCCATTAAAAATTTAGTTTTACATTTATACTTTGTTCAAATTTGCTTTACTTTTATTGATTTACTTATGCGTTGTGTTAACAGGTTGAACGTCTGGTTGAACGGGTACAACATTCTACGTTACTGGCAGATAGACGAGATGCGTGCAGAGCACTTAAAGCCCTATCTCGTAAATACCGTATAGAAGTGGGTGCAAAAGGAATGGACGCTCTATGTCAGGTGTTACAGAATGATCGAGCTGATGCTGAAATTGCCAGCTATGTTTTAGATACATTAAAATTAATCATGAATAATGAGATTTACGATGAAGAAGGTAAAATATGAATTTTTAATAGCTAACACTTAAACTTTTCAGTTACATTATTATATTACACCTATTACAAGATAAATAAAAATAAAAATTAATAATGATTTTTTCAGTAAAATGTATGTACCATGTTATCCAGAAATAACCATACGATCAATTGTGATCTAGCATTTCAAAACTATTACAGGTTTTATCTTCAGAGTGTAATCCCAGCAGGCAAACGTGTACCACACACTCAAAATAAAGCCTGCAATGGTTCTGAAACAGTGGCGTCATTTGGAGGGGGGCACTCATATATTTGCCGTAGTCTATAATTAGCCAAATCCTAAGTCTGCAGATTTCAAATATAACAACCCCTAAATACAACCTCTTAATTGATACAATAAAATAAAACACCCACCAAAAAAATGACCCCTCTCACTCCTGTTCTTAAAAACAGTCGGTAAACTTATGGGTTTGCCTAGTCTAGTAAAAACTGAAATGACGCCACTGTTCTAAAACGTCAGACCATAATTGATCACATAGTTATTTATGAAAAACACAATATTATTAGTTTAACCCATATAAGTTTTAACAAATTCATAATAATAAGTAATTATAAATGTATGTATTTCATATTTAATATATTTAATTATAATTTATTATTAATTAATTTTATAATAATAATTTTTTATTTAGTACATTAATAATCCATTATTAACATTAATTCTTATAATATTATGATATTTTAACATTTTAATTTCTATTTTTGTTACTTTTACTAACTGTTTTTAATAATTTAATAAATAATTTATTTTATTATAGAAATTCCTGATGTTACTGCAAAAGATTCACTTAAATTGGGTGAACGTTTTACAGAAATATTTATAAAAAAACAAGAAAATGTTGGATTGGTTTTGGATTATTTAGAAGAATTTGATTTTCATGTACGATGGCCAGCTCTTCAGTTATTGTTATTATTGTTAACAAATAAGTGAGTTTAAATTATTAAATGTATTATAAAATATTTATAGTTAATATACTATTGTCACATGATCCAAGTTCTAACACTTTAAGCTATTTCCTTCACGAAATATTAAATTTTGGTTTAATTAAAATTGTTTTTATTTATAGGTGTTAATTCTACTTATATAATCATAGACATAATTAGGGGTTTTCAGTGAGAAGTGCTTTAGCTTAATATACTGTATAATAATTTGTAATAATCACACATATAAAAACTAAAAGTAACAATATATTTTAGGCCGGTCTAAAAATGGTTTAGATAGGGCTAAGCCCTTCTAAGCCTCTTAGTTATAATTTAGTTCATGTGTAAAATAAAAGTTAAATATTTTTAAAACTTTTTATTATATCTTATTTTTAATTTTTCCATAAATTTTTACTTCTTTTTTTTGTCCTCTTATTGTGATAATACTAACAAAAATACATATCTGATTGATGACTCAGAATCTTATTTATTCCATCAGAAGTTATTGGTATTATCTTATTTTATTTTGTAATATTTTTGTTAAAAATACTAGGGCTAAGGATGTACAAGAAATTATTTTGGTTAGCCCAATGGGAGTTTCTAAACTAATTGACATGTTAAGTGATAGCCGGGAAGTAATCAGAAATAATGTAAGTATTTTATAATATTAAAACTATTTATTTATTTTTAATTCCAGGTTCTATTTTATAATTACAAGATAGTAAGAATAAAACAAATAATTAAGTAACTTAATGTTTGGCTATAGTTTATTTAAACACATTTTTATAAAAAAAATATTGAAAATTAAAATTATTTTATGAAAAATATTCAGTTAACTAATTGAAATATTTTAATTTTTTTTTTTTACTGTTAAAATTAAGTTGATTGATCTAATTAATATTAAGTATGTTATATACTAATTTCATAAAGTAATTACATTTATAATTATTAAATTATGTAGTTAAGAATTTAATAATTTCTATATGAAATATAAATAATAATAGACCTTCATCAAATTTAACAATATGATATAATATGAACAAATTATTATTTCATATTCTAAAATAATTATTGTATTATAAAAATAAACAAATATCTATATATTTTGAAATTATAAATATAATTTTTTTGGCATTGACTAAATAATAATGTATCAATTTCATCAATTTTTTTAAAGTAATAATTTATTTTTATTTAATACTTATGATAATTATAATTTGTTATAGTCTGTTCTTTTATTAACACTACTGACAAAAAGCAATGCAAATATTCAAAAAATATTAGCATTTGAAAATGCATTTGATCGACTCTTTGACGTTATACAAGAAGAAGGAAATGCAGATGGGGGAATTGTGGTTCAAGATTGTTTAAATTTTATGTTGACTTTGTTGCGTAACAATATTTCAACTCAAAATTTCTTTAAAGAAGGTTTGTTTTCATCTAAGAATAATTAAACAATTTTAATTGTTTTTTTTTCAATTTTAGGTAATTTCATATCACGAATATTACCTCTTTTGCTATTACCTGTTGATGATGAATGGCCCATTCAGAGAATAAACAATGTGCATGCTGTTCTTCAAATAATACGTACACTAGTGTCACCCACTAATCCAGCTCAAGCCACTTCTTCATGCCAACAATCTATGCATACATCAGGAATTCTGAAGGCAATGTGTGATTTGTTAGTTGCTAATGGTGTGCCTAGAAACCCATTGACTGAAGCCATATCTACTGTAGCAGAACTTGTACGTGGACATAATGATAATCAAGCTTATCTTGAAGCAGTCAAATCCAACGGAGTTCCTTCAAAGTATATATAATATATATTATTAATTAACTTATATCGAATACATTTGTGATTTTGAGTGTTTATTTTTAGAGATGTTCTGGTGTTGTTACTGTGGTCAATGTTAAATGATAAACAACCATTTGAAATGCGTTGTGCAGTTTTATATTGTTTTCAGTGTTATTTATACAGAAATGATTTTGGAAAAATAAAAATTATACAAAAACTATTGCCATTAGAAAAAGAAGGTATTATCACCATATACTAAATAAAATAATTACTGTAACTATTAGCTATAATATTTTGATAAAATTATAATACTATTTTTATTTTAAATAATTATTTTTGTTTTCATCATTTTCATTTGTTTTTTTTTTTTTTTTTTTTTTTACAAACATATATAGTAACTGAAACTTGTGCTAGTCATTTATTGTGTCAAGGTTTATTTAGCAAGGAACCATTAAGTAGTTGGTTTTCAGCAGTAGCACTGTCATATGCTCTTATTGATAATCCTGACGGTAAAGAAAAGTTACTGAATGTTAAGTTGGCATCAAAAGATCAAGATCCGCCTACCTTACTATATCAGATTGTCAATTCTATCCAAACAGTAGGTTTTCTTAGTATTTTATCCTGACAAAATATGTGAATATTTACTGATATTTTATTTTTAGACTGATAAAGCTCAGTTTAAAATTGGCTATTTAATGTTTTTGTCTACTTGGTTCGCTCATTGTTCTCTAGCCGTTGAAAGTTTTTTGAAAATTAATAATGGCATCCCATATTTTATAACTCAGGTATGTACACAATATTTGTTAACTAATTAATTAATTAACACAATTATTTATTTTAAGAAAATTGTTTTTAGTTGGCTATTATAGTACTATTATATTTTGTGGATCTATTATTTTTATTTATCACTTTTATTAAATGTAGTTTTCTTAAATAATTTATTTAAACAAATGTGGTCATATAATTAAGTAATTTAAAGAATATTATTATTTTACTTTTATTCTATTTAAAAATAATGGAAATATTAAATATCTGTTGTCTTTAAGTAATATTGCAATTTTTTTGTATATTTGATTAAATCATTTGTATAGTAATAACACTAATAACTGTCAACATTTCACACATTATAATATAATAAATTAATAACTAGTAATTATACAACTGTGTACAAATTTAAATCAATTAGATAGATTTTAATAGAACATTATGACTATATATTATGTTATTATTAATTAATGCTTTTTTTTATCAAAATCTTGATTATGTATACTATTTTAATCACTATAAAATTAAATTGTTTGGTTTTAAGTTTTAACCATAATAGAACAACTTATTATCTAATTATTATTATTGTCAATGGTATAATAATATTTTGCATTTAGTCAAGTAATGACTTTTTTCTCATATATGATATTGAACAGTAACAAAGTCAAACCTAATCAGTACTGCACTAATTGAATAAAACTATTCTCTTTCTGTTTATTTATTAACAACAAAACAATGGAATCCATCTCAGTAATGAAAACACAAAGTTATTAAAACCTTTTAACCCTTCGTTAGGCGCATAAGGTTTTGTAACATGATTGGGCACTTGGTTGATACTTGTCACCAATCATTTATTATTTATTTATTTATTAATAACATTATGTTTTAACATTTATTATTATTTTTAAACATTGTGTTTCATCATCAGAATCATTTGCTTCCTCTACAGAATTGATATCGTAATTACAAAATCATCTTCTGAATCACTATCTTCCGCAAAAGTTTCTTCATCACTATCCTCATTTTCAAACCAATTCAGTATAATATTTTCATCTAAAGTCCGCTCAATTTTGCGTTTTCTTATTATCAGTCATAGTTAAAATTAATAAATAAGAAATAAAAATAAAGTGTAAATAAAAAATAACAAAATAATGAAAATAAATGGATATTTACTTATATTGCAACATTTGAAAATTATGTAATATAAATAGTCGCGTGATGGACACCTGTCACCCAGACTGTTTTAACATTTATTGATCTACTCTCCACATCAATAACATCGATACTAATTAAAATAAAGTTTTATTGATATTTAAGTGAGAGGTACTAATGATATCAAATGCGTAAATCCTATCAGTTAAGATTATATGGTTTTAAAGTAGACTGGGTGACAATTGTCACTTGAGCACCTAACCTAACATAGGGTTAAATACCTTATTTTTATTTTTCTCGTTTTTTGTTTTTCGTAAACTCATTGAAATTTGTTAATATTTTACTGTAGACTGTAGATTACCATGTTAAAGAGTTAATGTTCTTGAAGAACACATGCTGCTTCAGTATATAGAGAAACTAATAAAATATTAATTAGTTTTGAATTTTGGAAAGTTATTGTTTACTTGAGTAGTTGAGAAGTTACAACAGTAACAACATTTTATTTAAATATATATTTATGCACTATCAATAATATATGTTGGTGTTAAAAGTTCAATATGGTTCTAAAAAATATAATTTTTCATCAACATAATACAAAATTAACAAATTTAAATACTTACTAAATATTAAATATATTTACGATTCAGACTAAAAAACTATCAGAAGATACAACAAAGTTAAATTTACATTAATAACTTTATTTTTTTATAATTCTTTAAATCGTATATAAAAAAATTATTATAACTAATTAATAAGCCTACAATAGTTAATGAAGAATGCAGGATGTAAAATTTTGATAGAATGATTAGTTTTCTATGAATAGAAAATGGAGGTTAAATCCCCTTATTAAATAAATAAAGCATACAGCATTATATTGAATTTACGTGATAGTGTTTTTAAATAAATTTCATGAATACTATGCAATAATAATGAATATTGAATAGTAGGATCATAAACATTTTAACAGGGAAATAATTTAGGAACTTGGAGTTAATTTTACTGTATAAGTTTTTTTAGTTTTTTATTTTTATTTTGTAACTTCTTTGCTAAATAATATTTTACAAAATGGATATGACATTCATTCCCAAATATGCTTTTCTTTAAAAATTTATATGTTTTTATGCATTTATATTTAGGCAAATCGTCTTGAGAATGAAGAGATTGAAGAAATTGTCAACGGCCTGAGTACGTTTGTAATGGGTATATGTCTTGTGTTTAATCCAGATACAGTTGAAAATTTCAAAAAAGTAAATGTGCTTAACATTTACGTAATTTTAATTTTAAACTTGTAGTCTTGTAAGGCTAGTTATATACATTTTTATGCTTCTGTTTAGGACGGGCTTAGACATTTGATCACCAAACGAATAGGTGTGGAAACGTTTGTAGACAAATTGAATGACGTATCTAGAAATGAATCGTATACCAGAGCCAGCAAACATCCACAACCAACAGCCCATAGCTCTGGAAGTCTTTTGTTGGATTATGAATTTTGCAAGTTGTTTAAAATGCTAGAAGGTACGTATAAATTCTACAATGCTAATATACTGCAAAAAATAATAAATTTTTGCACACATTTATAGACATGGGTTGGTAAAATTTGTTTACTCCTTGTATACAGTTTAGTTATAATTTACACCATCAAAATTGATAAAGAAACTCTAATAATAGATATTTTGTTTAATATTTGAATTAGTCTTATTTCCGAAATTACATTTTGGTATTTCAATGAAAAAAGATTCATTTTATGTAACAATTGATCAAAACAACCAAAATTCCAAAATAAGAAAAAAAACCTAATCTATAAGCATAACAAATATATCTTCTTTTTTTTGTTTTTTTAATAACCTATTAAAAAGTATCTATTTACACTTAATTTGCTATCAATGCTAACACACTTCAATTATTTTAGTGTTTGACATTCTTCACTGTACTCCTAAAATGAAAATATTTTTAGTCATGCGAAAAATTTTAGATATGTCAGATTATAGGTAACAAATTTTAAATGTATTCTGTTTGCTATTGGTGTTATCTCATATTAAACTATTCAAGCTAAACTTAAAATAACATAAAATTAGCCAGTATGATTAATAATTAAACAATTATATTTGGAAGAAACAAAATTATTTTTTATTAATTTATGGGAAAATTGAACTATGTTATTATAATTATTATAATTACTACTAGTAATCATATTTTTAATAAGAACATATTTTTATTCTATGATATATAAATATCAAAATGTTTAATCCACATTTGTATTAATTGCCAATGTGTTAAATGTGTCAAATTGCACTATGTATTACCAACAACCATCAATTTAATATACAATTAGTATAGAAAAATTTCGTATAATTTTTTTAAGATCCACAATTAATTATTTAATTATCTGTTTTAATACAATACAAAAAGTACTTTATTAAAATAATCAGGAATCATCAAAATGTATAAATTGTTGCAATGATATATTTTTTATTTGCTCACAAGTATATAATATAATATAGGAATGATCATGAGGTCATTGAACACCTTGCCAGGACAAGACGACGTTGAAAAATTAAAGATCAATAAAAAAGAAATTGAAGAACTGAACTTAACCGTTTCTGAGCTAAAAACTGAATTAGCTGAGAAGACCAATAGGATCCAAGAACTCTGTAGATTGTCTAATGATTATAGGGATGATATGGAACTCATAAAATCTGACGTATGTTTAATTATTATTTGGGTTTTATTTTTTGGACCTTATATTTTAATTGCTTAATATATATTTGTTTTGCCTAGTTGTTCAAACTCCAGGAAAATCATATGGCACTTATACAAGCTTACCAACAAAAAGAAAACGAACTTGAATCTTACCGCCGTCTACTTGAAATGCACGGGATTTGGGTAAGTAACAATATATTATTAAGTAGGGAACTGTAGATAATCTATATCTACTACTCTATTACATAATCATAAAGCCTATAGAATAATTATAAGTTTGTGTTTAAATAAGAAATCAGTATTGTAACATTAACTATAGAAGAAAGAATATTTCATATCTAGTTAAGTTAGGTTATCATAATTATTATATATATCATTATTGTTTCATAATTTCATATTTTTATGTTTTCTTATGCTATAAACTAATATAAAGGAGAAAATATTTGAATAATATATTCATTTTATCATTGGTAAATATTGTTGGTACCAATTTATATTGTAAACAGGCATTTAGAATTTCTTCATTCCTCAATTGTCATTTGTCAATGATGAGAATGTAATGGTTTCATAATGTCACATTTTTTTAACTATTAACAAAATTACTTTATTGCTAAATAAATAATATACCCACATGAGTTGAGTATACATTCCATGAGAATGATGCAAATAACAATAAACGCACAACACAAATATTTAACTTTCCAAGATAAAATGGTTTATTATTAAATAAAATAACCTTTTGATTTTTAAATTCTGAGAAACCATTACATATTGGTTATTTTCAAATTGCAGTAATATGTGTTTTTAATGTTTTATGAAGAAATTAATAAAACTTATGAATACAGTATAAGAATTTGTATATAACAATGATTAAAATATAGGTTGATTTTGTTCTTAATTAATTTTAGGTACGTTATAAATATTGTAATGAGGGAATCTATGCAAATGTAGAACTACACTCATCCTCTGCTCCATTTTTTTGCTAAAATTCTGATCCATACAACATTGTTGGCCTCACTACTATCTTACCCTATCTTTCAATCTTATCAGCATCCTCTTGTCACACAAAACACCTGAAGCTTCTGACCACTTTATCAATTCACACTTTATTCTATTTTTCACATCATCCTCAGAACTACCATTCTTTTTCATTTCTGATCCTAACACTTGAATCTATCAGTCAAGCACTACATAATCATTGATCTTCATTATATGCCTTGCTCTATCAATTTATTGATCACTTTCTTCACCATAGTTCCTTTACACAATAATAAGTATTTTATTTACTAGGTTCGCATAATAGATTGTTCTATCTTAAATTCCCCTCTTAAAAATTTACCGTGGCAAAATGTAAATGTGCCTCTATCACCTAATAACTCTGTTGTTTCCAGTTCATACTATCATAGTTCATGGTTTTAATAGAAGAAAAATATATATATAAAACCTATATTTTTTTATGTTATCTTTATAAATATGAAAACTACATAATTTTAAATTCCAATTGAAACAATAATTTAGAAACAACAAAAACCATATCTCATCTATAAAATATTATTATAAATTGTAAAAAAAGCATCTTCTTAACTTTTTGATTGTAAGCAAAGCGAGGAATTTATTGATTTTACAAAGATTTTTATTTGTGTCCTTGGGATAATATTAAAAAAATGGTTAAAAAACTGTGACTTTGACGAATTTGATTTTAAATATTTTTTAATAACTAATGCAATTTTGAATGTAGGGACTTGAAATTTTTTTTGAGCATTCACGTAAATAGTTTATACACGTGGTAAAATTTTTAAACGGATTATCAAACAATTTTGAAAATCGTAAGTCGGTTTATTTTTAAACTCCTTCAAATTTTAACATTTTATATTGATGTTTGATGTTTTTAAAAGTTTGAAAATGCTTTTCCGGTAAGAAATAACGATTCATTTACAACAAGTAGGGTATGCTTTCGGTAGTAAATTGTATATATTTGATATTTTATGTAGATCATTATTTGAATTTCTCAAAAGTGCTCTTGAAATATGAAAAAGTACCAAAAAATGATTGAAAATCAGAAAAATTGCGGTTACCGTGAATTTGATTTTGAATATTTTGGGATTTAATGCAGTTTTGAACATAGAGGCTTGTAAATTTACGTGCATACGTGATATTTGGTAAAATGTTAGAACTGTTTATCAGTATAATCTATTTTATCCGCTCAGAATCATATTTTCGAGTGCATATCATTGCATTCAAATCTTAATTATAATATACCACTAATTTCTTCGAGGACTGAAGGACAAAGGATTAACGTCCAAAATTGACCTTCCCGTCATTACACATAAATTTCAATTTAATGATTATTAATAAAAACTAGTTCTTAAAAACTAATATGCCAAATTGTATTAAATAATATACTAAAATAAGTTGTTTTTTGTACAACTTGAGAAAACTATATTGGGAAGTTCAAACCTTTCTAAATTACTAACTAGAAAAATTCTCCACTTTTATCCGAAAAAATGTTGATATAATATATATTCTATAAATAATAAAACAGAAAGAAACACGCATCATTGTAAAACAATGATACATTATAATAATACATTTCTTGTTTTGCCCAGAATTTAAAATATATATTTTATATTGTGATAAAAAAAGTGGTTATAATTTAGTTAAATGACTCATATGGATTGTATAGACTTGATGCCTGACATAATTTTTATAGTAAGATTATTGTTAATAGCAACAAATTAGGTGACATTATAAATCCATTAAATTCTCATTATTAGGCTGGTACCTTTATAATTTTTAACCTATTGCTATTTTAGTAAAATATATTCCTATAGATATTGATATTGAAGTATTATTTTGTAATTACAAGACATTATTCTATTTAAAATTGTTTTTTAATTGGGAATTATTTCAAAAATGTATAAATTCATTCGTTAATTAATTTATTACCTACAGTAATATTCATGTTAGTTTTATTTAAAAACTAATGTTAAATAAGTCTTTTGAAAGTATAGTCGTGATGTGCGAAAGACAGCGATTATAATGATTAATGATTAGACATATAGTAAATGATTATAACAACTGTCCAATGTATAAAATGTAAAAAATCGAAAATTCATGAAACTTTTCTGCAGACAAATTATTAATTAATTAGTTATTTTTTATGAAAATGGGTAGAGGCGAACATTTTTTCTCAGAATAAAATTTAATGAGGCTTTGTGAATAACTTCAATATTATGTCCTAAATGTCCTATACAAATAGTATGTTATTGTATACAGGTACCTACTATATTGTAATATGAAAGAAAATATAATTATACGTTTTTTTTATACGTTAGAACGTCTTGTCATATCAAATTTACAAATAGAATATGACAAAATGACATTAACGATGAAAAATGACGATTTAAAAATATTTTCTTAACATTTAAATTTCATAAAGCTATTACAGTATATTTATAAAATTGAGACTACAGTCGTCGGTCATAGATGTATTTAAAATTTTAGCCCTCCAGGTCATAAAATAATTTTTACCTAAGAGCTAAGAGGCTAAAACCCTCAAATATTAAAGTGAACCAAGTATAAGTATTAAATAAACGTTAATATTATTTTTTACACATAATTATTGTCAATGACTCTTAAGTATCTCATATTATCACAAGATAATATGGTGGTTAAATAGTTTTTCGTTATATTTATAAATTACTTACTGATAACGTTAGGTATAATTTTATTACAAATGTTCTACTATATCTAACATAGGGCTAGGTGAGTACTATAATATAATTTATATATTCTATATTGTGTATACCCAACTGTATTATCATAACCTAACTAGAGCCAAGAACAAGTATTTAAATACGTGTTTCAATAACTTTTTGTCTTTATACCTTTATGATTTTAAGATTCAATTAATAATAAGTTAAATTAATAACCTAATCTAACCTTTGTAATAGTACAAAAAATAATAATAATAATACGCTAGGTAGTAATAATATGCAAACACCGTATATTATTTATAAAATTGATTAAATATACTATAGGCATATTTTTAATTTTAAAAGTATTCTCGACCTTAAATCGCCTGCATTAGGGTGCGTATTCGCAACGATTTTCTTTTGCGTTGGTGTTCTCATTTACAATGATTTTACGATTATTTCCCCAAGGTCTTCGTTGTGGTTTATCGTTTAAATTATATATATATTTTAGGGATGATATAAATTGTACTTTCCTAGAAAATGACTATAAAATGATTGCATAGTACGTTATATATATTATATTCTCTTGGTCTATTTCTTCGACCAAAACACAAGATTATATTATTAATAGGTTATCATTTTATCAGACACTCGGTGTCTCAGTATATTATATTAATATATAGTACAGTGTGGAATTTATTTCGAAAGTCAGTACAAATACTTGGCAAAAATTTAATATAATTAATACACATAATAGGTATAATAAATACATATTGAAAAACATATTTCGGAACGAAATATATACATTTAAAATTATAATTTTCATATAATTTTATAAAATATAAATTCACAGATAAATAATATTTTAAAGAAATAATTATGACCGAGAAGTATAAACTTTAACCAAAATGATTAAATTTTTACATATTTACGTACTAAGTATTAAATTCTTAAACATTCCATATCGTATAATATCAAATATCATCGTACCTACTTAATAATTAATATGATCATTGATTATTGAAGCCTGGTAGAATACGAATCGTTATTGCTTTAAAGTTCAAATTACACCACAATCGAAATGCCGAATAACGTTTATTTGTTTCATTTAACTGATTACTATCTGTGCATTTATTAAATAGTTAGGTATTATAATAATACAAATTGATATTAAAATTAAAACCTTAGGTCGGGAAAAACTCGATGTTTACACGTCTGAAAGACATTTTATTATTTTTTTAGCAATCGCTAATAATTGTATTCGCATATTATTTTATATGCGAGACTGTCAGAGCACGACACATATAATAATATACAGTTTAAATAACTCAATAAAATAATTATAACATATTATTTTAATTAATTGATAATCGGATCGTTTTCGTCTCTTGAACATGCACACATTCATTATGTACGCTCTGTATATAAAAATTTATAAACTTATTATATTATTGCTGTCCATTCATGTTAGGCGAGAAACATTGCTAGAAACATTCTTATATATACGTTATTCTTATCGTAAATTATATTGTTTATGCTTTCGGCTTTGTACATATTATCACATAACATTTAATATTTCTACATTATATGCGTATAAGTATAACCATTGATTTAAATATTTAATACAATTCGTGTTTAATCAATGGCACAGGTAACAATTATAAATTGTGTGTTCAATAAATACGAAATATTGATAGTTTCTCAATTTTATACATTTCTACACTTCTGAGTTATGTTTTTTGTCATTTTGTGTATTAATGTAATCATATGAAATTATAGACCATAAAGTTGCCATTATAAATTAAGAAATTGTAGGCGTGTGCCATTTTTCCATATTAACTATCTTTTTATTAGTCAGTAATTACTAAAGTACTATTTAGTACTTTAGTAATACTTTACTATACGTATAGTATTATATGAAATATAAAATAAAATAAACACGTCAAATATAAAATACTTAATAGGTAATGAGTTTTTTTAATTATGAAAAATATTTATTTATTTTTTTTAATTTTCAATGCAATTTTGCTTTATTTTAAAAAATAATTTGAGGTTTCAAAGAACTAAATCTAATCTTTAGCTATAAGTTTATGACTCTTTTAATGTGAACATTGTAGAAATTTGGTAATGAGGGGTTATACATAATTAATAACTGAAAATTCTAATGTTTCATACTTTCTTAGGTAAATTTTTAGAAATAAGAACTAATAATTTTTCAATTTTGTTTTTATCACTCTTTTTATAATTTATGAAGTGCTCATAAGTAGAATGATCAAAATTTTATATTGCAGCAATTCAATTTTAACCTAAAAAGAGTTGTCCCTTCTCATTTAATTTTTAAAAATTGACCATTTAGAAAACCTCATAAAAGATCATTTAAAAATATTAAACCTCTAAATAGTTTTAAATTAAATTGAATTATATTTTTGAATTACTAAAACAAGAAAATTACTGTAACATAAAATTGTAATCTTACCAAGTACATTAGTACCTATACCATTCAATATTTATTATCTGTTATTTTATTTTTTGTTTAGATAACTAAATATAAATAATAAATAAATGTTATGTATTTATAAGAATATTTTCTAAAAATAATTTCTATAGGTAATGTTATGATTTTTGCTTTTAAATTTTAATATAAAGTAATTCCATTTTTTTTTTTTTTTTTTATAACGAGGTATTGTTTAAGTCTTAAAACTTTGTTATTTTGATAATAATATTAAGATAAAGTTAATTTTTTTAATTATAAATACAAATTTTATTAAAATAATAATAATAGTAATGTTTTATACATATCTGGTCGCATGTGCGTACGAATATTATATTCTCGTTATAAAATTATATGCTAAAATCGAGCATTCCTGCGACAAAAGTCGCGCGTTGCTGTAATTACACAGCCGAAGGTTATATTTTTATGTGCGTATGGGGACAAAATAGTTTATGCGTATTTTTATAATATGGGGTGATGCCCAGGTGCGAGATTCATTTGTTATTGTTACATTTTTTTTTATATTCAATTCTTGTCCTTTTATATGGCTATCCCCATACGTATGTGTACCTATTTTATACATATCAAAGAAATATTTTGAAATTTTATATTATATTTCGTATCAATCGAAATTTTTACACTTACAAACGATTATACAACGACATGAATAAATAAATACCTTTATACGTAATACCATTGATTATATAATACTATGATATATAATCAATGGTAATAGGTACGTTTTATAAGTTAAATAATAATATGTTAGTAATAATGTTGACGGTTGATCGCATAAAAAAAAAGTTTATTTGACATTTTCTATCACTATGGCTCGGATTTATGTTCACTATAACACTGAAATTTACCATAAAAAATGTATATTTACGCATCAAAAAATCGCATTAGGATAAAATTTAATACATAGTATGTAAAATTATGAACACAGTTGGATAACTCGTATTTTATATGTAACTAAAGATAAGTTTACTTTTTTAAGTACGAGTATATTATAAAAACTAAATAAATGTATTCAAATATTAAAGATAAAATGTTGTGTACTAAAGTTAGTAGTTTATCGTTAACTCTGTTAAAAGTCATTAGGAGCTTTCTCCCTATTCGTATTTCCATAACTTGACAAATAATGATAATATTAGAAATAATATATGATAAAAATAAAATTTTTATTTCAAATAAGTATTTTTCTCTTGGGGTTTAAGACTTCCCGACATTCCAAAAAATCACCGTGAAAGGTTGTTTATTATTTTTACTTTTTTTTACTCGATTATATAATTTACAAGTACTAAAGTAGGTAGGTAACAAAATCGTTAATTTATCAGACTATAGTCGAAATTATTGATCTAATTGTGACTATGTCGATTATGAGATTAAAAAAAAATTACTATAGCCACCCAAGACCTAACTTTACCCAAATCCTATCGCAATAGTTATACCAAAATGGAAATTAGGATATATATCATAATTTATATATATATTATGTTTTTTGTAGAACGAAAATCCGTCCTTCCAACAACAGCAGCAGCAGCAGCAGCATATTCAGTACCAACAACAGCACCAGCAACAACATCAGGAAGAACTTAAGATGATACCGATGATTGCACTATCTGAAGAACATCAATCACAGCAGAAGCATATCGACGAAGAAGACCAAAACGCATTGGAGAAATCGTTCAGGAACGATTTGAACGTTTGACAGACGATGTAATAATATTTTCGCGATTTGAATATTTGACGCCAATGACGGAAACGATATTGTAACCATCGTCCATCCCGCGAATAAACTATTCTTAAAAACATTATTGTATTGTATTTCACTCGCATTTATTACTTGCATTACTACTCGCGTTACTTTACCCTCCGCCAGACAAACTCGTGTCTAACATTTTATAATTAATTATTTATATATGATATTACCTGAATCAATATTATTTAATAATATGTGTACATTTATATTTATATTCCGCGTTGTTTTGATTTAAATTTTATTTAGGTATATTATAAATTATTATTTTTTTTTTTCTGATAATTGTTTATTATAATTTACATTTTTTTTTTTCTACAAAATTTATTACAATAAACAGTAAACACTACAAAAGCCACGGTTTTGTTTTGTTTTGTTTTTTATTACGTCAAGTCATAGCTTTATTTGTATTTTATTAAACGTTTCCGCCTGCAAACTTCAATTATTATGCTCTTGCGCGCGCGCGTCAATTGAACTTAATTACGCGTTTATACATTACGCGACCTCTGCACCGTCGCAAAAAAAAAAAAAAAACTGGAATAACAACGAATTGAACTCGGCCGCGAACAACGCGAATTTGTATTACAATTTTCGCTACTTCCCTATAAGGCTATAACTATCGTTGTTATTTATAACGTGTACAAATGTACAACATAAATAAATAATAAATTCGAATTACACAGTTCCCCGTGTGCAATAATATAATAATCATAGTCGCCACTCAAATCGCATGTGAATTTATTGAACACTACAGAATCCGTCGAAAACAAATTTATTTTCAAGATTGAAAAATTTAAGAATATTTATCAATTTTTTTTACAGCTTTTTTAACATTTTACGATTTTCCATAAAAAATTATGTCTGTTTATTTCAAGAGTTTTTATTTTTTTTTCTATGTTATCCAAATAAAATATCGTTTGATAAAACTTTGTACCGTTAATAATATTGTTGATTCAATTAAATATCTGAACGTTGGGGGGGTTTTTTTTTGTTATATGTAAATAGTTATTTTATTTGAGAAATACGCGCAATTATAAGTACAAAGAATATTTATATTATATAGGACATTTATGTGTATTATAATTATAGAACAACGTGTACAAAATTAGCATATGAATACATATTTTAGAATTTGGAATATATTCAGGTTTAAGGGGAACGGAAGTGGCTATTATTATTATTATTATTAAAGGGTTAAACTTTCCGATTTATACATACAGTTTGAATAAAATTGTATAGGTACAAAATTGAATATACATTAAATGCTGCAGTTGATTCAGAAATAAATTCTACATGTCATCGCCTTGATTTTGTTAATAAATTCACACTTTATTATACTCAATTACAAACGTGATATAATTTAGCAATTAATTAAATACAATTACAAAAACAATTCATGCTATGTGATATTGTAAAAATTATTTTCAAAATAATCACATGATGAATTAAAATTTTTTTTTTCCGATAGAAAAAGTAGACATTTCTTTAGGGTAGCTATAGTAGTCAATTTTTGAATTTTTTTCTAAATACAATCAATTAATTTAACAGTGTTTTAAATTCTATAAACTCTAAAATTATTATAAATAATTTATTTGTGATTACTAAATTTAAAATTAAGTTTCTGTCTAAAGCATATTTCATTGGTTTTTAATAGACTATTAATAAACTATTTTAAGCTTTCATCGTTGCAAATAAAAATTATATTTAAACATATTTTAAAACCCTGTTAAATGTTAATATCTGCTCTTTATAGTAATTCATATATCATATTTTTTAAAAACCGAAAATATATCCTAATTTATATTACTAGCAAGTAACCGCAATCAAGAACTAACCACTTATTAATATTTTAAAAATTAAAGGTTTGGTTTTATTAAAGTTTTTACTACCTTTCTTTTGTTTGCGATATTATTAAAAATAAATCATTACTATTATTAGTCATTACATTAAAAAATAAAATTAATCATCTTTTAGTTAAACTATAAAAAAAAAAAAAATAATAAATAAAAATATTGTTTACTTGTTTAACTTAACAATTTGAATGTGAACCTGTGGCATTCTCGTGAAGACATAAGGGTATCATATCCACCCTTGACCTTTTCTTCGTGATTTATTCATTTCTAATGCTATTTGTATCTACTTAAGTACTATTTTATGTATACAGAGAGATTACACTTATACTTAGATATATCTTGTACTATTATCTACAACCGTCACTATTTGTTAATATTATTAGCCCACCACACGTTGTACCTATATATACCTAATAAATAAACACTGTAGACATAATAAATATAATAATTTATTAACTTTTTAGTAATGGTTTCTATATAATATATTATAGAGTAACAAAATAATAAAAAGTTTATATTTTTCGTTTGTCAACGATAACATCTCTCGATTTTTTTTTTTTTTAAATATACATACGCATCTAAATGTTAACTATGTAAATATTAACACATTATTTTACACACTTAAGTACATCCTTGTCATTATTAGTAAAATTGTAAATCATACTAACAGAAAATGTAAAAAAACTAGGTACCTATCAAAAAGTACCGCATCTGCACCAACTTCCCTAACGCGAAAGTCTGGAAATTTACATTTGAATTGGAAGAGATCAGAGATCGGACCATGTTATCATTCATTATATCCACACGAAAAAAGATTCACATTACATAACTAAAAAAATTCCGTTCAAAATGTATAAATGTAATTACCGTTACATCCGTAAGTCGTCCAAATTATTTTCGGACAGCGATATGCATCAGGTTTATCCATTCATGAAATCGCATATTGTTCATTTCAATTTGTGGTTAATCCAGGCAATCTCCTCCTCCCACCGTTTCATTAGTAAAATTGAATTTCATATATGGACATTTTGCTGAATGTATACGTTCTACACACAAAATTATAGTTCACCTCCCCTCGTTATCTTGGATCGTCCATTTCCAAGGCTTAGGCTGGATCCGCCCCCGGTTTCAATAATAACTTCGTTATACATTTCCCATATTCTATATAGCTTTATAAATCATCATCAGAGTTCTCAATTTTTTTATTGAACCAAGTTTTAAGTATTATTAATATTATTATTTTTTTTTTTTATAATAGCAGAATCCATGCGGAAAGTACGTATATAAGTTACAATTTAACAAAAATCGATCGTTTTACATTGTACATTTATAGTTTTCAAAATTCAAATATTTTTATTGAGATTATTTCTTCTCTATCTGTTTTGGTATTTTATCAGTATAAACTAAAGTTCTATAAATCTATAACGCAACAAAATTTTCAAAATTCGAAATTTTCCATTTTTATAATTGTTATTAATAGAACAACAACAGCTTTAAATAAGCATCATATTCCGTACAAACGCGTGTGCAGTATAATCATATTAGCATATCGTTCGACCCATTTAACGTGACAATCGTAATGAATTTGTTTACTCCATTCGGTCGTCACTCTCTCGAAAATTGTACGCTATACGTAAAGAAGATAATAATATCATACTGTAATAGTGTAATGCGTGTATTTATATAATAGGTATACTATTTATATTTATAAACACATTATTATATTATGGTCACCGTCAATTACATATTTTTCTAAATTGTTAGATAATATTTCTCAAATTTAATTTTATCACATCATATCTGGGGCCTGGAAGTCTCGCACATTTATCATCCACTTTTCGTCACACACGTAATACCTGAACACGAATGGTGATTTATATTATTATTTAATAGATCAACGCGTGCTTTATACTTTTTCGGATGATAAATAGTAGTTTTCTTCGCATTACAGCCGGTAACAAATATTGATATATTGATATGTTTTTGTTATGGTTGTATATTATAATAGCGTAAATATTTAAAACTGTATTGTGTGTTTGTGCACATTGTTTCCTACATTATAGTATGATATTACGTGCACATACTATCCGTTCTATGAGAGTCGGTTGGAAGAGGCCTTCTTAGTTCTTTTAAAAGGAATAATAGTATCATATTATTAATCAGCAAGGCATAAAATGTATAACTTTTCATACTGTACACTAAATTTGTAGTACAATATTTTTTTTCTGATAATATTTTAGCTAAAATGTATATTATATAGCTGTGATGCATCATAATATTTGTTCAAAGTATTAAGACTAGTCAACATTTTATAAAAAAAAAAACCATCAGCTTTCGCATCTTTTTTTTCTTCGACTTTATAAACAATTAAAATTTAAAAGATGATATATAAAATTTGAATATTTCAAATAGTATTCAAAAATACTGTTTAAAATACAGAAAACTATAAGAAAATAATGTACTATACCCACTGTAATAAGTGAACGGTGAACCGACCGTAACGTAAATGTATATAGCGTAGCTATGCGGCTTCTTTTTTGTGTTGTTATAAATTTGGATACATTGTGTTCATCTACGGGCTCCAACACCCTCCAGCAACAAGTTACCGGGTACCGCTCGACTACCAGAGAACGATGTGTTTTGTTGTGTATAGTATAATATAGGAGGTGGGATAAAAAAAAAAAGAAATTTAATAAAAGGCCTCTTATTATTACCGTGGAAAACACGACCGTTACACGAAAAATATATTATTATCATGACAAAACGCGTCGTATATATTATATTATAATATAATGTGTCTTATAATATCGTATACTGTCGACGGAGACCTGTTTGTGCTGAGGGTGAAAAAAACATCAAGTGGACAACGTCGAGTTATATTGTAACGATATTACGACATTGCAATTGTGTAAATAGGTACACCGAGTACACTTAGACGGTGGTGTTGAGGCGTACAAAATGTGTTTTGTGTTTTATAACCCTCTATAAAAAAAAAAATAAAAAATAAAAAATTGAAAGTAATATAATAAAATATAACGCTACGACATTAATATATTTATCTGTATGTAATAATAACATTGTAAATAAATATATATATATATATATACTATATGCAGTGGCGCCAAAATCCATAGTTATGTATGGCTGCAGTTGCCATACATTTAAAATTTGTCTTAGAGGTGGGTATCTGTTTGAGGAGAAGATGATCCGGCGATTGTAACTATAATGTAACTAATAAAAACTACTCGTAACTGTTGATTATATTGCAATGAATAAATTATTATTTGACTACTTGAGTGAATATTTAAATTTTTAGGCACGTGGCAGTGTTTATTTGTCATAAACCAGTAATTGCAGGTAAATTTTGCCGCACATATAATTTTTCACATAAGTGCCACTGACATACTATACACTATATACGCCATAATGTATGGTGGTACTTTATTTTTCGAATTTCTTAACAAATTTAACGTGGGATGAAATAAACTAGGTACCAAAAAAAAAGGTCGAAAACTGCGAAATTTGCGGAAACTGTGATGTTCCATTTTAAATATTTTACGATACCTAATGCAATTTAGGCACTTAAACATTTTTTTTAGTGTCCGGAATTACCTTTCAGCTCTTTTTACGATTTTGTTTTAAGTTTTAAACGTTCATTAGTTATTTACATTTTTAATATATAAATTATTTATCAAAAATCAATACTGATGATTGCATTGTTGAATAATTAAATTAATTAAATTATTAAATGGATTTGATTCAATAAATTTTGATAAAAAATTAACAATTGTTCAAAATGGTCGACCTTTTTCAGAATTGTTATGTTTAATGAGTAATCATAGAGATACAAACAAATCCTATACTCGTAATTAGTTATAACATATGTATTCTAATAAATCATTAAAGTTATCATGGTTGACTGTTAGTTTTAATTTTTAAATTAAATAAACGTTTTTCTTGGCCTTGTATTTTGGTTACAAGAGAAATATTTTTTGAAACCGTGATGGTTTTGTTAATCTAACAAATGAAAATGGTATTCAAAGTACTATTCTCGTGTGATTTTTATTCCTATTAGAGTTGTTCATCGATGTGCTCAGATTGACCTATATTTTTAGAGCGACGATTTATAAAATCAATGAATAATAAAAAGGTTTACCTACTATAGGTACTAATTGTAATCTATAAGTAACATGTATAATATAAATAACATATAACGATTATAAAAAAATCAGTTAAATTTATTATTGTCCATTGTTCAACACAAATACAAATATATTACAATAATTAATATCGTATAATATTAATATTTAATAGGTAAGTATTGTACGTGTTTGACACTCGTCGCTCCGCTCCTAGAAGCTATCGCTTCACGCCGACAATCGAACATTAACTTTAAAAAAAAAATAATAATTCTTATGAAAAATGATCTAAGTACTAATCAATTACACCATAACGTATTTGCATGTGATATAAAAATTAAAATTTTAATTATATGATTTAAATACACGGTCATCTACAGTGGCGTCATTTTAGTTTTTACTAGACTAGGGCAGACCCAAAAATTTGCCGACTGTTTTTAAGAACAAGAGTAGGAGGGTCATTTTTTTGGTGGGTATTTTATTTTATTGTAAGCGTTAATCAATTAAGGGGTTGTTATTTTTTTAAATCTGTCGACTTAGGATTTGGATAATTATAGACTACGGCAAATGTATGAGTGCTCCCCTCCCTCAAATGACGCCACTGGTCATCTACAGTATAAACATACCTACTTGTCATGTCAATATTAATTATTTGAAATTGGCGCTGAAAAATTGGGCCAATCAAAACAACTCTATAATAGAAATAGGAATCATGCTATCCCCTGTTTCAGCCGATGTCATTGTCACCTGCCGTAACCATCGCCGTTCAGTATTCAATTTTCTCTGCTCTCAACCACTTTTGCATTATACTTGCGTGTGTCTTTTTGGTCGGTATTGCAATTCTTGGCGTTTATTGTCATTGGTAACATTTTGTACATTTGTGCCTGTCATTGTTTTTAAATATATAAATATACATATATATATATATATATATATATATATATATTTGGAATTCAGCAGACTAATTCGTATTTTTGTCAAAGAACTGTTTTTTAAAAAAAAATTTCACAATGATCGTCGGGTTTAAAATTATAATTCGTACGACAAAAAACCTAAAGTTTGTACATGAAAAACGTATACGATGTATTCTAATAGATCGAAGTAGTGAACACTACTGTAATATATTATAATTGGTATTTGTAATAATAAATGACACAGAGTAAGAAGAGCGCAATTGGACTAAACCAATCAAAGTATATGACATACCCATATAACCCCATTAATAATTATACCTTTTTTTCCAGGTATACTATTGATTAGTTTGCAAAGAACAGTTTGTACAATCTCCAATGATTGTACTAAAGTCAAATTTAATCTAGATCAGTGAAATGAATTGATATTTTATAAAATAATATATTGTCATTTTTTTACGCTAGCTAATGAATCATTGTTCAAATTCCCAATAACAGTTTTTATACCCAACTAATGGTCAGTATTAAAAATCCCTGTTTAGTCCACGTTCCCCATCTAGTAATGAATGATTGAGGAAGTAAAGAAATACCTAGAAGTTCTTCTTTATATATTTGAGCTTTAGAAGGCGACTTTAAAAATGATTTTTTTATATTATTGATCAATGTATCATTTGGGTGGATTTCTTTGACTATCTCATAAATTCAAAAAAAACCTGATCAATCTATCTATATTGTCAAAATGTCAACTCCCACCCAAGACGGCTCTAATAATTTGTCACCGCACTTTTGGACATCAATATGAATAAACAAGAAAAACTAAATGTAATAAACATTATATTAATCTAACCTAAACCTATTCTTATTGTACATATTCCTGTTTACCTGTAATATATCACAGTTATATGTACGATAACAGTAGTTATAGACATAACACTTATTGATTTATTATGAAACATCAATGTCGAACTAATAAAATTTAAGTAAATAAAATACGTATATCCTGTATTTAATGGCTTTAACTCCTTCGCGGGTTATAAAATCACCCACCTAATATAAACCTAACCTAATATTTACTAATTTTTTATGTGACCCCATTTTTGCACGATGACACAAAAAAGAAGGAATATTAAAAAATAAGGTACCGAAAAAATTGAATATTCTTAAAGATAAATTAATATTCTTAATAAATAAATACTTTATTTATGCAATTTTGAAATTTTCGTTAATCATGTTATTATTATTATTATTATAAAATAGTTAATTTATAGTTAAATACAGTTTTCGATAATATGTATCTTTGATAATTTTGTTTGATAAAAAAAATAACAATCAGTGTTATAGGTACATTTCATTTTTCCAAATATATAAGTTTAAACAATACAATTTTACATTGACTTATATTAACTTAGATTAATTTATATTTTATAATTAAAAATCCCTTATAAATCAAAACTTTATTTCATCGATTGCTCTATAATACATCAAGTCACCAAATGTTTAGTCCGTTTAAAATAATAGTAACTGTAACATAATAGTAGGTATATTCGTTATGTATGTATGCTTATAAAGCAATTTGCAGCAAAATGATTAAAAATATGCAAAATTCTTTGTAACAAAAAATGGAACAACATTTAATTTATATGCAAAATAAACTTTTTATATTTATTGTAGTTAAATCTACATAATACGCATAATATATACAATATATACAATATATACAATATTCATATATTGATATTTTAAATTTATTAATACAAATTAAAAAATGGTTACATAATCTGTAATCTGTTATAATATTTATGGAATTTGAGTTTTAATTTTTCAATTACACAAAATATTTATGTTGTTCTCGACACTTTGAACAATGTTCAACAAAGATTTAAATGATATCCAGCACGGCTATGCCTATAGGATTACACTGCAAGTTTAAGAAATACAACAATATATTATTATATTGCCGTTCAGGTTACAAATGTTCATCGGGCAAAATATATTCAATAATTTAAAGTCTTTCCAAGTTTTAAAGGGCATTTAAATGCTTTTTAATGATTCTAAATCGTCGTCCTCGTCACGTAAATATATAATTGATGATTCCATCAACGTTTTACAAACGTCACAAACTTGGCATTTGAAGATTGAAAGGTTTTTTTTTTTATTCTGTGGTAACTGGTAAACCGCATTTAAACTTTTTCGTATATTTCGAACAATACTCGACTAAACATTGATAACAATATACGAGTGTGTATATTCTGCTAGAAATCAACGGGTGGCTATAAAAAGATAAATCAGTAAATTAATTTTTGTCGTGATCTACAGAAACTTTTATATTAGTTAAAATTGCAGGATACTAACTGTATTATTTAAATAATAATGAACTATCTACATCGTTTCAGAAAACAAAAATAAATTCGAATTATAACCACAAGTGGCAACGCAATACAGTGTTTCATAAAGCCGTGGTCTCATGATCAATTGGGTAGTCTTTGACTACACATTTACTACATATTTACTTTTACTATCCATTTACTACTTTTACTACCCATTTACTATTTAGGTGATGGTAGTTGTAAAAAAATATTTATAGTTGCCTCATAGTTGAAAATTGTTCGCGCCGCCACTGGTAACTACCCAGTGGCGTATTTAGAAGTAATATGGGGCATAGGTTCTCCCTTGACTTTTTTTTTTTTAGTGATATTTACTTATTTGAGAGAATAAAGCCCCCCTCCAATCAAATTTTACCTCGCATATTTCCCGGCCCCTTAACAAAATCTTAAATAATTCGGTTTTAAATCTTAACCCTATAGTTGTGTTTTTAATATCAAATATTTAAATGTATATTATAATTAAATCAGCAAACTTTAAAAAAAGAAAACGCTGATCAACAAAACAAATATTAATAATAATGATCTAGATACTAACGCATGGAAATATTGATTATCGGTTACCCAAATAAATAATAATTCGATATTGCTTCGAATGTCGATGTGGTACGTCGTAAAAAACGGTTATTTTTAAGTATTTATTTCAATTATATGTGTACGAGACGGTTCGTCTCGGCCGGCAATCTTACTATTCTCGCGCATATTATATGTAAAACCGATAAACTCGGCGCGGCAATTATTTTTACGACACGTCTGGCACGCGTGAACTGATAATAAACATTATTTTATTACTATTATATTTACTTGTCTGTCAAAATATCTAATTTATACAATTTTTATTATCTCCAGAGACGGTTTTCAGAATTTTCCACCACCACGTTACGATCGGTTTCGATAAATTATTTTTTCCGTATTATTTCCACGCACTTATATGCTTATACGTTTAATCTACAGGTTACAGCCCACAACAACGGTATAGGTATACATTTGAAATATGAATATTTCCTATGCTCACTAAATCTGACGAGCGGATCCTAAATCATCGAATTTAGGCGATGACTCCATCGTAATCTAGTTATATAATTTATTTAAGGTTCAGATTCAAGTGCATATACAAATTATTTTCAGCCTAACATTATTATAATATGCTAGATAAACACAAAATTTGTTTAATAATAATTATGATAAATTCAAATATAAACATTTCTAGTGAATATTTCGCAATACTTGTATCAGTACCGTATTTAGGATTTTATCAAGGGGGATAATATGGGATATCAATATTTCATTGGCCAAGATAAAGCCCCAACCCATTCTCTCACCATCGTAAACAATGCGTGTTAGGTTAGCAATTTCGATATTCTAATTCTCTTTAATTTCGTATTGTTATAGGTAGCTATATAAAATAATTTATTTTTTAACAGTTTTCGAAAAACATACAACACGAATAAATAGGTCAATGGAGGGGACCTATCCCCCATATCCATTTCCCCATCCCCGTAAATACGCCACTGATTTTTATATGTTTCTAATGTTTCTATTATTGTATATTTTACGATTCAAGGTCATATTTCATATTTTTATATTATATTTGTTTATCTTTTAACAAATCGTGTACTTTATATTAAGTATAGATATTTTTGATAACCTTGAAGATTAAATAATTATAAAAAATTACTTTGGAAATATACTATTTTTGAAAATATTCCTCGAAATTGACCTTTTGATTAAATTAGGACAACACGTCAATATTTTCATAAAAATATATTCTTTAAACAGATAACTGTTATCTTCAAAAAACATGTAACTTAAAAAAAATGAAAGTTTTAAAACTAAAAATTAATAGAGATAATATCATTGCCTTAATAATATCTAAAAAAAAATCCGCATCCAAAAATTGTAATTATTCACGGATATATTGCAATTGATATATATATATACATATATATATGTAGGACACACGTACTTTATTATTTTATAGTAACTAGTATTTATTTTCGTCATATGTTTCTTCATTTTTCGGCACGTGTATAATAATGTAAGTAACTATATAAATCATAAATATATATAAAGTAAATTAGTAAATATATTAAGCTATATATAGTATATAAATATATACTTAAAATATGTCCAGGAAATAATCCCTGAAGTTAAAATATTAAACACTGATGACAATAATAAAAAATCTAAATCTGCATTCACTATCAATGGACAATGTATAGTGTACTGTGTACATATATACACATCTGTATAATTATTACTGATTTACGCGTATTTTTAGCAAGTACTTATCGCTGTGAAAATATCGAATTTTAACAAATACTCAATTTAATAACTAATAATTCGTTGATTTTATGCTAAAATCTAAATGAATATCATGTATTTTCAATTGTGGATATATCTTCAAATGTACGCTTAGTATAATTAATTATGTGAAATATAAGAACTTTCTTTCTTTTCTATTATTTAGAAAAATTTAACAATTACACTAAACAATAAAATAATATTGTATTGTATTTCTAAATTCAGTCCATGTATAGTATGACTAGATTATAATTAAAAGTCAATCTTATCTCTTCGCGGATGTATGGCCATAAGCTTTTGGTAAAAAATTTAAAATTAGAGAACTTTCAACATTGTCATTGTCATTTGTCACGTATGATTGTGATTAAATTTACAATGCGAAGATTGATTGTAGCTATATAAAACTTGTATTATAATAATACATACCTAATATACATGTACGATTGACATTTCTGATTATTCGAGTGAATTATTATAAAACAATTCACGCATTTCGATCAAGCTAGTTGAATTTTGCTTAAGTTTTTATTTCTTAGGTTAGGTTATCACCACTTCTTAGAGTGAAAATTATCGTGATATCTATGATGATTTCCCTGAAAAATTAGTCGTTTCTAGATCAGTCGTTGTCCGTCGAACAAAATATTTTAAAGGTTATTATAAAAAATTAATTAAATATGAATTGTTATGAAATCATTGTATAATACTCAAAACGTTTTACTCTTAGTATTATGGTTACATAACTGCTAAGATGCTAAATAAATTTACATCTAAAATAAAATACACAAGTTACAAAATATAATTTATAATATTATATTAATACAAAATTAAAAAATAGTTTTAATATTATTTTCTAAACGAAAGTTGTGTTTTTTAAATATTATACTTTATTTAAATATACAAAATACAACACGCGTCATCTCATGTAACCACATATTGGCTCACCTGCTGAAAGGCTAACATGATAATAAAGTTTGATATAAATAATATAAAGGAATCATTTAAAATTGTAATAAAATATTTTAGATTTTGTGCGAAGCCAAGAATGTATTGGTTTTAGAATGATGTGTGCTTTTTTATCTCTGCAGACACTTTTTTCTGGTAGAAATAATGGTCTGACCACAAACAGAGTATGTTTTCGGTAGAGAAATGCATCTATGGTTGATTAGCACTTTTTATGAATTTCTCAAAAGATTGATTTTATTTTCATAAAACACAACTAAATTTATAAAGTCAATTAGTTAATTAAATAATGGTAATAATAAATAAAATGAAACATGTTAATTCTTTAAGGCATAACTTTAACAGTAATTGTTATTATAGGTATTATATATATTGTATATTTGTATATATGCTCTAACCTCCTAACTTAAAAAGTCTCTAGCAATAAAACTTCATTAATATGAATCATATCTTCTTTTGCAAAGGTATCGGCCACTCTAGTTCTACACCTTCATAGATCTTCTACCTCTTGTCCATTCACACTAGGCATATCTTCATATCACTTTTTATTCCATCTATCCATTTTTTCTTCGATCTCCCTGTCCTTCTTTTACCATTTAAATTCATTTTCATAACAACTCTCACTGCCTCTGAATCATCTTTCCTCATAATATATCCAAATCATCTTGGTCTATTCTCTCTCATTTTCTCCGCAATTTCTGTAACTCATTTTATAGCGTTCTCTGCTTCACTCCTCTTCTGTCCTATTTTTTTTTTTATTGCTCAACAATTCGATCCACACAATACATTGTTGGCCTCACAATACTTCATTAATATGAAATGTATAAATATTTGTATAATAAAACACTTTCACTTCAGCAAAACGTAAAATGCTATCACTTGATTCTGTGAATATTATTTTTAATACCATTCAGGCTGATATATAGTTGTAATAACTATTAATATCACCATCAAAAAAACGCAACAAAATATTATTTGTATACAAATTGTCATTTTATATAATACAAAAAATACAATATTTTTTTTTACTTTCAAAGAGTTGTGACTACATTTTCTTTTTTTTTTAACCAATATTGAATATTAGAACTTTCAAAACTATCTAAGTATAGTAACGTGTGCAGAATTTAAGAATAGAATGGGATGAAACTAACGTCATCATGACGACTTTTATGGTGGTTCTTGTTTATACTCATATAATACTCATACATAATAGTATATAATTCGTAATTGTTTGCAATTTTAGATATGAATTAAAGAAGCTATTATTTTACAATAATGTGTTTTTTGGGCTAAATAATATACCTATATAAAGGTATTATGACCTAATTCCATAATCTACATAGATTGAAAATTAAAAATATACAAAATTATATATTTTATATAATACAAAGATAATATAAGATAAGATGTAAATGACTTTAGTGATTTTTATCAATGTTTTTTGTGCAAGTTCACACAAATTTATTTCATAGTAGATATATGCAATTTAAATAATTTAATTTGAATTTTTATTTATTTTATATTATTCTATTTTACGTTATTTGTAAATTTCACATCTTTTAAAT
Organism: Eriosoma lanigerum; assembly: GCA_013282895.1. Classification (NCBI taxonomy): domain Eukaryota; kingdom Metazoa; phylum Arthropoda; class Insecta; order Hemiptera; family Aphididae; genus Eriosoma; species Eriosoma lanigerum. The sequence goes on along the minus strand of CM023357.1, from coordinate 5,812,105 downwards.
CATATCAAATGAAACTAAAAGCCATTCATTTTCTTTTAAACTTAAACATCTTAAATATTTTAAAAATCAACAACGAATGTGAAATGTACTTAAATTTTTTAAGAAGATTTATTTTAAATGTCTGACTGAATGGAAAACAAAATAAAATTACTAATTAATCAGATTGGTTGATATCTTATTTATCTTATAAATTAAAATTAAATTCTTTCGAGTTAATAGTGTTTTAAAAAAAGTTCAATTGACAATATGCATTTATTGAATACTTCTCAAAGTTCCAGTGAATTTAAATGATTCAATAATGAAATCATGAGATGAATAATAAAATTTAGGGAGCGTAAATTTTTTTTTTTTATTCGTGAATGAACGATTTGTATAAATATGGTATAAAAATGTATAAAATCGTGGCCTCCGTTGGTAAATAGTTCGCAGATTTCAAATACAATTACAGAAAACTATATGGGTTTCAAGAATATAGTATAGATATAGATCATATTATATTTACTCATTTTATCATAATTTCAATATTAATCTTCTTATTTTTAAAAACTTTTGGATATTGTTATTATTAAATTAATTATTAAAATACTATTTGTTCTAACACAAAAAAAATATACATATATACATAGTATAAAATATATATAAATAAAAGTAAAATATTATAATTTCTCTATATCCTTCTTCTGAGCTATATATTGAAATATGCAATTATTATTCATTTTTAATGAATAGGTTTTTGTATCAGTTAAAATATTTATGATTTTTATAAATAAATATGCCTGCGTGCAAAAATGACATAATTAAATACTGATAACATCCGTCTATTAATAAATGTTTATAAAAATCCGTTTAATAAGTCCGCTTAATGCAATTTGATAAAATTCATAAAACTAGAATTAAAAAAATTAAGTTATTAAAAAATTAGTAACTATAATTATTAATGAATTTTAATAATAAATTACACTAAACAGGAAATCTAATTATAATTAAATACGAATTTTGAAATTTTCAATAGTTTTGTAATGTGTTTTAAATTAGTGACAAAAAAAAAAAATTTTAAAGTACTTAAAAAATTTAGTATCATATCATTTTTTAAAGAAAACTAAAAAATATTTCCTATCATAATTATTCAATATTTACTATAATTATTTTTTTTAACATACAAATTTCAAAATAATAGTAACATTTACGGTATAATCGGAAATCAATTATCTATTAAATAATGTCCTTACTTCGTAGAAACTTATATATATATATATATATATAGAACTATCTAGAAGGATTTAAAAATAAAATTTAAAAACATAATCACATTATGTTACTTTAATTATATCTATGTTAAAAAATTAACATTCAATTATGAATATATTAAGTTTAATAATATATAGGTAAATACAGTGTGATTAGCAATTAATGTTCAAAAAACGATAATAATTACAAACGTATTCAACTTTGCATAATATATATATATTATAATATAATATACAATATTCTAATAATTTTGTATAAGATTAAATAAATGTATTTTTATATCTGGGGCGAAACGGTAAATCGCTTCCTCGCAATCGCAGTGCATTTCGAGCAACGTCTTAGGTGGCTAAAGATTTACCATTATCGACCTCCGTACTGTTCTCACGAATTTCTCAGATATACAAATACTAACAATGCACATTTTCCCCTTATTTCAGAGCCCTCTAACTCGAGATATGGATCTTTAACTTCGTATTTTCCAAGATATCTATATATATGAGTATGATCGAAAGATCAGTTAAAACAAAAGCTACTATCTATAATCGAACTCAATAAAGATATGCTGTATGATGCAATAAAATAGCTTGAAAACTTATATATTATCGGTAATATAATATTTAACTCATTAATCATGATTTTTTACCAAACATTTGTTGTACTCATTTTAAGTTTCATTTTATTTTATAATTTTATCCTACAGGTATATTAAATTTTTTAATTTCATACTTATTTTATAACTTATTGTTAATGTATGTTAATTGGGTCATACGAATAAAAGGTATTCAATAAATACATATAATTGTTATACCAAATAGTAGGTACAATCATTTTAATATTAAAATTAAAAATACTAACTAACACAAGAATTTAGCATTTAATAATTACAAAATGAATTCTATTTCTATTTGTAATTATCATATCAAATTCAACATTTAAAGTTATTAAAAAGTTATGTAAATCGTTTCCTTACATTTTTAACTAAAAAAACTAAAATATTAATAAACAATAGAACTATCTTCTATTTGACAAAAATTGCAAAATACGATTAAGCACGAATGTCCCCTGAAAGTAATAGCAAAATTCTGTATTCTAAATTATATAATAGTACTTGATAATGTGTGACCGTCGTTTCCATTTAAATTCATAACGATGATTAAGCACGTACCTACCTACATTTAATGCCTTGTCAGTTTAAATCAAACATTGTATAATGTGTTTAAATTAAAATTTAAAACGAATCTATATTTATCTTCGTCAGATATATTGTTATATTAAGATTTTGTTATTATTTAATTAAGAAATCGTATTGATAACCATATGAAAATTAAATTTCATTTATCCACTTTGTTCTTATCTTCTTTTTAAGTTTATTTCATTATAAATTATAATACTTTAAGTTTATTTTAAGCTATTAAATAAATTAACAGTTCCATATTTAAAAAAATATATATTATTATTATTATTATTATTAAATAAGTTTTAAATATTGGTTCATATTTGGACCATGTATTTATGTAGTTATGTGATACATTTGAGTACCTAGCACATGTAATTTCTGTATTTAGATCTTTAAGTACCAATAATACATTATTTCTCAAAAAGATTAACCTAATTTATTAAATACTAGGTACCTATATATAGTAAGATTACTACTAACCTATCTATCCCTTTATTAATTTAAAAATATTCTCAATATATAACCTCATTCATAATTCAGATCGCCACATGCGATGTGTTGCTATAGCTTACGTATAGCTTAACTTTATAAATCCTAAGCCAACAACAACATTTTTTTTTCCCAGCCTTTAAACCTATCAAAATCGCCCAATGTGATATGATTATTGATGAATAACCACAATTTAAAAATATAAATAAATAATTTTAAAAAGTTCCACAAATGGCTATCTATTTTAATAATCTACGTTATTGTTTCTGAAATTGAAAACTCATTTATTCTTCTTTTAATGCGGAATATGAATAGATTGTTGATAAATGTTAATAAATACAAATTTTAAAAATGTATCGTTATTCGATAATAACATGAAAATAAAAATGAAAAACATCGTAATTATATATTCCATGCAAAGTTTTGATTGATATACATCACAGACTTGTATACAAACGGATATATACGTCCGTGATAACCTACACAAATATATAATAAAATAATATTATACCACAGAATAAAAATAATATTTTACATGATATTTTTAATTATTGATGATAATTTTAATTGCCATAGTTTTTGTGTAAAACGAATTTCTAATCATCTTGTACATACTACATACCCTTTGGACTTTCGGTGATGACTGATCAGATTATCAAAATATGAATTTACAAAAATAATGAAGATAACGTTGAAATCGAAAATAATTCCTACCTTTTTTGTAACACGAATATCCGATCGTCTTGAATATACGAGTATTATTACATAGGTACGTACAATATGCATTCGTTACTACCTTTAAAACATTTTTATGCAAACAAATGCGGAAGTGTTAAAATTAAAACATGGTTATACAAAAAATAAAATATTTTGAGCGACGACAGTAAAGTTTGCGTTTACACAGGCAAATGATATCGTTCTTTGTATTTTTCGATTATAATATTATGTTCGTGCTGGCACGCATATTGTATTCAATAGGTAATGTATATAATTATTAAAACTTTTTATTTCGCCTTTTGTACGCTAAAATGTATTATTTTCAATAGTTTTTAATAACAGAATATCAAATATATTCCCATATTTATGAACAACATTTTTTATTCTTTATATAAATAAAAATAATTAAAAGACTATTTTATTTAAACAGTTCTGTGAAAAAAAAAAAAACAATGTTTTGCTATTTTTTGGAAAGTTCTTAAATCCACTAAAATAAAGAACATTTGAGTTTTATTTAATAAAAAAAAAAAAAATAAAGGTATCCTTTTACCTAATATTATACATACAAAAATAAACTATAATTATTGTGTCTGTGATACATTGTAATAATTAGTTACCCTATATGTAGGATTAATATACGAGCGTTTGCAGTATAAATAAGGTACGTCTAAACGACCTTATAGTTTACGAATTTAGGATTATAATACTAAAGATATTAATTATAACAAACTTTTTTAAAATTAAAAGTTGTATTTTTAAAACGCACCTTATGTGAATATTAGAAGAATTATTTTTTCAATTGGACAAAAATTTATTGATATCAGAGTCCATAAACAATTTCACAAATAAATTCTTCTTTAATTCAATAACACAGATTTTCAACAAACTGTGACAAAATTAGGAAACTAAACTATTATGTTTTATTTCTGTGAGTACGGTACTCTGGTTAACGATTTTGTCGCCTCACACCAAACCTTGCCGAACACATAATTTTTTAAGCAAAAAATAAATATAGTCAGACAAAAAAAAATTACGTTTATTTATATTCAAATATAGGTAGAAATACCTTGATAATAAACTCATGAAATACACAAAATATTTAAGAAATATAAAAAAAATTATATTAAAAACCATCAACATTTTTTTGTAATTCAATGTCGACTAATGACTAAATGACATGATAGCTGCCTTAGTTCTATACAAAAAAAATTTATTTTGGTCTAGTAAAAATAGCTTTGCATATAATATAGATTAATATCACTCCCGTAAATTTTATTAAATTCTTATATAAAAGTTTTGTGAATATGAAAAATAAGAATAGTATGGATGGATAAAGTGAATGGAGAGGATAAAATATGAAATTTAAACTTAAGGAGAGATTTAAAGTTAATCTATTGTGCGAAAATTTTCAACGCCATTTCAACTTGGTATCAATATTACACCTAAACACTGTAACAAAATATAAATAATAAGCTTTCTTTAATATTATTCATACAATGCCTCAATTTAAATTCCCCCCTAAAAATTGTTTGTGTTTTACATATATTTATGAACCGTCCATGGCTTATATTGATTTTAAAAATATTAGCCCTCTAAAATTTTAATGAATTTCCACCTATGCGTGTAAGCCCCCATCACGTTCACATTTTATAATGTGTTATTTCAATATTAAAATACAATTTAAATAATATCGTGATATCATCTTTTTACATATTGCATATTGCATAATGTATAATGTTATATACATTAAATAAATATAATTTTAGATAGAAGGTTAGTTAAATCTTGAGTTCAGAAAGACTTCGAATTCTTTAGTTTGTACATTTAAACTAAATATTATAATAATATGATACAATATACTTGTATAATTGGTTAATATTAAAATTAAAAAAAAAAAATATATATATAAAACTAAATACCTTTATTTCTGGAAACATGGTTTTAAAATTTAAATTATATTACAATAAGTAATTATTACTTTATTTTAATTTTAGAATATCTATATTCTCTCTCTCTCTCTATATATATATATAAATTATTACACTTCGGTATAAAATAATAAGTATAAACTCATTATAAGCTATTTGTTGTCTAACTAATAATTAAAAAAAACATTAAAAATTTTAATTTTTTGATTATTTATTTTATTTAGTAAATGAATCTAGGACACTCTATATATATATAGGTATTACGTAAAAGTTTGGTTTCTAATAAAACAATTTGATCAATGATATCTTACCGGTTATCATTTACTTCTAAAGTTACTGGAAAATCAGCCATGGTGAAATTACATGTAGTATTAAATTGGTCAGCTTCAATAAATAAGTTGACAACATTGATTCCGATTACTTTTTACATAGTTATTCATTGCTGTATATAAGTTATTTATATTTATTATATCATTATCTTATATAATACAATAGTACTACAATTTATAAATCGATAATAGTTTTATTTTATCACTTTTATTTTCACTTTTCATTTGTACATTTATAGTTTTCTACCGCTGATGGGAAATACTAATAGATAAGTGTTTACCTAAAACATCAAGATAATATTATAATCGGAATTATTTTTATTACCTGTCATTTTCTTGAACTTCCACATTTCGACTTACACAGTTCATTTGACGTATTATGCGCATTTCACGAATCACGTATCAATTATACGAGGTGTGTAAATAAAGTAATGAGACTGATAGTGTAACTCGTTATCTGGCAGCACTAATGATTTTCCGTTTGAAAGTATATTCTCGTATTAATTATAATAATAATAATATAATATCATTCACATTATATTATTTGGAAATTATTAAACATTATTGAAATTATGTTTTTATATCAATAAAATAACATTATATTTAATATAATATAACCGCATATTAAATATATTATTTTTAAGTCGTTTTACAAACATTATTTTAAAAATGTTCTAAATACATAGCCAATGTTATATTATTAAATAATATATTTTCAAAAATTGCTTAATGGGACCTAAATTTATATAATTAAGTTAGTCCTCCTTTCAGTAACAATGACTTGCGCTAAATCTATTTGATTGAAAATTTTGAAAACAAGATTGCAAATAGTTGCTAATTAATTGCAAAATATTGGCGAAGGTTTGGTGTCGATCGGACAATGTGGAGGGCTAACTTTACGCATGTCGTTTTACCTATTAAGTAACGCCAATGTAAAAGTAGGGGAAAACACTGAAACTGCAAATAATATTTAATATTTAACTTATTTATTTGTTTTTACATAAACTATTATTCAAAAACGCAAAGTTAATATAAGTACCACCTATAGTAATATTGGGAAGTGGTATGTATTTTTATAATATATTAAAGTATTTAAAACAATTTTATCACCACCACCTGAATGAAGCAATTTAATTATCGTGAGATAAATTTACCCCAGATAAAATAACCCTTATAAGAAGAATTAATAATGTTTAATAAATTCAATAATTTTAATAGTATTTACACGTTAATCATTTTATCCTTAATATCCCGATAACGATATCCTAGAATATATTACTGTGAAGGATAATTATACCCGGAAGGTATATAAACAAACTGCGATAACAGTTTGATAATTTAACTTTACATTAACTTACGTTTAATAGTCCACAGTTGGTGGTAGCAGCATTTGTTTCAGCTGTGACTCGAATATTTTTATTAATTTATTTCTCTTTGCCGACTCCGACGAAAAGGAAAACATTTTGTTAAAGTTTTGATTCCTACGAACACATACCACATGCACGCTTTTGTTTTATTAATGATTTTCAGGAAAATACTAGATTTTATATATTCTAGATTATAAAATATGCAATTATTATGATAAATGGAACAGAATATTATCTTTGTACCCACGGACGTGCATTATTACGAAGAAGGTGAAAATGTCGTTTATTATGTTTAGTATATTATTCTACATATACGTTAATATAAGTTAGAATAAATATTTGAATTGTTACTTATGTGCTGTAATAATTCATGTAAAAAATGTATGAAAAATATTCTTTGACATGCAAAAAAAAAAAAAAAATTTAAATCATTTATAACTATTTAATATTACATTATTATATATTTGTCATTTACAATAATAAACAGAATGATCAAAATATTATGTGACGGGCAGTGGCGTTAAAATCAAATTGGCCAAGTGGGCGAATGATCATTCTAAAAATGTCACCAAGAAAGTATGCAGGTGGTGTTCAAAAAAGAAAAATCGATAAGAAAAAATTTAATTTAGATTTTAGATGCGTATTGTATTAAAACATTAGAATTTAAATCTACATGTTTGAATTATTTGTAATTGTAAATAGATGTATTGACAAATAATTATAAAGATTTTTAATATATTTGGTGGTACGATGTATATTTCATTTTATTTTTCTTAGTACTAAGAGCCTCCGTTATAATTTGTCCACAGGCCTTTGAAATTCTAGTAATACCACTGGTTACGGGCTTATAGAAATTGCAATTTACAGAAAAAAGAAATAGATGAGATTCCTATTTCGATTTTATTTTTAAATATCAATCACTTTAAACCGCTTTTTCCATAAAAATCGTTTTATAAAATTAACCTCTAAATAGTTTTAGATTTTATTGGATTATATTTATGTTATATTATACATTTTCTCATATTTGCTCCGTTTAAAGGATATTAAAACTAGCAAATTTATGTGACATAAAATAATTATCACTCTATAGATATAATAATACTACAGAAAACTGATTTATTCGTAATAATAGTATTATGAATAAATCCAATATTAGATAGTCTTTCTGTATAATATTCAATTTTAGACATATTATATTTAATAAAAGTGAAAAAACGGTAGGTACTTTTAGGTATAAATTAATTTATAATTCTTAGTGACTAAAATGTGACCTACATATAATTAAAAATTTAACATAATTAAAATAATAATAATAATAATAATATTACATGATTATTTATTGTGTAAAATTGTTTTATAAACAAATTGGAATAAAAGGAATTAATTTCAACAAAATCATAGTGTATATTCGATACTGAATAAATCACATCATAACTTTTTTTTTATAAAAGAATTACAATTAGCGAAATGATAAATTGATTTAAAATATTGATGATATTAGTATTTATTTATTGTCTTTTATTATCTATTAGTAAATAATTACGTTATAATTAATTCAATTTATTATTTCACTTTTATTTACTTTTAAATAATAAAGTATAATATTAAATACAAATATATATATATAAAACATTTAAAAATGAACTATTATGTTGTTGTAGTATTGAAATAATTATTATTTACTATTAATAACTATTATATTATTATCTCAATTTTTTATAAATAAATTGACCATGTTTTATATCAAATCATGCTTAGTAGGTCGGTACCGCCTCACCTTCCCATATATATACGAGTACATCAGAGGCGTGCCCAGAATTTAAATTTTGGGGTGGTTTTAACTTAAAAATGTAATATCTAACTAAGAAAAATATCATAATAATAAGTGAAAGCCGGTACATAAATAAAAGATGAGTCACATTTCAATTCCTATGTGGTTTGAATTCAAAACTACCCCCTCGACACATCCCTGATATTCACACATGATACGTCATTATTAAGCATATTAAAGTCAATATAATTATTTTGTATATAGGTAAATGTTAATATTATATAACGTTGAAAACGTCATATTATTTGCCAACTCCTAAGTATAACATAATAGAAACAAATTGATATTGGAATAAAAATATATTAAACTACGCTCAATGACGGAATGTATATTTATAGCACAACAATATTATGTATATAATAAATATTATGTATATTGTAGAATATTTTACATTTCAATATTGCAGATTGTATATTTCTAAGTATGTTTTTTCCAGCAACTTTTGATTTCGTTAACGAGAATAACAAAATAATAAGGTATTATGTCATAAAAAGTTATATTAAACTGAATTTACGTACTAGAAATACATATGAAGAAGACAATAAGGTAAATATTGCCCTAATCGTAACTAATAGAATAATTACAGAGTCAAAATGCCTGAGACTAACCACAGGGATGTATCTAGAACGTACGTTGGGAAGGGGGGGCGAATCAATATAAAAAAAATTATTACTCACCTAATTAAATTATCGAAAATATGCGTCAATTATGAAAATGATAAAATGGTCAATATTATTTTTTAATTTAACTTAATGATTATAATTCGTTCCTAAATTACTACAGTTAAAAAAATACGATCGCCTCTAACCCTCCATTGTACATGCCCCTCATTAACCCCATCTCACAAAGTTCAAGTTCTATACGTATACCGCACATCCTATAATAAATCGAGAAGGTGGCAACAAGGGTAGGGAAAACAAATCAAGAATAATACATAAAACATCCTTTATATGGCGTGACCTCATAAGTTGAGAAAAAACTTTCTGAAGACAACAATTAGCCTATCACAAACATCTGAAGTGACAAGAATGGAATTATGGATTGAGGAAATGATGGAGCATAACTCATATTTATGGAAGGACACGAAAAAAAGATTACCACATAGGAGTCATCTATAAATAATCTGTAAAATATAAATATAAAATATAGATTGTTTTTCAATTCCTGAAATATATGACATTAACGACGTCCCCATATTATAGATAATGTTATTATGATTCATCGTTAGTTGAGAATATTGCACGAAAAACACACAATTGATAATATTGAGTGTAAAAAATATTTTGTTTCGAACGGTTATTAGAAAAACGAGGCCATATTGTCAATCATTGCACCTAAGAGAAAAGAAATATAATAGTAAAACAAAAACCGTGTAATTATGGGTTATTTGTTTCGGCGAATATCGAAAATTGTCATCACTAACCCTCCTCTTATGTAATTCTTCATAAATGTTAAATATTATGTCACTCAATACAAAATGTAAAACAATTATCTCTATATTTTAATCGAACCAAAAATTGTTTTAAAATTTAAACATAACATACTCGTATAATATATATGTATAATATATTAATATGTTAAACTTGTAACATCGATTTTATAATAATAAAAATAATAAATATTTTTCTGAAAAATATTACGCAATTAGTTATAGTTAAATAATCGAAGAAAATAAATCTCAACGACCTATAAAAAATTATATACATCAACGATCTACATTTTTTACCAAAATATTTTCATAATTGTTTACTTTTCTATCATGTTACAATAATTATAATGGCCATGAAATATTGGTTTACTTAAATATCACGTCTTCAAGCCAATTTGTGGTAACACTAGTAACCTTATATCTGTTTTTAGTATAAAGGTAAAATTATCCTGAATATAATAATATTTTAATAAAAACAAACGTGGAAAAAAATGATAATTTTATGATTTCTAAAGAATATTATACAAAATATTATATTATCCAACAATATATTAAATGAAATATAATTGTTTAACAACTAAATTACAAAAATATATTTTTTAAATATACAAGTTTAATATAGGTAAATATATATTATAAATAATTATTGTCGCTTATAGATCCTACTGGATAATCGCAATTGTCGATACTAAATAGGTATTAAATAGTACCTAATTACTTTTAGAATTAATTTCTAAATTATTAATAATTATTTAAATATTCCCGTTTCGTTTTAAAATTTCACAATAAATAATGTATTTAAACTGGGCTAGAAAATTAGTTAACGTTACTTTTATTGACAACGCATTAAAAGTAATACTATAAATATGAGTAAGTATAGTATTTTAAAAATGTATATCTATAGCAAATTAAAAACATATTTTTAAATGTTAAAAGTTCGGAACCCAGTTCTTGATCAATTGTAGCACATGTATTCACCTTGATTGACCAAGGTCTGAACCTACTTATGCTCATTAATCATATTATTTTATCAGTTATCAAATAAAATATAAAATTAAATCCGCGCGCGCAAATTGAAATTATATGGGTAATTATATTGTTTAACATACACGTAATTATTTAATCATACCTATAATTATTTCCTATGCACGTAACAACAATGAATGAAATTAATCTTTAGAATATTATCGTAATTAGGTAAATTTCAAATTTTCAAATATTTTATCCTAATCAAACGATCAAATTATTTGTCTAATAGTGTTATTAAAAATTAAAAATATTAAATAAAGTTTTGAGGCACAGCTAATATTCACAAGTTTACGCGACATCGTAATCTTATTGTACCTAAAAAAAAAACTATACTTCTAACTGCATCTGTATGCAATAGGTGCGATAACAAATTTTCAATTCAGAAAACGATAATTTAAACAAAATTAGTTGTTCTTTGTGAAACATATTTGTTTTTAAATAACACGCGTTGAATGCGACACGATTTGTCATAACTGTCCATCATTCATACAACATGACGAATTCGTCATTCGAATATGATAACAAAAAAAATGTCGATTCTCATGTAACAAGTTAAATAAACTATTATTATAGTTACAATTGAAAATGATAACACTAATATCGTTATTTTTTTTTTATACAGTATAATTTTAAAACAATAAAACTCAGTATGTTTTAAACAAACAATTATATTTAAAATTGTTATATATTTATTGTATTTTTGCGATGTATAAATCATAGAAATAACGTAAAAATTTGAAATTTTGGAGTTTGAAATCAAACCACGCTAAGAAATATCATTCAAAATAAGAAGTTAATTTTATATGGAAGGTATAAAATTGACAAGATAAACGGAGTTTATAAACATGATATTATATCTTGTAAGATAATATCAGCTAAGTACAAAACTGCAATGTTTTACAATAAAATTTCTTAATAATTATTGGCTATAATGTAGGAAGTAGATCCCTATATTTAATAACTATATACGAATCATAAAAATAATAATTGTTTAATATGCAGTTTGGTAATCAGTTTTTTAACCTTTGGCAGAGGCAGATTATAGAGTATCTATTTTATTATTCGATTAAAATTGAATAAAAAAATAATTCAAATATTAATTTACATTTAAATCATAAATTACCACCCAAATAACAGTTTATAAATATTACGAAAACACAAGCTAAAATAATTAAATAAGTTGAATTATACTAAAATAAAATATAGTAGGTACTTTTATTTTGTTTTTCTTTTGAAACGAAATTTGGAAGGAACTGTATTTGCATTATTTTCTTCCGGACTCCATTGTTTATTTTATAAAATAAATGCCTAAGCAAAAAGTATATATATTTGCGGGAATGTAGATTTTAAATTTTCCTCCTTTGTCCCTTCGGTCCTTGGAGAAATTAGTGGTTTATTAAAATTTGAGTGCAATGATATTGCATTCGAAAATACAATTATGAGCGAAACTCAATATAATACAATATTATACTATGCATTTATACTAATAATCCGTTCCAAAATTTTACCACGTATGTAAAATACCTATGAAAATATACTCTAAAAAAAATTAAAAATCCTTAGGTTCAAAATTGCATTAAGTATCATGAAAATCTAAAATAAATTTCGTCAGACTTCAGTGATTTCAGTGAATTTTGCCGTTTTTCTGTTATATTTTGGTAGTTTTTTGTAGTTATACCCTTTTTACAAAACACGGTAATCGAATTATGTATATAACTGCATATTTGTAATATAAAAAAACAATTTTGCTTCCAAATAGGTATAGGTACCTATCATTAGTTGGTTATTGTAATCTAGTGTGTCCTATTTTTATTCGTCTTCTTATATGTACGTTTTGTAAACATATGTATTTAAAACAATTTAATAGGTATATATTGTTTTGTATATTTTTAATTTATAATAACTGATGTAATAATCTACTTTGAAAATTACGCCTGAGAGTACAATATATTTTATTAGGTAGTATATATTACTTCGATCTATTTAGATACGCTATACAAGTCTTTCGTATATAAACTTTAACTAATTTTTTGTCATACAACTTAAAATTTTAAACATGACTCAATATAAAAAAGTTATTTTCATAGTTGGTTCTTTGACAAAAATACGAATTAGTCTATTGAATTCTAAATAAATTGATTTATATATCCGTTAATTTTAAGCCTGTATTAATTTTAGTTCTAGTATATTGTATTACCTACATCTTATAACTTAATGTATTGTGCACCTTTTTGTTTCATCTCACGAAAAGAAAAGAAAATGCAAAATTACCCTTTGAATATTGTTGATTATCTTCATTCTCTTAGTTTTAAAATTATTATTGTTATTAATTTACAATATTTTAAGGTACATAAAATAAGGGAAATTAAAATTTATTGTTATAATATTATATTAAATTTCTTTTATAGTATGTATAATTGTATACGAATATAAAGAAGAAAAAAAGGTTATAAAATAATACGTTGCTTTGAGAGAACAAATAGAATAATTCAGTTGCAATGTTATTGAAATAACTTCATACTTTATTTGAATTAAACGAGAATAAAGTTTTAAAAAACATTATTTTCAAATTAAAAACAATTAAATATTAAAATACATAATTTTGGTAAAAAAGCATTTTTACGGCAAACTAAATGCGTTATTATAATTTCTCAATTGTAGTTTTTAGTTGTTTCCAGTATAATGCATAACATATATAATAGTAAATTAAAACCAAAAAATTTAATAAATGAGAGTAAGAAAAAAAACTAACATTTTAAAACATACATAGTAAAATGTTGTATTTATATTTGTGTACGGTAATATATTTTTATTTTACTTTCCAAACCGTTTAGGAAATACAATAAAAATTGGACCAATAAATTATCATTTATGCAATATTATTCTATTATGTAAATTTTAAAAATATTAAAATTCTTTTACATTTTTGTATACTATCACTGTATAATATACAGAGTGATAAGAGTATTCAAATATTGTGTTTTACAAAGTATGAAAATATAGCATTGAAAACTTATGCAATTTCTATAACTTCTATAACACGAAATTCTGTTCACTTTATATATAATATATTATGAAAATATGGATATTTATTATTTTACTACTTGTCCAAGCATTATGTAAGCTACAGTTTTAAGCAATATGACCATCTTACATAATCATAAACTTACATTTCTGCATATATGCAGAATAATTTTACGGAGGGTTTCAAAATATTTCGTCAATTTCATAGGCCGATATTTTAAAATAAATACAATACTTAATGTAGATATGTAGGTACTATTACTTACAAAGTAATAAAGAGTGATTATTTTAAATAGATTTATTTTATAACTGTTGTCGTACAGTTTGAATTGAAAACAAGTGTATAATCTATATATTTTTTTTTCATTTTATAATAAGACATGGCGAAACTGTATCTCCGTCACTCGTGGTTGTTAAGAGGACACAGTACCGACATATTTAGCTGTAATTTTGCCAAGTAAAATAGCAAATTCAAAGCTACTTGGTCATGCCTATAATCCATTTAGACAATTTTCATAGTAGAGTTACCAAAACCTTCTAGTAAATATGTCGGAGTGCTTTTATTTTTTGGATAAAATTATTTTAAATTTAAATTAAACATTCAACAAAATTTGTTTTAAAAATTTAATTATACAAAACAGTTAATACAATTCATTTAAAGTAACAAAAAAAAATAAATAAATAAATAAAAACACTCAGACACAGATAATGTTCTTCTCTATATTTAAAATACGAACGTTATAATACATAATTTACACCACGTTATACAATAGTAATGAATATTATATAATATATGCGTTCGATATCAAACAAACAAAGCACTCCAGCAATCTAGTCTAGAACTCTAGACCGCGGTATCAAACATAATTTAATTAATTCATCGTTATCATAATATTAATACTATACATAGTACGTATATATGTTCCTGTAGATAACTACTTTATAGTTATAGTATCAACGTCGACAGTAGACCTCCTTCGAATATTTAACATTTTACACACTAATGATTATGCTATAAGGCGTGAATACGTGTCCAGACATTAATAATCGCGATGAAAATATAAATACAAATCACAGGCTATAATCGGTCTATACATTACGTCAAAGACACGCAGACTATGCAGAGATTCGTAAATGGTCCTGTACGAGTACCATGATAAAACAAATAATATTAATTATTATTATTCTGGTAATAGCACACTATATTAAATTATACCAACGCGGTAGACACAGGCCGAACGGAGTGAGTTCAATTAAAATTTAAAATTTGAGATAAATAGTTCTGGGATGCCTTTATATGCACATAAAACTTACAAATCTCTAAAATAACTGAAAAAAAAAAGATATAATACCTACATTATATAGTCGTAGGTACATCTATACACGTTGAGTAGTATTCCACTTAATTTGTAATAAGAATAGAAATAAATGCAATAATTTAAAATATTATAATAATCAGTTATGTAATTTGCAATAAAAATATGCTATAAACATTTGAATTACCTACATAGATAATAATATTATTATACAAACTGTAATTGTATACATTATTATTTATGTTATTTTATCATACTGTGTAACAATAAATTAAACTATTTCATTATCCAGATTATTATATTATATATTATAATATACCGTTTCCGCTTATTATTTGCTGATCATTGACATTCCTTAAATAATTATCCACATGATAAGAAAATTACTCTAGTTTTATATTAATAAAATATTGAGCTCAATGTTTTTTTGTAATTATTGTTTATTTAATGTATACTGCAAGTCCGCAATAAATGCAGTATAATTTTAACAAAATATGTCCTTAAAACTATTATACCTAGCAGTGTAATTCAATTAAATATGTTTATAGACATTAAGATGCCTACGTTTAAATTACAAATAAAATATTAAATATAAAAATAAAATTGATTTAAAACAAATATTAAGATGTTATTATGTGAATTAGAACACAATAACAAGAAATATTGAAAAAATGTTAAATAATATAGTTAGAACAACAATTATAGTAGAACAAATAACTTGTCAACCTACTATTATACTTACTTTACACTCTTTTAAGACATTAAACTTAAGATTGCTTAATTGATACAACATATTATTAAAATACTTAAAAATTAAATATAACAAATCATTATTCAGAATTAAAAAATATGTAAAGTCTATGTGATACTCAATGTGTAAGCCGTAAAGTGTAATATCAGCACATCCAATATCGTTATTACATCAACAATTTTTGTATTCAGAATTAGTATCAATTCATAAAAGAATACAAAAAAGGAAAACGTCGTTATACATTTTTAAAATTATTAAAAATGAAGTTGAAGTGACGGTGGTTTTCAAATTTTTTTTCTATAATATAAGTATTATATATTACAGTGGCGTGACAATGCTTGTTTTTTAAAGCCTTCGCCTCAATGAAAATTTGGGTGAATGGTTTGTGGATGGCCTATAAAAATATAATTTCATCTAAAATAATGTTTTGATCTTATAGACTGTAGAAGTGAAGAAATAAGTGGTGGTATATATTTGGGACTCATTCAGAAATAATGTTCTACACGCCATTATATTATGTTATATTATTTGTAAACTACTACTATTTACTTAGAAAGTATTTGTATCACATATTTAGTCATCCTTTAACCGAAAATTATATTATTAT
Organism: Eriosoma lanigerum; assembly: GCA_013282895.1. Classification (NCBI taxonomy): domain Eukaryota; kingdom Metazoa; phylum Arthropoda; class Insecta; order Hemiptera; family Aphididae; genus Eriosoma; species Eriosoma lanigerum. Next base: position 5,794,863 of record CM023357.1, on the reverse strand, counting down.
TGAAAACAATTGTTTACACTTTTTAGTGGTTTTTAAGTTAAAAAAAAACAAATATTCCTCAGAAAACCCGTTATCGAAATGTTTATGATTAAAATGTATGATTTTAATTTAAATGTCAACCTATTATTATATTATTATGTGGTAAAATGTAAAAGTGTTTCATTTATGCAATACATTATACCTATTCCATAAAATATTAGTATCTACCAAAAATATATATAATGTAAAATTCATTTTTATATATTTTTCTGATTAGAAAAAACACAAAAAAACTCAACAAGTTAGTTATTTTTACAATTTTTTTTTTCTAGTATTTTTATTGGTAAATTAACTATTATACCTACAATCATTATTATATTGCCTACTTATACAAATGGTTTGGAATTAAAATTAATTTTATAATATAATAATATATATAACAATTAACAATGTATAATAAAAAATTATAACCAAATTGATAATCCAAAATATATAATTGTTTTTAATTAATCTGTATAGTTTGCTTTACATTTAAACTAAACGTGTATAAGAATAATATTAAAAAAGTGGAAAGGTCGATTGTAGACGTTCCTCCTTCGTCACTTCGGTCTTCGGAGAAATTAGTGGTTTATTATACTTAAAGTTTGAACGCAATGATATTGCATTAGAAAATACAATTCTGAGCGAAACTCACTATATTACAATATGCTATACTGATAATCCATTCCAAAATTTTACCACGTGTGTAAATTACGAATGTAAATATTTAAAATAAATTTCAAGTTCCTAGGATATAAACTTAATTAGTTATCAAGAAATAAAATAATGAAACCGTAATTTTGCCGATTTTGAACTTTTACTTTGAAACCTTATAAAAAAAAATGTCAGTCACAATTATCAAAATATTTTGTAAAAATATTAAGTAATATATGTCTAGACTTTAATAAAGTTTTCAAACCAATAAATTAAAAATTGTAGGAAATATTCAACATTTTTGGAAAAAAAGCCAAAACTCTATACTTAGTCTGAAAATCAACCATTCATTCTAAATTTTTTCTTGTTATGAAGTTCATCTAAGTAAATACTCAAAAAAATTTCAAGTCTTTACGATCAAAACTCAATTAGTTATCACGAAATTAAAAAATTATAAATAACAAAAACCGTAATTTTGCCGATTTTTCGCCATTTTTTGGTAGTTTTTTCCTTTCCAAGGAAAAACTTTTAAGAAATTTGAAAAATGAACTAAATAAAGTACCAACTAGACGCAATTTACTATAGAAAGCATACCCTACTTATAGTAATCGCACCATTATTTTTACCCGTAAAAGTGTCTTCATACATAAAAAAAAAACATCTTTGTAAAACCAATATATCTTCGCTTCGCTCAGATTTTAAAATAATACTTAAAAATAAATATTAAAAAAATCTCATAAGTTATTACCTATTACTTATAGACATATATTTGTCTATATACTATGATATATACTATGATGTTACTTGATTATAGTGACTTGCTTGTTCAACCAATATTTATAGTTTAAAATTTTAATCATAATATTATATAAGTTAAACATTTCTTTTTTGTTTTAACGATGAGTAAATATTTTTATTGGATGTATACAATATAATATTAAAAAGCTAGGCAATCAATTCTAGACGTTCCTCATGTGTTCCTTTGATAATCAAAGAAGTTAGTGGTGGAATGTTATTTTGTTATATTATAACTAAGATGTGAATGTAATGATATTGCAGACATTTCTGATCAAAACTCCATCAGATATACAATATACTGATAATATTTGTTTTTATATTTATTTTTTATTTATCAAATAATGTGCAACAAAAAAATTAGTTATCATAAATTAATAAAATTAAAATTTGTCAAAATTACAGTTTCCGTGATAATTGCAATTTTTCTAACATTTTTCGAAGTTTTCCTTATCCCAAACAAAAAAATTTGACATATTTAAAAATTTAGCTTCTTAATAATGTAGAAACTTTAAAACAAACAAAATTCTCTTCCGAAATCATACCTAATTGTGGTAATCAGACCATTATTTCTAACCGAAAGTGTCTTCATAAAATTGTATAAATTTAACATATCTAGTTATTTAGTTGAGTTCATATTTATTCAGAATGTTATATGAGTAACCTTAAAAAACAATTAAATAATTAATATATAAATAACAATAGGTATACTGCAAATTACATATACGATATACCTACTAATTTTTTAATTTAATACTACAAACTACAATAATAATACAAAATTTACCTTGAACGTGTTGTAAGTTTGTTGAATTTATCAGAAACAAACAATTATTATCAATTTATAAGTGTAAATATGATTATATATACGTAATAAGAAATAAATATTTTAAATTTTGATTATGTAATATAACTTAATTAACTAATTATATATACTTACCAGGCCGACAACTCATTTGTACACTAGAAATTTCTCATTATTAATAAATTAATGTATAATTAAAATTTAAAACATTATCATATTGATACAATTATGATATTTATAAAAAGATAATTGTATTCCAAAATTAAAACATTCCACTTTTGCATTAGTTATTTCAAAACTTTATACTTGATATTAAAAATCTCAGTGGATTGCAAAATAATATTTAATTTATAATTACTCTAAGTAGTTGGTAGATACACATTAATGATAATTTCTTTAACTTTGATAGTAATTTATTAAATAACATTGATTTAAACTTATTTATTCTTGAACATTAATTTTAAGCGATAATTTTATTTTTCAATTTTAGTATTTTACTCATAAGAACAATTCCATTTAACTTGATATAAATATTTCATGGTACTGATCCATTATTATTATTTATTAACATCAGACTCTTAAAAAAAATGAATTTTAAGTTAATAGTATTATCTTCTATAAATAACAAACTATATGAAATTTAAATTTTAAAAAGATATTTGTACGAATGTTAAAGTTTTTATTAAATATAGTATATTTTCATTAATATATTGTTATTTGTTATAATATACAGAGTGTCCCAGATATATTTACTAATTGGAATGTCTCCGCTAAAAATTAAAATTGTTGAATGCAGATTTTTTAAAATTATTATTTAAGCAACGGACCATAATATTATCTTTATGACTTGTTTAAAAAAATATATCATAAAAAAATAAAAAATAAAACTATTTATTAAGTTATGTAAAATTTGAAGCTATTTAAAGGGAATATTTATAAAAGAATTTTAACGTGCCAATCTCTTAATATAATCAAGATTTCGATTTTTAGGATGTTTTTTTAATTATTGGAAAAATCATATTTCTGACGTCATTATTTTAGCGCATAATTGTGTGATACTGTGATAGTGTGATACAATCATAATATTATGATATTTTTGCAGCTATAAAATTCATAGATAATAATGATATAATTATCTATGATAATATTTTGTAAACACTGAGAGACTTCATGATAATATTGATAAAACAAATTTTACATGATATTAAAATATTAAATTATTAAAAATAATGACGTCAGAAATATCTATTCTCCAATAATTAAGAAAAATCCTAAAAATCTTGATTAATTTAAGAGATCAATACATCAAAATTATCATATAAATATACTTTTTAAAAGGTATCTTCAAATTTTGCAAAACTTAAAAAATAAAGAGTTTAGTATTTTATTTTTTTATGAGACTTCTTTTTTTTGTATAAATATTTGTAAATAAATAAATGTCATATTATAGTCCATTGCTTAAATAATGATTTGAAAAAAAAATACATTCAAATATTTTTGCGGAGATATTGCAATTAATAAATAGATCTGGAGCATCCTGTATACAAATTAATTATTACTAAGTGATTTAGTATGTATATTTATCTTGAGGTTCACAGGTTTACCAATTGTTCGTGTCCAAAACTTCGGCGTATTCATTAAATAAAAAAAAAGTACCTACAAGAAACGTAAATATGAATATTATAATCGCGCAAATCTAATTAATATAATATTGTTTAATTATTTGTTTTCATTACCTATCTATACAAAGATTATATATTGTATAATATATATCTATTATGCATTTATGCCTTTGTATTTATGATTACAGTTTACAAGATTATTCAATATGTTAAAGAATCATAAAAAATAATTATTGTAATTTGTAATAAACTAATAACTTATACTCGTAGGTACATATATTATACTCAGCTAGTAACTATACTGACACGTCTATAATAATAATAACAATTATGATGTGTTTTTCTTATTGTCTTATAACTAATGAGTTAAAAAACAAATGTATAAAAATAGATTTGTTTTTAATGAATTTTGTTAATTAGAAACTCTTTAAAATAATCTGGATATTTTAGTATTTAGTAGTATTTTAGTATCATTGTTAGTATTTAAAATTTATGAAAAAAACACTAATTTTTAACTTTAACTGTATGCATCACATTTTAGTAGTTTTAAACATAGTCTACCTCACCTATATACCAAATAAACCCTTTAAAGAAATTATTCACCTATGTCATTTTTTAATTTTTATTTATCCGGTATGTGCACGACAAACATATTTAAGTGACTAGGCAGTACTAGATAAAAAAAATGTACAATTATCGAAAACTACCAATATATTTATGATTTTATTTACATAATTATCCTATATTCACGTGATATGAAATTATCTGTTGTTGGTTAGAATGATTAGATGGATAGAATGGACGATATGTAGGAAAACGAGATCTATATGGATGTGTAGAATATTGGTGGCCGGCCCCATGTAGTTGACACTTTAACAGGTAAAAGGCGAAGAAGAAGAATTATCGTGTTTTCACGTAATATTATTATATAGAAAATAGCAATTAACCTACATATCGATTTTCTATAAAATAAATATGATTAACGTCGAAATATTTAAGTTCGTGTATAAATTATATTTTCGGAGTTTAATCTATCCTCTCCTGAAATTCGGTCGTCATTAAAAATATTTAAATATTATACTTTTTAGAATATTTTAAACTTTTAAGCACACATTAGAACTAACGATTTTATATTGCTATTATTTTACTTTAAATGCACCAAAATATAGACACTTGACATTAAGATTAATATATATAAAACCGTATACAATGTGTTTTTTATGTCCATATAAGGATAAAGACTGATTACGAATATATCATCTTGTAACTTATTTCATATAAATTATAAAGTGATATTCTTTGTTACTATAGATAAGATATAAGAATATAATAGTACAATTATTATAATATACAATTACGTAAAGTACATCATATATTTTAAATAAAATATATACTCGTAAGACTTATAAATCACTTCTTAAAATATAATACCATACCTATTTAAATCATATGATTAATTGAAACTGCGGTATCTTAAATACTTTTTTAAATGTATTTGAATATTGTTACGTACCTATACATACGAATTTAAATGTTACCCATAAAAAGACATTTTTTATATTATAATTTATTTAATTTTTTAATTTAAATACTTTATAGTATAAAGAACAATCTGTCTTTACATTTATAATTAATAGTAACAAATGTGAACCAAAATAACTGACACACATTTTTATTTAGATATTTTTATTATTATAAAAACTTTCAAATAAAATATATGTATAAAAAACTTAAAAAATATTTTAAATAATACTCAAATACCCAATTATTCATTATTACTCAGTATTTGATTACCTATATTATGTCATGACCTAAAAATACTATTATAATTATCGTTGAAAATTATTTTTTATGCAGCTATGGTTATATTTTAAGTCATAAAATTAGTATAATACAATATTTCGTGAATTTTATAAGTTTGAATATTTTTGCAGTTTTTCTATTGTATTTATTCAATTATCCAAGTATAATTATTATAATTTTTATATATGTATAATTTAATATTAATGTTTCAGGTCATTTATATAATTATATATGAGTATATGGCCATATAAGCGAATTATATTAAATATTAATATTTAATTATCTATTATTGTTTTATTAATGATCTGTAACCGAGGTTAATTATAATTATGTAGAACTCTGTGAATATAAAACTATAATATGATATAATCAATACATAACATTTTTTAAATATAATAAATTTAAGTACTATTTTTTTTCAAAATGCGATAGTTGTAGGTATTTATTATTCATAAATCATAATATATTTATCACATATATTTTTAACAATTATAACACATTAACATGGTGCACTTAAAACATATTTAAACAATCGGGTTATAATTTTTAGATTTATATTCTATTACTGTATGTATATTGTATAACTATAGTCGAATTTGACGAGAGGTATTAAAGACTTTGTCTTTCCCGTCTTCCTAGACACAAAATATAAAACTTGCAATATAGGTTCCCGTTTTATAGTAAAAACAAAATATTTTGACAAAAAATGATTAGAAACTTTAAATAGTAATCGGTATATATTATTTTATGGGTTGGTAGCAAAAAGTTGCAGATTTTTCAGTACTACAATTTACAGTACTATAAGTACTATTTTTACTGTAGAGTACATACTATACAGTATTTATCCATATATAAATTATAAATATATAGGTATCCAGCATAGCATAAATATAGCACAATAACAAAGTGAAATTGAAGACGTCTTCGATGTTTAATATTGTTTATTGTTTGTGTATTCTACTTTATGACTAAATTTCGTTATTTTATTATAATCCCACTAAGAGTACTTATTATACGAGATTACCCACAGGATCGTACTGTTTAATTATAGACAGGGATCCCAAAATTGTTCGGCTCTGTGTATAACATTATTATTGTATTAAGTAGTGAGATTATTCTTTAAAATACGTTCTAGCGTTATTATAATATTCTAAATTATAATTACGTACCTGGTACCTACTGTTTTTTTATACTTCTAGCGTTAATATTATTTCAAAATATTATAATGTAGATTATACAGCTAAATTTAATTATAACCTGGGAGTTTTTATAAAAATATTAAACATTATACGTATATAAAAAACAAATTCTAATTACTTATATTACGTCATAGTCTACATTAACAGATACATAATATTATAATTAAAGTTCTTTTAGAATTTTTATTACATTATATACATTTTAATTTTCAACAATACGTTTGTTGAACAAATAGGTAGGTACTAGGTAATTATTGTAACCACTATAGCTTGCAGTAGATATATTTCATTATGACGCATAAGGTCATTGTATGTGCGATGTACGATACTTAATATACTCGTACATACTTAATATTTTATATAATACGCGAATAAAGAATAAAACAACTACATAGGCAATTATGCCTATACAAATGTATATTTTATTGAAATATTATTAATTATTTTCCTAGGCGGTGCACATTATTATTAAATTTATAATCATTTGTTTGAAAAATGACGCAAAAAAAAAAATTATTATTATTCTTTTTAAACCTACTACCTACGTCCTCAGTCCTAACTCCTTCCTAACAATATTTGCTGCCCGTCAATCGCTACAAAAATATAATCAATAAATCATATATTTTAATAATTGTTTTTGAATTCTTGATTTACCATTCGCACTCAATGGCGTGGTAAACAATTCCACTATAAGCCAATATTTTTTTACATTTAACCTACCAGCTCATTCACTAACATATTATCAAGTCTTTTAAGTTTTAATAACATTTTCATCAAAATTAATAGCCTTGCTCACAATAATATACTAATTTTTAGTTACATATTCATATTTCATATCTTTGCCCCTCGACACTGTTCTCACATGTCAGTGGCGTATTTAAGGGTAAGATATGGGGGAAATAGATTCCCTTCCTTGACCTATTATTTCTAGTGATATTTTTCGAAAACTAATATAAAATTAATTATTTTGTTTAACTACCTGTAAGAATAGGTAATTAAAAAAAATAAGAATAACGAAATTGTTAACACACATTGTTTATGATGGTGAGAGAATAGTGGGGCTTTATCTTAGTCAATAAAATATTGCTGTCCTGTATCCCCCTTGACAAAATCTTAAATATGCTACTGATGCACATAGTCAAAATGTTTTAGATTTGAATATTATGTACCAATTACAAATTTTATTCCGCGTTCCTTGGACTATTTATTTCAAAACTCAAAGACATATATTTTCTTTTAATGGAGTTTTAAAGTTTAAAACTATAAGTGATGACACTTACGAATAATGACGAATTTATTTTATATTAGGATTTATGAAATCGACAGCGTTGGCGTCCAGTTTTAAGTTTTAAAAATCGAACACAGTTTATTTAATTAATTTTTCTTTTCAGGTGAATTTATTCAAGTATTATTATTACCATTGTACACGACGTGTGTGCATTATAATATAACTCATATTATAATACTCCATTGAACATGATTTATAAATATTCGCCAATCGATCGATCTTGCGTGGGATCGTGCAGTTGAAACTCTGGACCGCCGACTGCACACCCAGGTGGCTCGATGGCATAACATACAAAATGATTAGAATAAAGATAATTTATGAAACATTAAAAACGTTTATTATGCATTACCCATCGTTTTTGTTACACGAAATTTTAATCACGCTGTACAATATTATATAATATTAAAGGTAACGGCATCATATATTATTATAACGATAATTATTATTTTACGAGTCTGTTGTGGGGCTCGAGCCTTAAAAGACGTATTAGCCTCACCTGGACGGCTTATCTGTCCACCATTGTTCGATCGATCGTAAAAACTACGGGTTCGGGAGTGGCACGTAGTATTACAAAGAGACAAGAGTATATAGGTACGATCTATAGTCTATAGTACCATCATGGATATTATATTGTATACGCATAAGTAACTGGTTTTCGGTCTTGTCACAGAATTCAAGGTCGATTCGTGAAGAAGCGAGGGTGTGTAACCCTTTTCCTTTATTAATTTTGTACCGTATATTATCATTTATAGAGCATACCTATTTATACCTGGCTATATACATCATGTTATTATATTTGTACGTTGTATGTATAATGTAAACGCTTAAAGTCAAAGATAACAAAAGGTTTTTTTTTTTAGTTTTTTACTTCACATTAAGTCGAAACCAAGTAAATATTTAGCACTCTATTATTGATAATTCCATTTCCCTCCCCCACACATACACACAAACCTTGTAAATTAATTCACATCAATCAATTATAGCGATTTGAAATTCTGTACTGACAATTTTCCGGACACAAAATCGTTCGTTTTTCATTTAAGAACATTAAAGATTTATTCTTAAACTATAGCTTCGTTTTTTACTACCCCGGTGTTGACGAAACAACGACGTGTTCACCTTTCCGATTTTTTGTTAAAACTTACCTTTTTTTGTGATGGTTTTTTCCTATGTTACACGAATTTACTACACCGACATTCATTTACAAACGGTTGGATATAAATAATAATTAGACAAAGGTGTACGTCGCCATGTACACGTGCGACTAGTGTATGATATGTGCCGTATATTCCCGCACGAGTATAATATGGCGTAGGACCGTAAATAAAATAATTGTTGTTAAAACCTTATACCAGGTTAATATAATATAATAATTATACATTTATATAATTATAATTAAATAATATGATCTGTTGTTTGTTTGATATAAACACACGAATGTCGTCATACTTTTCTGTTTATAAATCATCTTTATAATTTCCACTTTATTAAAAAGGTACTTGAAACGTTTAATAAATTTAAAAATTTTAGAACCAAACGTGTTTTTTGTTTATGAGTATTAATTTTAACAATATTGACAAATATTTTATAATTTATCTTCGTTCTCTTTGTATGTAAATCATAACAATAAAATAATGAAACAATTATAGTTCATTTAATATTTAACGGTTCGTATGGCGTATTCGGTAACACAAGTTTTAATTTGAAAAAATATAATCTAAAAATTATTTACTCATATTTTTTCAATGCCTGCTAAATGAAATATTTTGTATTGTAATTTTTTATATTAACTTCAAGTAATCATATTCAATTAGAAATAATATATATTATTCTAACATAGTGACCCTATGATAATTTTTAGTTTGAAAAAGAAATATAAATACTCAAAAACCGTTTAGTTAAACTAGAGTTAGAGATTATAACTTATAGGTATTAAATAATAGAAAATATTACACTATTAATTACATACACGTATACAATATACGTAACATAATATCAATCTATAAAAAGAAAAATTGTATAAAACAATTAAATTAAAGTATATATTGTATCAAGGCTGACTTAAATTATATTTTTTAAAAAACATCAATAAGTCATTTTTAAAATTCCAAATGATAAACAGGATATACCTAATTGTATAAAACTATAAATATAATTTATCTCAGAATCAACTATCAACGATATTTTTAAGGTTAGGTTAGGTTATTTTTCTGAATTATTTAAGATTTTTATCAATCGGTTTTTTACCTATGATAATTTATCAAACAATAAACACAACAAATACTTCTATTAAATCCTAAAAATTGAAATTCCAACTTTCGTGTTTGCCGTAATCCACTTATATGATTATAATGCTCGATTTAGCACACAAAAGTTCATGTTTTGAGAGTGTACTACTTCTTCATTACTATATACGACAATCATTATTTCCCATTTCAGTTAAAACTTTATATAGTTAACAAAAATGTTAAAATCGTTCAGTTTATAATCGAAAAAGTCGACCTATCAACCCTTGGACAGGAAAGTATTAATGTAAGTAATAAGTAATAAGTAGTAATGTAGTTGTTTTTATACTTAGATTTGAAAACAGTTATCGAATTGTATATTTAAATTCTGAGCAAAGCTTGATCAGATGAATACTTGTATAGTTGTTTAATTTATAAAACTGTTCAATTTTAATTCAAATTCAAACTATAAAAACTGATTTGAAAAATTGCAACAATTTACAAAATAATATATATTTAGTTAAAATAACTTATATTAATGTAATATTGTATACTGTATTCAGTCTTCAATAGGTAAATATAGAAAACAATTAAAAGCTATGTATTACATTTAATAGCTCCGTAACTATTTAATATCTAAAATTAATCATATTTTAAAAAATACAATTCCTTCAAAACATATACTATTTTTTAAAAAATGTATCATATTATATTTTTATTTACAAAATATCTAAAAATCGGGATGTTGTGAATTTTATTATTTTTTTTTATAATTGTTTAGAATAGTTACTAGTTTTTCAGTATCTAAAGAAAGCTTTTAAGAAATTCGAAAAATTACCTTAATAAAGTCGTACAATTACAAGTACAATTATTAAGTGCATAATACATGTTAACTTAGGTAAATTAAACGATTATAACGTGAATTGTAAAGAAAAAATATGTTAATAATTACTTACTTATATTAAAAACAACACATGTAATAATTTAAACTATTTTGTTTTTAGTATATTTTAGGAGGGTAAAGTATCTTTATACGTTTCATTTAGTTATGTAATTAATTTTCAGACTTCATTATTGTGAAACGTTATTAAACTAAAAACCTATTATATATAATATATATATTATGTTTACAGAAAATATTACGTTACATTGTATATTAGCTACGTGACTATGATAATATCACACGAATAATAAATTAATATACACGATTTAATATATTATTTCGTATATGCGAATCCAATTAAAACTAATATATAAATATATTGTTATTATGCATACGATGTGTTATTAGTTTATTTTTAATATTTCATGCCATCACTCATTAGACCTATTAGAGAATATACTTTCAAACCGATAGTTACTGTTTCAGTATTATTATTCTGTCTCTGTAATGGGTCTTAAATGTTAGCAAAATAAACAAAAGAGCATGAATAGACGCATTTTAAAAGTACACAAATATATTTTTTTAATAAATGTTACAAACATTTTAGTTTTAATTGAAATTACCTACCTATTTATTGATTATTTATAAAATATTGTAAAATTTTTATATTATGTATTTTTTTTTTAACCTATAATCGTTTTATGATTATCTATAGATCAAGTGTTAATACATGATCAGTCCTAATACATATAGTAGGCAGTTATTATTATTGTTTTATTTATGTAAATATGTAATATAATAATAATTAATCAACTAATGTATTTAACTTATATATGTATTATATAATTGCATATAATATGTTACATACAAAGTCCAGATTTGTACATTTCACAATTTATAATAGTATATACGTTCTGTACTGTGTATAAAGTACATACTTTGTATAATTATCAACCTAAGTCACATTGTACTAAGTAATAAGTTACAATAATAATAAAATGAGGTTACATTTTTAATTTATTTTTAGTTATTTATTCATTTTTTATTACTTTAGTACTGACATAATTATTATATGATAAGTATTATTGGTAAAAGACAAAGCTATGTGTTTAAAAAAAAAAAGCTACTCTGGATTTATTTAGTTTTTTAAACAAATTATGGTAATTAAATACAAATTCTAATTGTAACTTTATAGTTTATATAAAAAAAAAAAGTATTACTTGGCTCATATAGTCGTATTATTAATTTAATTTATAATAAATTAAAATAATAATGAATCTTAATGATTATTATACATACTATATATGTACAGTGGAATAACTTAAAAATATTAACTAGGAAAGTATAGCAACTAACTGTAACTATTCGTATTTATAATACAATTGAAGTTTAATTAAATTTACCACCAACATAAAAAAAAGAGTATGATGGCAAATTACCATGTGATATAATGATGTCAGTTAAGTTCAAAATTATTGTACTCCCATAAGAGCTCATGCAGTGGTATAATTATAAGGGAATATAGGTATCGTATCGCCCCCTTGACCTTTTTTTCAATTAATGCTTATGCAATATTTTGTAGTTTTGTACCTATTTTATTTCATTATTGTATTGTACTTATAGTACAAAATTTAAAATTGAATTAGTAATAAAGTAAATATATTATTGTGATATTGGATTAACAATTATTAACATTAATATTTATGCTATGATATTATGATTTATAGTGCTCAGAATTTAATACTAATATAATAATATAACCCGTTGGCTTTCTATTCGCGGAAAGAATGTATTCCACTATGTAAAGAGTAAAAACATATTTGAGAAACACTATGTCTGAGGTAGAAACAGAAAATTTATTTTATATTAATTTTATAAATATGAATTTAACAATTTTATTCATATACATTAAAATCGACAATGTCAACATTTGACAATGTTGGCATTTCTTAAAAATATTAAAATTGATTTCAAAGAACTGGCTTTCAAGCTATTATTAAGCTTAGAACTAATGTTTTCGTAAAATGACCAATTATAATGATCATTTTCATGTGTGTATAATTACTGTATCTATTTATAATATAAATATTTGAGCAAAGATAAAAAAATTTTTATGTGTATCCTACCACACCCCCCCTCCCACAAACAGTGGCGTATTTACGGGGTGGTCTAACGGGTTTAACCCCCCCTCCCTTATAACAAAAAAAAAACAAAATGCTATTAATAATATTATTTTGCCACCTGTTTTAGATTTTGAATTATAATGTATACAGATATAGAACATGTTTAATCTTTAATTTAATTTTTTTTTTTAATTAATTAATTTATATTATAAAATGAAGAGGAGAGGAATTCAGCTTCATGAATGCTTCTAAAAAAAATTTGAACCCCTCTTTATAAATTGCTAAATACACCTCGGCCACCATATAAATTGTTATCAGTATTCATTTAATATTAACCTATTCTCCGTGATGATTTAATGGTTAAAAGATAACGCTATTGTAATTATAATGATTACTAATATATTATTTTTATCAAACAGATTAATAACTATTATACTGTTAGGTACAATTAAACTTTTTTATTAATATTATTTTTAAAATTGTATTGAGTATTTACATGAAAAATTCAAAATATTTGGCAGTTGATACTAATAATTTTTAGAAAAATGCTGCGGAACCTGATTAATTTTAATATTAAAATCTGTAATTTAACTATACAACTATGAAAATGAACAATATTATGTTCTGACATAATATTAGAGAATATATTATAGAGAATATATAATATGCAAATATCAACTAATAGTTATTTTTACTTTTAAGTCAATTTAAATTCGATACAAATTACCTTTTAACTATATGTATTTTTCTTTACCGCATCTACTACAGTCCTACTTCATATTATCGTTTCTTAGTTAATTAGGTTAGGTTAGGCCAACTAATTAGTATAATTATTTAAACAACATATGTGTCGATCCATATGGATAAGTTCAGTTGTTCAAATAATTTTGTTTTCTATTTTATATGTTAATATAAGGACTAGAACATTAGTGTAAAAAATGTTAGGTTAGGTTAGAAACCTGCGTGCCGATGATATTTTTATTTTCACAGTATTGCTAATATTTTATTAATTTATGTAATTTGTTTCTAATGTGTAGTTAACAACATAAAACAATGTTATATACTTTTTATTTTTCGTAAATGATAATTTTATATTAAAATCAGATCACGATTGTCACTGATGTTATAGATTTGTAATGCACAAAATAGTGGTAAAACTTAATAAAATTTAAGCCAAAACATACCTCACTATTGTTAAACGTTTGAAATTCAGATCTCATAGAGCTGTGATTTTATGATTTTTCTTATTAATCAATTTAATTTCTAAGATAAAATGACTAATACAAATCTGTCACTACCAATTTCAATACAAAATCTAACGTTCGTTAAAATTGGTAAATATTAATTTGTAAACTACAATTATTATTATACATTTTGTAATAATGTTACGTACCTATATTCAGATCATTATATTTAAAGAAACTATTTTATTGTTACTTAAATAAGTAAACATGTAAGTAGGTAAATAATAAGTGCATATTTTGTATATGCATAAATGTTTGGTTGTATGATATTTTTTTTTCTAAATCAAAAAACGTAAGCGTAATAATTATTATTTTTTACACATTATGATTCATTCTCATTAACAGACCTAAACTCTAAAGTTTATAATTTTTTCGTACTACACACTAAAATTGTAATACAATTTTTTTTTTTTTTAATAATATTTTAGTTTAAATGTATACAGCTGTGATACGGCAAAATTTATGTATTATGATTAGTTAGCATTTTATATATATAAAAAAAAAAACCATTAGCTTTCGCATTTTTTTCTTCGAAATTTATTAGTAAAATTTGAATAAATTTTATATTCTAAACAATAATATTGTTAAAAATACAGAAAACTAAGACGACAATAATACACTTGAAAATTTCGTATTATCCAAAGTGTGTCGTGGTATAATAACGTCAATCGAGAACAAAACAAAACCAAAGAAAAATATGGTGCGGAGCGGAATAACAACGAGGCCGGCGTTAGCGGCGGCGGCGATCAGCTGATCGGGCTTTCTATCATATGTTTTCGGTCGACGAGGCAACAGCTGTCTGCCAACCGGCGAAAGTAGCGGACTGGCGTCCCGGCAGGTCGTTGTTGTTGTCAAGCAGTCGCTGCCGCCACCACCGACGACGACGACGACGACACCGCCTCCACTCGACGAACGTCACGGCCGCCGCGTCATACTCTCACTTCTCAGTGTTCGGCCAACGGCGTTACGACGCGCTCCGTTACCATGTCCAACAGCAATCGCCGCGGTGAGGTCGTAAGACTGTCGGACGTGTTCAGAAAGATCGCGGGCATGTGGCACAATCAGGACGCGCTAGTGGCCGCAGCCGACCCGGCGACCGCAACCACGACTGCCGCGGACAAGGACGGCCCGCTGATAACAGGTCAGTTTTGAACGGAAAAAGCTTAAGTGTCGTAAGGTGCTTGTCGTCGTGGAATTGACTGGGTGTGGGGTGGGGGTCACTCGATGACCGTTATCCGGGGTTGTGTTTAAGGGGAGCCAAAGGACGCGATTGCCCCCGTCCCCCCGGCGACAATATGTGACGGTATTCGGATGGAGGACATGTACAAAGTAAATTAATGCGGCGTTAATTTTATTTCTCTTCAATTCTAAATCGTATTTTTTTTTATTTTTTTTAAATTTTTTTCTATTTAATATTGGACCTTGCGCGCGACCCAGTCCGCTCTGACCGTTCACCGATGCATTTCTCCATTATAATTTCAAGGGAGGGTATGGAGAATGAGTGTATTGGTATGAGAGGGGGATCCGTACTTAGACCGCAGACGATAAAACCGAGTAGATAAATTGTATCGAAAGAGTTTCGACGTCAATGATTTTGTTCGCCACGTTCGTCATTTATGTGCACGCTCGCATCACGGATATAATATTATAATAAAACTAGAAAACTTTATATGGCACAGTATAACGATTACTTATCGACTAATTGCAATCATTATTCATCATTACACTAGGTACTGATAGGGTGATAATAATATATTTATATAAATACTGTCGACTACCAATAAATAGTCGTCGGCAACAAATAAATAATAATAATAATAACGAGTCATCAATACCTGTCTACAGTTCTATTATATTATATCTGTGATGTGATATATCGTATAGTGCACAGCTGGTACGCTTTATATTATTATATACTCGATTAAATATTAGCGTCATAATATAATATTATAGATGCTTAAATACGATATTACATATTATACCTACGTAAGATTGGAGAATAATAATAATGTTAAAATAATGTTCGTCGATCAAAATAGTAAATATTAATTTTCAAAACTATTTCAAATATTGTACTAAATTATTTCGCAGATTTTATTGCGATACACATACGATATAATACATGTTACCTATTGGTATAGTTAGTAATATTTTAAATTCAGTAAGTAGAACGATAATTGATTAAATTTGACTTTGTCCGCATCATTTTATATTTTACCAAAATTATAATTCAAATCATAAAGTAATTAGGTGTACAGTTTAAAAAAACCGGCAAGTCGATTTTGGGCTATCTTCCTTCGTTCATTCGGTTCTCCAGAAATTAACGGTGGAATGTTATATTATAATTAAGATTTGAATTCAATATTTCATTCGAAAAAACGATTCTGGGCGATACTCAGATACTTTTATACTTACAATATATTATACTAATAATATTTATTGTCATACATTTTATTTAGTTATCAAATAATATAGGTACAACGGAAAAATTATTTAACATAAATATATGAAATTAAGTTTATCAAAAATATTTATTCCACGAATTTTGCTATTTTCTGCCGTCATTAATGATTTTTCCTACTTCATTAATAAAATATTAATAATTATAAAAAATGACCGAAATTAAGTACCAGCTATACAAAATTCTCTACCAAAAGCATACCCTATTTGTGGTAATCGGAGCAAATTTACTACCCAAAAAAGTGTTTTCAGATTTTTAAAATCACAAAATTCAAACTTCAATGTGAAATCTTAGGCGTTTAAATATTGTAACTTACAATTTTTAAAATTTTGTGTAAACATATTCAGGAGTATGTTGTAAAAAAGGTATCAAATTTTCATCTTAGTATATTTAAAATCAAAATATAACTTATAAACTTCTATATAAAAATATCATATTTCATCGAATTCACTAAAAATTGAAAGTTCTTATTAAAAAAAATTAGACCTGTCAATTTACGAAATTTTTAAAACTGGGTTAATTGTTATATGTTTCTATTAAATTATCAAACCTTAAAACCCAAAATTGCAAATTATATTGAATATTATTGAGAAAATAAGTACATTTTTGAAAAACTTTCGAAGTTTTTTATTTAGATATATATTGAATATAACAGTTCCAAAGATCAAAATTGTTCTCTTTATGTAGGACTCCTATATTAATAATTAAACAAATTTTCAAGTCCCTACATTTAAAAATGCATTAGTTATCGTATAATATTTAAATAAAATTTAAATCAAAGTCACAGTTTCCGTGAAATTAACATCTGAGAAATGATAAACGATAAATAAGTTTAATAAAGTACTAAATAGAAAAATGTTTCTATCGAAGCATACTCTATTCGCGATAATCGAACCATTTTTTCTACCTTTCATATTTTAAGACATGCCATAAAAAAAGCTCATTTTGTAAAACTAGATTAGAATCTAAAATAATTTGTTTCCCTGGGCCTTGTTATTAAACACGGATTATTGTATTGAAAATAATTGTTTGACTTTGTATCCAAATAAATTAAGGCTTATAAAAAATATTTAAAAAATCAATAGTTTTTGTCTTCATTATCAGCATGATGATATCAGTATTATAAGTTATAACTTATAAGTAATTGATACAAACAACATTTTTTTTTTTCTCCAACATATTCTGGACATAATCATAATGTAAAATTAATGATTGTTATTTTTTTAAAAACTTGAAATTTGTATAGCTCATTAGTCATTAAAGTCATTACAGTAAATATATAATTTAGGCATATAATTTGGTTCGTAATTCGATTATAATAAAACAAAATCGTTTATAGGTACGCTTTTGTGATAGTTTGTAGGTATCTTGAAAATTATGCAATGTAACAATATTATGTACTTATTAAGTATATTATTATACTCAATATAGGCAATGAATTTATAATTTATAATATATTCAATAAAACCAAGTTAAGACTGCAATATAGTATATCAAATCATAATATAATTTTGCCTCATTGAGTTTAAACGAAAACCAATAATAGTTTACCATTTGTTAATGTATACTAATTACTACATAATATTATTATAATAATTTCAAATAAACTGAAGAAACTTGTAATAAAAAAAAAATAAAAAAATATTGTAATATTTATATTATTTTTATTGATCGCAAGCCATTATTTATTTCCAATATTATAAATTATAATTTATAATAGGTATTCTATAAACTCTACATATATGTCGAATTTTTAGAACTCTTATAAATTATACCATTTATACCTAATAGTTTGCTATAGACATTTCCATCAAAGATAATCATTATGACATTACCTAAAATAACTACGTCCTATAAAAAAAAAAATTATACATTCACGTAAACAAATACTATTCGAGTACTACTCTATCATTATGTGATACAATCGGCATTATAATTATATTATAATATCTGCCATACAATTATTTAGTCGCTACAGTACCCGTATAATATTGGATTTAAATGCGTTTTTAATTTTGTACTTGTTCTGCACATTCATTTTGATCATTTGGATTGGGTCGCACCGCTACCTTCATGTAGAGTAAAGTTAAAAACTACATATTATCATTAAAAAAAAACACAATCTCAGAAGACATATTTTTTAACAATTTCGATAGTAAAATACCCAATAGTATATATTATAATATAATATAATATATATATATATATATATATATATATTCAAGTTAGTTTTTCTAACCTTAACTTAACCTATCCTTTACTTTCTATTTGATATATTTGCTCTGCAGCTGAAATTTATGATGAATAAATATTTAAAAAATGAACTTTTCACTAATTTATGATTAGTTTTATTGCATTTTGCACACGCGACTATATAGTAACCGTGATGGACAATGATGGACTGTATGTCTTTTATGTACAAAACATCGCGATCTTTATCGGTCCGCACAATTTATACCCGTAACGATCCAACCTTGAGTGGAGTATTATGATTAAGATAGCGGAACCTTACGACGGTGGGTTGTTGCCAACACATTAATTGACAAGTAATATTATAATATTATTATTATAGATAACATTCACTAACATCAGAATAATAACCTGACTATATTTTTTCACTATGCGGTAGATATTATATTATATAAAGTTTCAATACATTTCGGAACTCGTATTACAAGAACAATACGATTTTTTATAATAATTTTATGAAATCCCTTCACATTTTGTAACATGTTTGAATATCTGATCACTCTGTACACTATAAATTATAACTTGCGTGTACAGCGTACCAGATAAAATATTACGTTTTGCCTTTACGAAATTCATGTCTCGGTTTTCGCTCTCTGGTCGTGTAGGTGCCTAACCTCGTGTTCCCTATGTTAGATTATAATTTATACCGTGTCGATTCTAGAGTCTTCGTGCGGGATTAATCGGATGATTTTATAATATAGATATATTATTACTTTCAGACTATATATTTTCGAAATTCTTTATGTTTTTTTGTTCGATATTAGATTACCTATAATAATTACAAACGAAAAGTTATAATTTAATAATCAACGAAGGCATTGTACATGCATTATGCATATACAAATTTTATAAACGAACCTAAATATAACTATATAATAATAGTATTAATAATAACCTAACCTTTCTTTCTTACTTGATTACATAAATTCCTTAGCAGAATACTATAAAAACCTAATTAGTTTAATTTACCACTTCGGAACACATACGTTTTCATTGCTTAAACAGAATATATATGCGCAGGAAAGAAGTCACGTTTTGATTAAAACGATGTTTTTTCTCTATAGGTATTATTGTAAGATCAGAATTTTCATTACGTATAATTTAACCGTTTTCAGTGCGCGCGTTTCATAGTCGTTCTGGTTCGCTTTTAGCCAAATTTGTAGACTATATTGTATATAAATTAGGCCATACATCTGCAGTTATCTCGAAACTATAAGAAACATAACCTAACATCTCGAAAAATTAAAATTCATATATACCCATCTTGGAAATATAATAATTTTATAAAACAAAGAGGTAAATCCTTGATGGTTTTCACAACGAATCGGAGTTAATTTTCGATTTGCGGGCCGATTAGGAGCAGAGCCAAATATGTGCGTATCTATTTGAATCTGTATAGGTACCTATGATCCTATATTGAAAAATCCTGTGCCTATTGAGTCCACTGTGGTTAATTCTTTGTAATTAAATTTGTACCGTTTGTATTTTAATTTTACAATTTATCTTTTTTCCTTTTTAGGTTATGTTTTCTTATCACTCCGGGACAACTGGTATGGACTCTACATATAATTATGTCACCTATAATATTTTTATACCGTTTATTATAATCACACGATCGCACTTTGTTAATTGTTTACCGCATAAAATTGGTACCTAGATTTATAATAAGTATGCCCGTTCGGTTATTCATCAGTTCGATGTAAAAATGTAAACGTCATAACTTATAACTAACCGTTGGGCGTTGTTATTACCTTTTTAAAGGACGTCGTGCCGTTCGAACACGTCAAACCGCGAGACCTACCTATATTACAATAATACGATCGCGTCTCCCGCTGCGCTCGACTTATTAATATATTATTATAAATGTATAATAATAGACAAACGCATCGAAAATAATTTGTGTGTTATATAATAATAAAAAGTACAATATTCTGTCGAGCTTTTGTAACGTTGTTCTTGGTTTTTGTTTAAATATATTGCGGATGTCTGTGTCTCTATCGTCTAATTATACTACGTCGAGTCGACTTCGTCTTTTGTGTTTGATAACAACGGAAGAATTCGTTATTGTAACAATATGATATAACGAACGTATAAAATAATTAATATTTGCGTAATATACGAGTATAACACTAAATAGTAAGTATACACTCGTGTGTACGCAAACGCGTTAATTATTCAGCTGTTCGTTTTTCGCCGGCAGATCTATCACCCTATAGATAACGATGAATTTCTACCGCGACCCGAATGAATAATAATCATTATATTTGATCTTAAATTCTTAATTCGTATTTCGGGAGCGCCGAAAACTCGAACGTATTTTATAAACTATTATTTTGTTCGCGTACGTATTACTTATACTGATACTTATCTGACTAGTCTTTTCGAGGTATGCTAAGAAACATTTTGTTTAGTAGAGCGAAACGGCAATTGTTAAAAGCGGAAATTACTTGTCCAAAACGTAATTTTTTTATACATTTGTTATTTATGCAACATGTTAGTTTGTTAAAAGCCATAACAAATACAAGATATTTTCGATTTACATAATCGCAGCAATGAATCATCGTTCATTAAATACAATCGATTTGTTAAGTACTATTAACTTCTGTGTAATAATATTTCGTATAGTATCTATTATAGTGCTATTGGAAAATTAATACAAGTCAATAAGCAATTGTTTATTTTTTAAATACTGTTTGCCTTATAATATATATGTTTGTTATTTTATTTATAAAAATTAGAAATGAATTTACAATAGTTAGATATATTATACATAATATAGACGTATTGTAGTAATTGATAATATTTGCCGTTGACTTTATTTAAATTAGAGAATCATAATTTAATCAAATATTTGTTAAAAAATTAATTAGTTTCCCTTGAAATCTCCAAATATCGACTTATTCCCATTTTCTTTAGTATCATAGAAATATTATATAATATTATTTTCTATTGTTTACCATAAACTGAC
This sequence comes from Eriosoma lanigerum, assembly GCA_013282895.1. Lineage (NCBI taxonomy): Eukaryota > Metazoa > Arthropoda > Insecta > Hemiptera > Aphididae > Eriosoma > Eriosoma lanigerum. The sequence continues at coordinate 5,772,525 of CM023357.1, read as the reverse complement.
GTGATGAGTGATTATGTTGTTTTTAACATATTATCATCAACAATATCAACATAAATCGACCGAAGAAACTAAATGCAGTCATTATACAGTTCAATTACATAGTATGGTTTTCAATTTCTGAGTAGGTAGCCAGGTTATGTTAGGTCATAAAAGTGTGTATTATAAAGATAATATTTTTATTTGAACAATACGGGCGATATTAATTTCGTACGTAAAAATTGATCAATAACTTGGCAACGTTGAGGTCATTTTCACGCTTGATCGTACGTTTTTCAAGTAAAAAAATATTTTATTCTTTGATCAGTGCCGACGTATCAATTGTCGCTCGATAGTCAATTGTGCGGTTAGAAAGGTTGGTAGGTATACACAATGTATACTATACATATATTATGTTCGATCGAGTGTGTTGCACTCATATGCGTACACAACATACAGAGTGATCAGAATATTGTATTACAAACGTAATGGAAATAACATTGAAAATGCACGTAATCCCTATTCCCTAGTTATCACATGTAACATTAAATTTGGATCACTCTGTAAACTATAGGTAAGTGCGATGTGTATCATTTGTATATTATTATATTATTATTAATTGCATCTCTTTTATTACTTGATTTTTTTTTTTTTTTTTTTATAATTCGGGTGACCCACATGAGCGTAACATCGATGCTAATATATAATATTATAATCGGGTTATTTTTTTTTCATTTATAACTCATTCACGCGCGCATTCGTGTTTTTTGTTGCATTTAATTAAATGCTAATTTAGATTACTCAAACATAACAATATTAAAATAAATACAAAAGTGCGTATACTTTGAGTTTCCCGTAATAAACAACACATTTTTTTACCGTCCGATGGTCACCAGCCCGTAGCTACACGAAGTGCGTGGTTGCGTTTCATTTCTTCCCCCGACCTTAGCGGCAGAACAAGTGCCATTTTAATTTTAAATAATAACAATAATATTTAATTTATGACTTTATGCATTTAATAGCCTAATACCTAACCCGTGTAATTAAATAAAATTAAAATTTTTAAATAAATAGACGCCATTAACAAACGGTACTAACGTTTATAACACGTGTGGTAATTGTCCAAGACAAAGTGGAGTTCTGTACAAGTTGGAAACCTTATAAATCTTGTTTAAATACACAGTATTTATCGTAGTTAGACAAAGATAATTTTCATTTTAGTGAGTATTTATTAATATTAATTCTTATATTCGAACTCTCTCTTCGAAATGCTAATTATTTACAAGCTATAAATTACATTATGAATGAATATGGTATTACTCAAAGGTATCTCCTAATCTAATTATAATTTATTAAATTATATTACTCATATAAGTTTAATCTGGTTTTCCGGATAACCTAATAATTATCAAAATTATAAAAGTGCACATTTTATTTGTGTATCTATTATATTATGATTGTCAAACTAATAGGCCATATAACTATAGGTATATAATTTTATATTATTTATTTTAAATGATTATGATTTTTATATGACTTCGTTTTCTGCAATTACAATGCGATCGTATTCGCATGCACTTGAATATTGTGATGGTTATCAATATATTTATAGTCGAAAAGTCTTCGCAGCTGCGCACAGACTTATTGCAATATACAGAGTTATCAAAATTTCGTTTTACAAAAATAATGGAAATGTATGTAATTCTCACTTTTTTCGTAACACGAATATATGATTACCCTGTATATGTTATCCCAGAGTATATAGTCCCAGAGAGACTAGGACTAGGACTCGTATTTTCACTTTGGATTTAAATAACTTAACTCTTGAGTATGCAACACAGATGTTATAATATAGAAAAGGTAATATAAATTAATGCACCTGAATTTGGATGTAATCGATGACCAATGATTGTAGTCCGGACGACAGGCGAAGACGACACGCACGATATATAATTGATGTAATAATTTGATATAGGTAAAATTATGTATGTGTTAGAACACGCGTTATAACGGTTATGTGTCGACTGGGTATGTTTTAATTATTGAAATCATAATATTGTCGTGAAAAATACTATTGTTTAGTCGTCTCTCTCTCTATCACACACTGCTGGGATGGTATTTTAAACATTTTGTGCCGGTTAGGCACAAACACCACAATCACAGACATCAAAATACAATACCGTTACAATATACATTGAAATTATTTATTAACAGTAAACACCAACCATTCTGTATAGCCATCACTAGGTTACATTTACGGTGTAATGTCCGTGAATGGTAACAATGTGAATAGATGCAATTAATACAGTGAGCCGCGCGAGAGGCGTGTTGAGCGACGAAGGACTTTCTGGCGAAAGGCTGTCTATATTATTAATTACTAAATTACTATATATGCTGTATACTACATTACTATAGCAAACGTCCATTTTATCTGTATCGTATATTTTTCCCAACCGTTTTGGTCACCGATGTATAAGTTTCGAAGGAAAATCGTTTCTCACAACTCTGCCGTTCTAAATCCACAAACCAAAATGTCCAACTGAAGTAAAATTGCACTGCTCCAATTTTCTAAATCGAAAAACATAGCTCGAGTAAGTCTACTACAGTATTATAATTTATAAATACCAAACATAACAAAAGCGAGAAGGTCAATTTAGGACGTTCCTCCTTCGTCTTTTCGGTCCTCGGAGAAATTAATGGTTTATTATAATTATTAAGATTTGAATGCAATGGTATTGCATTAGAAAATATGATTCTGAGCGAATCTCAATATATTACAATATATTATACTGATAATCCATTCCAAAATTTTACTACGAATATAAATTACTTATATAAATATTCAAAATAAATTTCAAGTTCTTACGATCAAAATTCAAGGAGTTATCATTTCATGAAAATTGTCAGTAACGATTTTCAAAATATTTTGTAAATAAATTAAGTAGTATATTTATATTAGTAGACTTCTATAAAATTTTCATATTGTTAAACCAAAAATTGCAGGTAATATTAAACATTTTTGTAAAAAATTTAAAAGCTCTATATATAGCCAAAAATCAACCAATCCATTCCAAAATTTTAACACACGCTAATATTACTTATGTTAGTATTCAAAAAAAAATTTCAAGTCCCTATGATTAAAACTCAATTAGTTATCAATAAATAAAAAAATTTTAAATAATGGAAACCATAATTTTGCCGATTTTCTACCATTTTTGATAGTTTTTCTTTTCTCGAGGAAAAACTTTTGGGAAATTAAAAAAAATGAGCTAAATAAAAAACCAACTAGATGGAATTTCTAGGTACGGGAAGGGTTCTCTATTAGTGGTAATCGGATCATTATTTCTATCCAAAAAAATGTTTTCATACAACAGAAAAAAAAAAATCAGTCACAATTTTCAAAATATTTTGTAAAAAAATTGAGTAGTATATAATTAGGCTTCTATAAAATTTTCAAACCGATAAACCTATAACTGTAGGTAATATTAAACTTTTTTGGCAAAAAGTTCAAAATTTTATATTTAGACAAAAAATCAACTAATCCGTTCCAAAATTATACCACGCTTGTATATTACCTATGTTAAAAATTAAAAAAAATTTCTAGTCCCTACAATCAAAACTCAATTAGTTATCACGAAATAAAAATATAAAAAATTACGATAGTCGTAATTTTGCCATTTTTTTGTAGTTTTTCTTCTCCTAATGAAAAACTTTTAAGAAATTCGAAAAATGAGCTTAATAAAATACCGACTAGATGCAATTTTCTACAAAAAGCATACTCTATTTGTGGTAATCGACCATTATTTCTACTCAAAAAAATGTTTTCATACATTAAAAAAAAAACCATTTTTGTTAAAACAATGTATTCCTCTCTCCGTTTAGAATCTAATAATAATATTATTTCATTTCATTTTTTAAAGTCACACATGCGCGTAGATCTACTATACCGTATATAGATTGAGTAGAGTCGAGTTAAAATATAGGAGATATAAAAGGGAGTACCCTTTGCGTCTTCCAGCGATTTACATTTATATTTATGTAATAATATATAGATATATTATATTTATATGGTTTTGCCTTATTTGACGCAACGGTCCTATCAAAATAATATACGAACGACATAATTTATATAGTATTATTATCTATTTTTCGTTTGGGTCAAAACCTTTCGGCCATTATATTTCATCTTCCGTTCTCTAAATCAATATTTGAACACGACCAAAGACCCGGTTTACCGTATTTATATGTTATACTATAGATATAGTGTATATTTAGGCATATATTATAATTTATTACGATACACATTGTACACTCATAAAATTATAGAAACATCACCCGGTTACCCAACTACCTATAAATATAGTCACATTGTTAAACCTAAGTTAGGTAGTACATAAAATTGTTTATTGTACCGCGATTATGCTGTATTATTATTATTAAAGAGGTAAGAATTTTATAATTTTGCATAATCTTTTGAGTCTATGCGATATTGTGATTGGACCGGGTGTAAAATTATACGCTTCGTAAAAGGTATAAAATTCAATAGGTAATCCATTTATGAGTTTAGAATTTTACATCAATGAACTGTCTTATTATAACATATAATAGTAGATTAAATACATTTAACATTTTAAACGAATAATTCCTTGTGATCGTCTGGAGAGATCGTCCAACCGTGATTTTGGACATGAAAAATAAAACAAAATCGTATAAATGCATGTACCTAAACTTGAACGAAAATCTATTCGTGCGCTATTAGCATATTATATATTTTTTGAAATAATGCCAACGAAATGATTCCCGTGAGCGATTGACGAGTTCCCTATACCCATCACTTTTAGTGAGAAATCATTGAAACTGAAATTCACATCGCGATCGGTCGTAACTCGTAATATCATGATTATACCTGCAATTACGAATCATATATTTTCACTTTTTAGACATTAATAATTGTGTTTTTTTTGTAGTAAAGCCAAGACGTGTATTGCGCATTTATTTTTTTAACAATTTTTTTTTTATTTTATTTTTAATTTGTTTGAGAAAATAACTGTAATGGTTGAAAACCCTAACATTAATAGAACGTTATACACCAATAAATAGTTTGTGAATAAGTATATTCGTATTTCCATCACTATTTAATATATAATTATCGTACTATTTTGAAATAAAAAAAATAAAAAATGGGAGAACTTGGTCCGTGCTTCTACGTCGGCTTTTTTCAATTATTAAATTTTACGATGTTTTATATTTAGTCAAAACAACTGAAAAAAATCGTTTTTAAACTTATTATAACTATAAAATAGTTTCAAATTAAAAAAAAAAACCTACGTGCAAGCAACAATTATTGTTTTCTTCTTTCATTTTATACCAAAATTGTTCTTCTATGATAATTTTACAATTGGTATTGATGGTAATACAAAAATACTTTTTAGGCATAACAATATAATTGAATTCCATCGAATAAATAAATCCATTAAATAATATATAATAATCGCATATTATACTACGTGTCTACATTTTATATTATTATAATATAATGTTTACAATTTTATTTTTACGTTTTTCGACTGTATCTAAATATTTTATGTTATATACTGACTACTGGATAAGAGTGTAGTTATTATTATATTATGAGCATTAAAAAATGCTTATACCCAATGACAATTTAAGTGGCATAGATTTTCATTTTTATCCTATATAAAACGGTAACAAATAATAAACAGACAAATAATAAAATGTGTTTTTGTTATTTTCCTCGTCGAAATGGCGTGCAGTGGCTTACGCAACCCGCCCATCTATGGGTAATAATTTACACGCACTGAACAAATGTGTGTTTTAACTTTTATTTAACATTTGGGTTAGGTACCCATATCGAAAATTTGAAAAAATAATGAATTGTTCGTTTATCGCAAGGCTTTTTAATTGACTGAAAACTTTTACTGGGGGAGAGGACAGCAGAGTATAAAGAAAACCGATCCTTCACTGTTGTTTTTAACACGTTAAAGCAAATAAAAACGCGTCGATAATAGTATTGATTCGACGTCGAACGGCGTTTTCCCAAAAGTGGGTTGTAATATTTTTCAATATTTTTTTTATGGTGACGCATTTAAACACAATATCTATTATTCCTATTAATTGTTCAATATATAAACTATAAACGTTAGTATCAAATATATATATATATATATATATTTTGATTGTTTCCAAAAATATAATAAAATGAGATGACGACCGGTGAATTCTAGAACGACAACGTGAACTATATATTATATTATTAATACATAAAATTGTTATATACCAATATTCTAAATTTTCTGATGTGGTGTAGTTATTACTTGTTTTTTACATCTCGTATTCGCAAATTAATTTTTATAACAAGTAAACCAATAAACCGTGTTGAGTGAGGTATATATTAACAAATGTATTCGTTTTTTTAGATCACTGTCTATGAATACTAAATATATATAGAAAATCGTTGTTTCGCATACCTACTTGTTCAGAATACATGGTTTTGTAATTCTAGTTATTTTTTTATTATAATAATTTATGATATTGAATATAGAAAGAAAAAAATGATAAAATACCACGGATTCTATTTAGTGATAAATCCTACATAAGTTCTGGTTAATATTATAAAGGACCAAGTATATATACTTGGTTTGTTTTTTTTATCTGAAATTATAATTTCAAACAAATACCACAAACTGTATAAATGACTATACGAGTATTATACAACGTATATGCATTATGTAGGAATTAAAATAGTATATAAATGACAGTATACCGTAAGCATCTTAAATATATTTTTCTACAATGTCAAAACGAAAAACTTGTATTTTTCAGAAAGAATAATTTGTTTAAATAATTCTAAGTATCGAATAACTATTCAATATACATATTTTATTAACTGTTAATAAAATAAAAAATTTAAATAAATATAATTTTTTTAGTAACGTACTTAATGAGAAATCGTATGCATTTATAAATTAGCATAATTTGTTTATTTTTTGTATTTTCATTCATTGATATATTTGACTCTCTACAATAAAAATATGAAAAATTTAAAACAAAAGTATAATATATTAATATCTAAAACATAGTATTATGTATTATTTTACATATGACGACTGAGGAGAAGATTTGTACAGTAGTAAAAAAGTTACACCGCAATAGAGTAGTAAACAAAAACATAAAATATAAAAGTATAAATGACGTATCTAATTATAATGTTATACTATGATGTTATAGTTTTAGTTAGTACTTTAAAAAACTGTACGTTGTGTGTATAGGCGCTGCTAAGATAATTAACTGGGAGTAAACTATATTTTAATATAATACTAACCTGAGATCAATCATTTTAATTAGCTTATGTGATGATATGCTCAAAACTGTCACATAAATAAAAAATCTAATACTACGATTTCTTTATGCAAAATAATTCTACAAAAATATTCTGCTTATAAAAAGAAACTTGAAAAGGATATCAACTTTACAAACAATGGAATCGAGAAATTTGTACAAAAACCTAGGCAGCTTCAATTGTTGTTGTTAAAAAAAAAAACAATTCGTATGTACTAATTTATAAATTATAATTAATAAGGTAAAATAAATTTCAACTTTGTTTTTTTTTATTGTTTCTTGTTATTTTAATTGTTTTAAGCCTAGGACCTTGAACCCCCAAGTGCTCCTTCTGCACCTCCCTTACGGCGCCAATGGTCAAATTATATACTAGTTAATACAGTTTAAATATTTGTATTCTTAAAAGTATAATTATTACATTAAATATAGTGATTGTTTTTATTATTAAGAAATCAAATTGTGTAAATATTAATTCGATGTAATAATAATTTAAGTATTTACAGTTAATCATGAAATCAAAACTAATTTTTATAATACAAACGTAATTTTTATATTATATTCTTACTCCAAGGTAAATGTATATTCACATTCTAACATACATACCTTCATTTTTTTTTTTTTTAATGAATAAGTAATATATTTTCCGCCTTGAGTGTCTCGATATATTTTATACTTTTATATTATAATTTAATAATAATCAAACACAATTTAAAATAGCTTTTACTCTGATTATATAATATATTGTTTTCAATAATTTATTTTTTAATTTCAATATGTATAATTTACCTATATATCCCTGACCATGATATATAGGGACGGTTGGAATGATAACATAAAACCCAATTGCATAGAATATCTAATCTAATCTTAACTTTTTATTCAATGGTATTATTATTAGTTCTTATAATATTTCGGATTTGTACCTATGGACAAAAATGGTACTATACACTGTCAACTCTAAGAAGAGTCCAATCGGATTTTCTGAACAGTCAACACAGACCGGTCGTCATAAAAGTCGAATATCAAATGCAGACAATTAAATCTATACCCAAATCGACCACGTTTACCGTTACCAAGGTTTAAATTTCGACACTAACCCATGAACTTACACTTCCCGATTTCACTATAAAATAATCATCAGCCATGTGTTCCTGGGTTCTAAACGCGGTGTTCGCCTCCGTGACTGGTGCCGTCAATTGAAAAGGCTGGCATACCAATTGTATAGATATTTGTTCGCCACGACGTTGTTGTTTGTGCGTTTTGTTATGCACTAATTGCAGTTACGCCTGAATAAGTTAGTTTTGGGTTTTTTTTTTTTTTTTAGTAGATTTTGTCTTTGAACTTCATTCAGAACATGAATTTTCTGGATTTGAAAAACAGTAGTAAATAAGGTTTCCCATGATAAAATATTTTCTTTTACTCATTGAAAAAGTGTGGAACTAATAATTAATAAACGACTTTTCACGTCAAAATCTGTGAGCGAATTGACAATTTCGGTTGGACAAAAATATTTAAAACAAAGATATTAACGGTTAGAAAGGAATAAAAAATAATGCCGTGTTTAAGTCAAATATTTTGTTTTATATAGTTACCTGTGTTATTGCCACAACATTGTTTAAATAACATTCATTGGTCGTCTACTTATTCTATTCTCTTTATATACCTAATTAATAAATATACAGGTGTAATATTTAGTTATTTACGAGATATACTAATGTTTTTACAAATGTTACGGTTAATTCTAGAATTCTAGATACATATATATTAGGTTTTCTGGAATTTTTAAAACAATGTCTTGTTTTTATCTGATAATAAATACTGCTTATTTAGTATAGTACACACGTAGTAAATTTTTGCAAAAACTGCGGTAAATGCTCGATGGATCTAATGTACGGTGGTTGATGAGCAGTGATAAAATATATAGGTATATTATACTATTATAGACTATAAAGGTATATCTATATTATATAAAAACAATAAATTATCATTAATTATAATGGCATTTACATCACAATAATTAATCCCAAATATACACATCGATTTAAGAAACTTTAGGAAACATAGTATAAAAAATATAAAATATATAATTTTTTTCTTACACTCGTTTTTTTAAAAAAAACAAACCCCTTTCTGCATATAATATATGTATGGTGTATTTCAAAGATAATTATTACCTATACAGTATACATACTATATAAAATAATAAATATACACATCCCAGTTTTATATACATTTTCATATTATAAATTAATATTTCACCGTCATCTAACATCGGCTTTTATCATCATTATATGCTGTACTCTTTGGAAAGCAAATCACAAAAATAAAATACCTATACTTCATCTTAATTTCGATTAGATTAGATTATAAATTATATAGGAGTACCATTGAGGGATATATGCAAAATTCAACAACTAGGATTAAATTTAACAAAATTTTTAGTTGGAAAACACAAATTACAAAATAATTAAAAGAGACAACTTTACCGCAACTTTACATGGGGTTCTGACTCAACATTATTAAAACAAATTTACATAGCTTTAGTTAGATCCAAAATTGATTATGCATCTATAATTTACAGTAAAGCCAACCCAAAAATACTCCAAAAGATTAAGACACCATACGTACGTCTACATACATACTGTACGTACATATACATATACACACCGGAGTATTCCGTTCCAGTTCCTTAGAAAGTCTTCACATAATATCCCACGAACCCCATAAATCCCCACACGGATAGACGAATTAATTTGAAATTTATCTCAAAAACCCAAAGTGAAAATAAAGCTCTAAAAATAAAATTTAAATAATTTTATCATTTTATACCATTGATTATAAAAACTCACTGAATCTTTTTTTTTACGGTACAAAGAAGTATCTCAATAGACTTACAACAATAATATATTTTTCTACGCCCTCGTAAAACCACTCAATGTGGGCAATCTTATATAATAATCAATGTTACTATACCTATGTTATCGATCAATTGATAAACGTTTGGAATATATTATATAGGTAGTACATTTCAATATAATATTATATTAAGACATTAAGTGTACGTAAGCCAAAGGAAACCCTATGGTTTATTTTTGGCATATCTTCAAATCCTCTATTTTTGACTCCAGCCGCAGATTCGAATTATTGGCCGATGCAAATTCACATTGAAAAATAAAATAAATTATAATGTGCGTTATATATTGTTCGAGTATAATAATAATATGATGAGCTATATAATATATTATGGGTGTATGTGTGTCTATAAATAGGGATTTGAGTTTCGGGCAATACAATACGTGTATTTGCAAGATGAGAGAAAAATCACTATTTTATATACACAATAATATGTTACGATATTATGAACGCGTGTACGTTTCTTGTCTAAGTCATGTGCAAACCCGAACAATCGAAAGTTGGCGTTGGTCCCGCCTACAATGCCAAAATAAAAGAAGAAGAAAATACAAAGAATATAAAAGAAGCCTTATACGCACGATTCCAATGTCAAATTTAAAACTGTATATATATATATATTACGCATAATATGCGCTGCCTCATTATATATCCTGTGGGTCTTCTGTCGTATGTGTACGTGCGTGTGCACTGACTGGTGTATACAATGTACGACGAAAAATTCATATTTTTGTTTTAAATTTTTGTTCTTCGTCGAAAACTAAAGAAATATGATATTATATTGTATATTCCAATGACAATTATTAATCCTTATGATATTATATTCAATTTTAAGTTTATTTTATATGGATCAATCACACCAAAGATGACTTTACAGGCTCATTTTAAAAATGCTACTATTTAGTAAACTAAAAATAGTGATATTATTTGTAATTCAAAACACTTTGTATAACAATAAATTAACTGAAAATTTCCTACAAAAGTGTTAACAAGTTGAGTCGTTAATTTTTCTATGGTTTTTAGTTTAAATAATCGACATTGACATAGTTTTAAAAATTAAAATTCCTAAACTAAAGGGAAAATTAAAAAAACATTTAGCTTGTCACATAAGTCAAAATCCATTTAAAGCTTCAACGTCCCCTAATCCGATTAATCCTAACCTTAAAATAGGATCGCAGTCTACTTATAATAAACCTACAATTGGCCTTAAAAATAAATATTATTATTACCATTATCTTAAAGTATGTTCGTTGATTTTAGCTGTTGTCAATCCATTTATTATTATATTATTATAAATTATAATGCACACACTCATAACTATTATGACATTGAATTCGGATAATTTTATGTTTCGTATTATAGATATTCTACTTACACAAAAACTTATATATACGTTTAATTGTGATATAAAATTAACCTATTTTATATATTATTATATTTTCATTATCATATATATTTACAATATAATACATTTCTGATTCCTGTTGATAAAATGATAAGCTAAAAATATACCATAATGTTACATATCAGTTTTACGGAATTAAATCAATTTTCGCTTAATCGATCACAACCGGTCTCCGAAAAGCACGGTAAACGTGTCTTTAAATCAATGTAAAAACTTACATTACTTTTCGTTAGCAGGAGAGTTCAGATTTAACTATTTAAGATCTCAAACATCGATTTAAATATCTTTAAAAGTATTGAATGACTTGAACATCTGAAATTTAATATATATTACAAACTATTAAATTTGTTATTTTAAACGCAACTAATTCATCAACTATTCAATATTTAGAAGTTCGTACACGATAACCGAAGGTAAGGGAGTGCCCTTCTTTGAAATTTCGGTAAAATGTATCGATATGTTTTTTAACTGAACAGGAGTGATTTATGTTGAAGGTATATAAATACAATTTTGTTTGAATTATTAGTTATTAGTTTATTACTATTGATTATTATATTACTTATATACTACTAACTGCCTACTGTTGTTATTATTGTAATTTATACTACTTTTGTGATTGGTTTGTAGGATATAAATATGAAAGTGCAGTGCGTACACCCAACTAACTTTTTTTTTATTTATTTAAATGTTGCAACAAAAAACATTATATTTCAACTATTATTATAGGTATTACATAATTGCATAAATAAATGAATGCAAACTTCATAATATTAGGTACATCAAAGAAGTTGAACAATGCAACATAAAAATAAAAATTAGAAAAAATAGTAGTAGTAAATTAAAAAATTGATGAAATTAACTACATTGAATTAAAAAAAAAAACAGCTGATAATAACCCAACTATAATAAAGAATAAATTGTGTGTACAACGTATCTAGTATAATTGGCTTTATTATTCTGCAAAAGTCCAATATTACCATTATTTGATATTGTGAATTTGTGTTCCAAAAACGTTTAAATACTTTAAACGATAATAATAATTATGTTTAGTAAATTCATGTCCATGTCATAAGTCATAACCTGCCGAATTGGCGAAAAAGAAAAAAATAATGAAATCGTGAATCAATTATTGTAATAAATCATATTATGACTTACTGCCGTTGTGTTCTGAACGTTGGCGGCTAGCATTTCTCCCTCCGACATTTTTTTACATTTCCAAACACAAATGGAAATCCAAGGACACACGACTCAGTCGCATGGTATAAAGAGTGGTAACTGGTCTAACCGGCGTTACTAATTATAATATTTAAAAATTAACCAAATGGTTATAAATGGATATAAATGAAGAATATAAAAAATAATAGATTTTTAACATTTTGTTTTTCATTTTAAATCAAATCGTCTATAATCACCGTATACCTTATTAATGGTTTAAATCAATGGTGTCTCGAAAGGGATTCCCATAAAACGGCTGCTTCATGGTAAATAGAAGTGGAATTCAGCAAACCTACGACCCAAAAATATTATATTTTTTATTTGTAATTAGTATCATATAAGTGGCTAAACACTTGAATAAATGAAGAAAATAAAATTTTTCAAAAAATTAATATTGATTTTTTTAACAAAAATGTGTTTTTAGAATTGTATTTGGTAGGGTGAGTCGTAGGTGTCGATATTTTTATAGATGCTTTATCGAGGAAACAACTTCGCGCCGTCCGCCACTGTTTTTAATTATAATCGTTGTTGTTGTTTAAAATTAAAATAAAATAATAATATTATATAATACTAGGCGCATCTAATTAGGCACGTACATTCTATGTCAATTTGACACAGAGGAGTAAATAGCAGACGATAGTCGATAATTATCTTATTATTATATCAGCTTAAAATTTAAACTTTTTGATCATTAAGTACGCATAAAGATTTATCTATATTTAAAATTATATTATTATTATAAAGGTAACTTAGATTTATGTCTAACTCAAAATTACGTAAGAGATTAAATTAACCTTTCCTGACTAACTCGGTTTTGTTTAAGCCAGCATAAAATATTTATATATAAGTAAATAAAAATTACTTATAATAATATAAGTTTAAGTACAAAAATACCCACACTATTTGAAGTAGGTATTTAAATTTTAAAGAGTCCTAAATCGTTATAAAGTTTTTCTTTCTTGTGATAGGTTTATTTTTTTGTTCGACTCAAAAAAAAAAAATGTATAAAACATCTTTATAAAAAATAACTTTATAATTATAATACTAAATATAAATTAACAGTATATCTTAACATATTGCTAAAATAAAAGCCAACGTGTTTTTTTTTTAATATACCATTATAAATTGTTAATTAAATATTAATACAATGCATTAAAAATGTAACTAAATGATTATTGATTATGATTAATTTTTGTTTTTTACAAAATACGCGTATGTGTGAGATGTAACAATTTAGAACTTTTTCGACATTTTCGTTTATAGTTTAGATTCTGAGCGGAGCATTAGAAATGTATTGTTTCTACAAAGATGTTTTTTTTTTCAAGTATGAAAACATTTTTTTGGGTAGAAATAATGGTCCGGTTATCACAAACAAAATATGCTTTCGTTAGCACATCGTATAATCTTGGTACTTTATAAAGCTCATTTTTTGAATTTATCATAAGTTTTTTCTTAGACAAGCTACCAAAAAATGGCAAAATTACGATTTCCGTAATATTCAATTCTTTATTTCGTGATAACTTATTAAGTTTTGATCGTAGGGACTTGAAAATTTTTTGAGCACTAAAATTGGTTATAATAAATGTGGTAAAATTTTGAAACGGATTAGTTGATCATTTGGCTAAATATAGAGCCATGCGCTTTTTTCTAAAAAATATAATATTTTTAAAATTTTGGGTTTATCGGTTTGAAAATTTAATAGAAACTTAATAATATACTACTTAATCTATTTACAAAATATTTTGAAAATCGTAACTGACAAGTTTTATCATGAAATGATAACTCCTTGAATTTTGATCGTAGGAATTTGAAATTTATTTTGAATATTTACATATGTAATTTACACTCGTGGTAAAATTTTGAAATGGATTATCAGTATAGCATATTGTAATATAGTGAGTTTCGCTCAGAATTGTATTTTCTAATGCAATATCATTGCGTTCAAATCTTAATAATTATAATAAACCATTAATTTCTCCGAGGACCGAAAAGACGAAGGAGGAACGTCCTAAATTGACCTTCCCGCTTTTGTTATGTTTGGTATTTATAAATACTATACATAATACTATAAATATTTATATCAGTATGATATACTTATTGTAATATATTGAGATTCGCTCAAAATCGTATTTTTTAATGCAATATCGTTACATTCAAATCTTAATAATTATAATGAACCACTAATTATTTCCGAGGACTGAAGGAACGAAGGAAAAACATTCTAAATTGACGTTCCTGCTTTTGTTTTATATTATTTCTGTACCTGAGAAGCAAAATTATCAGTCAAACTTTTTTTACTCATGATATTTTTTATTTGTTGTTTTTATATAAATTATAAATCCTAATAAATTACGTAGGACATAGATCATCATTAAAAAAAATCACTCGTAATAAAATTTCTGTATAGTATCATTTTTGTAAAAAGTGGTTTTGGTCATTTGGATAATTTTATTTCTCATGTACAGATTTTATCATGTACACAATATCGTACAATAACAGCGTTTCGGCATTTATATCAAACGTTTTAAACCTGAATATTAAATACTAATTAATTAAATTACCTATGTATATTAATACTTGTATATATACAATATACATTATACCTACTACAGACAACTACCACAATTTAGAACACATTAAAAATAATATTTAATTACATATCATGACCATAAACAGAAGGAGTAAAATATAATTAATGTAAATTAAATACAATAATTATAAATATTAATTATATACTAAATGTCACTATTATACTTACGAATATTGTGGTATGTACCCCTTATAATATATTGTCGTTGGCATAATTATTTACATATTATTCAAAAACATTTAAATAAATTCACTATAAATTATATTATAAACTCATAAAGTCGTATATTATTCTTTTTATTATAATAATATGTATCAGTTAATCATTGCAACGAGTTTAGTTTTTATAGTATTACCATCGATTATAAAATAGTCTATTCTATAATTAATGGTATTACCTATGTTTACTGTAATTAAATATTGATTTATAATACATGACATATTATAAATGTATAAGTAAGACACTATACATGTTTATTGATCTTTTATATTTATCGATTATCGACTTAATACACGTTTTGGTTTTGGATCGTGTTTTATCAAAATAGACGTATGAGTCATTGAACCATTTAATTGACATTTAATCATTGTTTAATTGAAAATTAAATTAACAACTTCACGTTTTCACAAACAACTTAGGTACACGTGTCTAATAATATAATAATATACACACACACACACTGCTCATTATACATTATAATGATATATTATTATATAAACGTAAACTGACAAAGACGTGATTCGTAGCATCATCACGTGATTTACTGTCTCTGTTTATCATCGTAAATAAACAATAATATATTAAATAACTGTTGAAATTTCTCAAATTGTAAAGCTTACACCCATTTTAAAACTTAAACGACAATATTACAAAATTAAAGATAACGATATTTTTAAAAAGCCGTCAGTAAGTTGTTATTCAAAATATATTTTGACAAAAAAGTTACAGCGTCTTAAGTTTTTAATAAAAAATTAAAACCGTATACGATAAGAAATTTAATTACGTTTATTTACATTTGCATTTAGTGATTTTATTTTCAACCGTTTTTAAGTTATAAGCTCCATGAAATTATAATTAATTCAAATTTCTTTTTTGATAATAAAGTTAATTACATTATTAATCAAGTAATCTCGGGAAAAAACTAAATAAGAACATCAAATATACAAGCCTTTATAGTTTGTGTTTTATAAAAATAAATAAATTTAATAAGTAATTTAAAAGAGCAATGTATAAATATAAAAATTATGACTTCAAAAAAAAATACTATAATTATTAAAAACCATAATTATAAACTAATAATGAACATGATATATATATGACATTAATTCAAACCAGTAAAAACAATTTAATTAAAAATAAAAATTCTAAAATGATCGACGAATGTCGATTACAATATTAAATTAAAATTGTATAAAATAAGCAATAATTAGGTAACAAATAACAATTAAAATAAATTAATAAACTATCAAAGAGGTTAAAAATGTTAAAACGGTTAATTTTATACACAAAAAAACCATTGTCGACTCGTTTCGCGTATTTTATTATTATTTAGTTTAACTTAACGAACACAAATCACTATAGTATAAGTAATATTAAATAAACCAGTTACTAAATGAGTAATTGTGCAAGTATAAATATTGTCTTAATTATAACTTTCGTTTTACACCTTTTTTGTTATCCGCATAATTAAATGAAGTTTTAATCAATAAATCTCCTTTAGTAGGGATTATATGAAACCATTTAAATTCGTATTTACATCAAATAAATACAATATATTTATAATTTACCCCTACAAATGAATAAACTATTAATAAATGTTACTATATTTATAATATTATAGTGTCCAAACAAATAACATATTTGGTGCATATTATAAATTATTAAATAAGAATTTATGGTAAAATATAATATAATCATATTATTATGTCAAAAATGTCACATTGTGAGTGGAAACAACGTCTTAAATTACATAATAATATTGTGCACAATCATATACAATATATATAAATTATAGTAAATAGGTTTGAACACGAATGACATAAAAAATATACAAATTTAATATTAATATGAATTTATATATTTCGTGTTTTTACTGAAAACTAAAATGTTTTATTGTCTTATAGAAATATTGTTAAATACAATTTTTGTTATTGCTCGTAGCTATTGTGCCATTAGTTAGATAACCTAACCTCCGCTCAGGAGCAAAATACATTTTACCGCCCTCTAATCATTTTTAAATAATTAAAAAGAACCATCCCACTCAATTGTTTATAATTATAGTGACAGGTCATATCATATTTTATTTATCTTGAGTTTATATTAGTAAAAAAAGATGCTTTTTGGAATTTTATTAGCAATTTTTTATATTTTTCATATTTTATTTTCGATTTTATGTTGTAATTGCCCTCCGTTAAACGCAGCTATGATTATTTTATTGATATAACCCATTTTTAGGCTTACAATGTTAATTTTTTATTCGTCAAATATACTATATTTTAAGTTACTAAATTTTTTACAGTGGCGCACACAGGAGGTGATATAAGAGTCATAACTCCTCACCTCCGAAATGTTTTTGTTTATTTAATTTGAATTCAAAATCCAGCATATATTCATGCAACGAAGTAACGTAAAATTTACAGTGTGCAAATATAGTATTAAAATTTTTACTATAATATTACTGCATATTCTACAAAATTCTTCTCTTTAAGAAATTACTGTAAGCACAACCCCTCCCCCGAAAAAAAATCCTGTGTGCGCCACTGTTAATACTATGTACGTTTCCAGAGAATTTATTTAATATAACGATACTAATGCATAATATACGAAATGATGAAAACAAAATGACCCAGTTTCCAAATGAAATATTGTTTTTTTTTATGTTTTCTTGTAATATATATATCAATAAAGTAGATTCCGACATTCAAAGTACGAGCCGAACAATAAAACCCAATTACGATATTGAAATATCGAAATACATTACCGATTCTAACATTGTATGATATGTTTTTAAATAAAAGAGAACGGAGAAACGAAGAAAACCTAATCGCAATAACAATGATCGGACAATATATAAATATTTTTATTTATTTATATGAATTTGACGATTTAATTAACCCAAATTAAATTAATAAATTTGAACAGAGTTCAGAATACAATAATCTACCTAATTTATGTATAAATAATACAAATAGTAAATTATATTAATTTATCTTCGACTGTTGGGCGCTTCATGATAATTTATGTAAATGCGATTTCTTCCCCTACCTCCCCCCGATAACGAACAAAAGTTAGAATTTAGCGTATATACTTGTATATTGTGTGTGTGTGTGTGTGGAATTATATGATGAATAATTATATTTCTTAGACCTTAGTAATAAAATTTGAATAACTCGTTTTACATTTTACCTTTATAATTTATAATATAATATGATTTGGTTTGAAACAATTAACCGATACGAGTTTTCCGCGAATTGGTCGACGGCGAAAATGAACAAACGTTATTCAGTGTAGCAGGATAAAAAGATAAAATCACGTGATGTTCTCGTTTAACGTGTTATATCTACTAAATCTCTGGCACACTTGTCAGAGAAAAAATAAATTTAACAAAGTCCTTTCGAATTTTTTCGTTTTATTGCGAACAAATTAATTTACAATTTTCGAATATAAAACTCTATTATTGCTTTTTACTGTGCATTTTGTGTTTAAATCAGTGCTTGAATTGTGAGGGGACGAAATAATCATTCTTTTTTACAAATATTACAGCGTACCTCTTCCAATTCATAACGTTTCAATGCATTTGGGTCTTCTGAGGGTCACAAATTTCATTTATTTTTTTCAACTATTCAATTACTTTCCCAACTCAAACAGTGTTTTAGGTACATATAATATGGACTATGGCGTTTTTATCAGATTTTCTCGATTTTTATACATACGATGGAATCACGACTTGTGCGCATATATTTATGAATATGAATGTAACTTTTTTATCTAGCATTCGAATAATGCAGGTCCCTCCTATATATTATATGCCTAATACTTATGGTACCGTTAAACAATGGAAATATCGATAGTTCTGTGAGGGTGGAATGGTGGATCACACGCTATATTCAAAAAATTTGGGTAGGTCGCACACTAGACCAAGATACAACATTTTTTTGTTGGGGTTGGCTGTGTAGCACCCTTCCCCCCCCTACACACATGCACACACACACACACGCACGCACGCACGCACGCACAATCCTACATTTCTACAAGCCAAACAGTTCTAATAAATATATTATATTCGTCGGAACCCTAAATAGTATAATATGTCTATTTGTATACCTTTAAATATAGACATACAAGTCGGGGATATCACCCTAAACGCGTGCGCGTTGGTTACAAAAAGGGAAAACAAGGGGAGGGGATGAACTCTTCTTCTCCTGTAAATATTATATACTTATGCGCCGCTTTCCCCCCGACCAACCAAACACACGTCCCTCGCATAATGGTAAAGCGTTAAAAATCAGCAGCGTCATTGTTACGCTATGTATATTATTCGCCGCGTCCTCTCCACGCCGCGCAACTACCGTTCGCGTTACAAACCACCCCTTCGTACAAAGTATCGTTTCCCCCCGCAGCTGCACGCGGTACATCACCGGTTTTGGTTATTGACGGTGCGGTGAGGGGGTGGTGGCGGCGGCGGCGGCGGCGGCGGCGGCGGCCGGATGAATGAAGTGCACCGGGACAAAGAAACTCGTAGTGCGCATGCCCGCGCGGCGACCGGTAACGATTTTCCGGCATCCACCCCTACGGCCGCCGTACCCGCCACACGCGCGACTGTCCAAGGCGAACAGCTGGTTGGCCGTACGGTTGGCCTTTGGTGCGTGCGTGCATCATCACCACCGCCCGCCGCCCCCGGTCGTTTATAAGGCTATGGGCCTTTGTCAAGGTTGACTATTGATTTGCTCGCGTTCGCGTTGCAACGTCCCTTTGTTCGTCGGGCGTTACATACACGCGTGTATGTACTTTTTACTCGTCGTTTTTTTTTTTTTTTTTTTTTTTTTTTTTTTTCGTTTTTCTCCCCTCCCCCCTTCTCCTTTTTCCCACGTCGTGTCCCCTTTCATGGCGAATATTTGCATACTTCCGTATGATACACAATCTCCGACATTGCACAAAATCACAATAATCATATTTTAATATTAAACGTTTTAGGGGATACACGATAATCTTAGACCGTAAAACTATGCGCACTACGAACGCAAGAAAAATAAATGCGTGTTGGAAAATTTAACAATTTCGAAACCTGTCGGAGAGACTTGAAATACGTGTCATAATAATAATTAATAGTATCTGGTTTCGCGTTAGCCATCCGTCGAGAAATCCTATCCGCGTACGTACATGCGACTATTTGAAGGAACAGTGTTTCTTATGCAATAAAATTATATTCGATTTTTTTTATATTTGTTTTAAAAACCATTAGAGTATTTTCTACGCAGTAACGCTATCTTTACATCAATCATTTATCAAAATGTCGGATTCTCTTAGTTTCTAAAAGTCCCTTCAGCACTTGTTCAGAAACTACTACTTGTTCAGAAATTTAGTTGTTGATTGTTCTACCGCGATTGTATGAATAATTATTGTTAGATTGTAGTCGGCTATCTGCAGTGTGTATGTATTATAATAATTAATTTGTTTTCCATAACTTTTTGCGTTAGATTATAAATAAATATCAAAATGATCTTATATTATTAGCCTTCACTTTCTTAAATTTAATTTATTTTCGAAAATAAAACAATTATTTATTATCAACAACAACTAGGTACTTATATAACTTTATGATAATAATAGACAATTACTGTAATTTTAATCATATTAGAATAAAATGAATTTAATAATATATATTAATATGTATAGTGTAATAATATTGTAATATTGTGTAGTGCTAATAATATGTATTAAAACACTTCAAACAACTATTTTTAAATTAAAAACTGTATTATAACTGTATGATAAAAAAAAAATCGATTTTTACTTTGAATACACATTATATGTATATATAATCGCATCACGTATTATAATATCATCTATACATTCGTCGAAGCTACGCCCTAAAAAACTCGTCGAAACTGCCTCGCACCCTTCTTTGTTGTGCGTCTAAAAACTAGCACGCAAATACGTAACATTTTACCGATTTTCAAGAAAACTTTCTACCGTCGCTCGTTTTATATTAGCTATGCTCTCCCAAGTTCCGGAGTTGGCGGCGGCGGCGTTGCGCAATATCATTTAAATTTAAACACTTTTGATTTTCATAACGTAATAAAGACGACCGCCGTGCGCTGTTCGATAAACC
This sequence comes from Eriosoma lanigerum, assembly GCA_013282895.1. Lineage (NCBI taxonomy): Eukaryota > Metazoa > Arthropoda > Insecta > Hemiptera > Aphididae > Eriosoma > Eriosoma lanigerum. The sequence goes on along the minus strand of CM023357.1, from coordinate 5,750,739 downwards.
TAATCAGTAAGCAGTAACCATCATTACATTTTTGCTTAGTACCAGAATCACGGTATAGTCTAATCGAATTCGACATCATATTCGTGCCTTAAAAAAGAGACGAATTAGTTTGGCTAAAGTCTTATAAATAAACAATTTTTGTAACGTGTTTAAATATATTAGGTAATAATAATCAAACATTTTTTTCATTTCATTTTGGTCTAGTAAAAATTATGTCTTCGACACTTGATTATGTCGATGATGATTGTTCATCATATGTATCGCAATCTTTATAGTTTTGGTTTTCATATTTTTCGAATGACCTAAGTAACCTAAGTAATCGAGTTTAATCCTTTTGGTACACACTCAAAATTGCTTATTCCGCGAAAACTGATTGTTTAGAATTTTGGTTTCAATATAATGATATATTTCAATATACAAATATAATTGTAGACACATAAAACTTAATAATATTATAACCGATAATAGGATTTAAACGAGACAATCGTTTATTAACTGGTCCAAATGCGTCCTGTCAGAATATTGTCGGACACAACCGCGAATAATTTGGAAAAAAAGGAAATATCTTTAGTACTTATACCATAAGACTTAGTCAATACGGTAAATGTCACTTGAAGTTCTGGCGCATGTGTAGGGAAAATCGGAAAATCGTTTACAGTATATCTTTATGAACTGTGACGTAATTTTATCCCATTTTGAACTATTTTTCCGACGAAAATATTGTATTTATAGCTCGTTATGATACGACGTGAGCACATACACACATTGTATGATGACATTTACGACGATCATCATTGCACATAGTATTACTATATACGCGGTTTCGGCCTTGACCCCAACCGCGTTAATGACGGGACATAAACTACACACTTAATTACGCGATTGACGAACAGAAAAAAGTATTTATTCGTAATATGACATGATGTTTGTACGACTGTATAATTCTTATGATTTTGAAATATAACAAAAGTTTATCTGCAGTATCAACAAACAGTTCTGTATATTGGTTTGTACGGGGAACAAAAACATCGAATTATAAAGGGTTTAAATTTTGAAATTTATATACATGGTCTGTATTAAAATATTAAATAGTAAACAACATAATAAAGCTGCAGTTTATTCGAGAATACATTTTATTTAAAAATTACATGATGGATAATTTATACTTGATAATCACAAACGTATACCTCAGCGAACTGTAATCAATGTTAAACAATGATTTCGTATAATTCACTTTCCGAAATAATCGTACGATGGATTACAATTTTTTTTTTATCAATAGGAAAAAGAAAAAATTCCATAGGTTTTTTAATTTTTTAGTAGCTCATAATTTAAGATTATTCTCTTTCATATACTATTATATTATTATATCATATAAAAATATTATAAATATACAATTTTATAATGTTACAAATTTTATAAACTCTCATATGAAAGGATTTTTTGTGTTTACTAACCCGTGTTTAACTAGCCGCCCTTAAAAAATATTTTCTTCTTTAGAACAATAAAAAGTCTGTGCAAACATCGAAATTATTATTTGCAATTAAGCTGATCTCAAATATTATATAAAATAAAAATGTTATTGTACTATACGATTTATGGGACTTAAATAATTCTTAATGATCTTGGTTTTTTCTTGTCATTTTGATTACTGATAGAAAACTAAACCTTAACGTAAATCTTTATAAATAATTAATAATAACTCATATATAAAATCCAACGCGAATTTATTACGTGTTATTGCCTATAACTACTGTAAAAGTCGTTGTATAAAAACACGAATTTCAATAACAAAAACAATTTTTATAGTTATTTCTTTATAATCCAACATACAATTAAGATTACCTATTATAATATATTATACGATTACCTCTTATTATAGTAGTTATTACAAGACACATCCTAATATACATATGTATATATATATAATTATTATACCTAACAAAATAAATCGTCTTGATAGTTATTTTCGTTCAAATAATACATTTAAACTAAAACAGTAATACCATAATAATATTGTTATTATTATTTACACTATATAGACATAATATTATACTATCGATATTGGTTCAGCAAATCGGAGATAAATATGAAGTTAATAATCATTATTCATTTTTCTATTTTCATTCAATATTTGTCGGTTGTTGTCAGTGTCATTAGCGTAGCATTTTCCACGCACACATCGATTATAATGTTACACAGTATTCGGTTTTACCTTTGAACATTTTATAAGGTTCCTGTGTTGAAATTAACAACAATGAATAATGCCCTCAAAAGGTTACGGGTTTATGTTACAAAGTTTATTTTTATGTCAACACACTTAATGTACTTAAACATCTTCTGTATTAACTATTAATAACTATTAATATGGATGAGATAGGATAATAAGACATATTGTAATGTTATTGAAAAAATAATACAATTTTAATCATTTAAACATGTAATTTTTTATAATTCCACCAAAAAACTAGATAATTATATTATAAATAATATTACGTTACAATTATTTACCACAGATGTATGGAGTAATTGTTAAATTGTTTCCTGTAATTCAATCTAGTTTATAATATATATTTTATGGGTATACAAAAATTAATTTTAAATTAAATCAAAAATTCATATTATAATTTCAGTTGTTTTACAAACTAGAAGTACTTATTTAAATAATTCAAACATAATATTGTTAGATACGTTCAACGTGCATTTCATTTTAAAGAATACATAAATTATTTTTTTAATCACATGCAACACGTTAGTGTCAGTCCGTCAGTCGTCACGCGTTATAACTTTTTTCAAAATTATTGAAACTCATAAAAAGAAAAAAAAATATTTAAAAAAAAAGCCATTTGTTTTTTATTTACATATTTAACGTGTTGTATTATATTATATAATAAACTACAGTATTAAAAAATTATCTTACCTTAAAAATGGAAATCCTATTTCCGTAAAAAATATTACTTTTGACTTACAAAAAAAAATTAAAATTGTAATTTACTCGTAGTGGTAAGCCGGCTACAATTGGCGAATAACCTCAAAATCATTTGATTAATTAAAACGTTAAATTTTAATGTTATGTTATTATTACCATATTAGAATATAGTTGACTATGAACCATCCTTCCAACCCTTGACATGTACCAGCCAATGGGTAGTAAAGAGGATAAAGATGAAAAATATTCTAATATAAATGTGGACGAAAAATAAGAGTCAGTATTTGCAGTGGTTTCAAACTTTTGATTCTAAGATAGAAAAAATAGTAAAAACCATAAATAATTGAAAATATTGTTTTATTATCTAAAATTACAATCGATTGATAAATTGTATTAAAATTGTCTTTTATGACAATTTAAATTATATGTTCTTATGTAAAATATGTAAAACTAAATATTCGTTTTATTCCGAATATTCGTTTTTTTTTGGAAACGTCCGATTAACTTGATAAAATCACATTAGAATCGTTGAAACGTATATAATATAGAGGAATGTGTATAGTAGCAACGATTTCTAAATTTAAAATGAAGCAATGGTGTGAAACTCGTGTTTTTCTGTCATGGCTTAAAAAAAAACTTGAATTTTCACTCTTCACTAGGAAATTGCACGCATTCAATTTAATTAATTTGTTTCGCTGTCCGTTCACGGGCATACACATCACATCGCGCGATGTTCGAAAAACTTTAAAGGTTAAATAAAAGTAATACAATAATGCATATTATACTTACCTATAAATAATGGCTATAAACTATAATATTGTAAACTAAACAGTAAAATAATACCGATTTTCGCGTGGCATTAATTTAGTATAACATAAAATCTATAATACATAATGCGATCTAAAATAAAACGTAGCTGAACCAACAAAAGAATCAAAAACCTTTTGTTGTCTGTAATATGACTATATTATATTATTATTATTATTATACTTGTGTGTTATAAATTTATAATGTTTATAGAGATAGACCCGCATATATTGTATAAAGTAAAAGAGTAAAAACCAAAAATAATGGCTCGGGTTTCGTACGTATTATATCCGTGATATTGTAATTTGTAAAGGTTCGATTTCTACGTAGATATGGAAGTAAAAAAATAATACTCGTATAGGTCGCACTAGAATTCTCCAGTGTATATTTATTACAAACATATTTTATATAAGTACAATAAATTCATACGGAAAAGGAAAGGTAAAAAAAAGGTTGTTTCGAACAACATCAAAGGATCGATTGATGTTTCACGAAATACGTAAATTATTCGTTTTATTTATTTAGGAGTTAGCTGTTTAATAAACGTAAACAAAAATTATTATGTTGTTATTATAAATTCTTATTTTGCGCCTAATCTATTGAGGACGAAATGCGCTATATTCCGTATAATATAAATCAAACGGAAAGGAAAAACCATGCACAGAATAACATAATATTTACTTGATTTATTGTTATACACACTTACAAGGTTGTGCTGAAGTAAGGGAGGGGGGAATAAAACTAAGTACACATTATAATAATAATAATAATATAATAAAAGTATAGTTTTAAACATAATACAAATTACAAATTTATAACCGCGAGAATGGAATCGGGCAGACAATAGATGTTTTTTTTTCATTATTTTAAATTATTTTGGGCGAAATTATTTTGTGTTCTCGATGTATGTAAATCGAGATGTACGAACTGTGAAAAACTAAACGCAAATAGGAAATCTCGGGTTTAAAATATTTTATGCTGGTCGCCGTTTGAAAACAAGACGATTTCGAACGCACGTCGTAATAAAGTAGATTTATATATTATACACATTGAATATAGATCCATACTAAAATTTTAATCAACTACGCCCTCGTATAAATTATAGTATATTTCTTATTATACTATTATTTTACAATTTGAAAATCACACGCGTCTTCTTCTTATAACTTGTATTATTGCACAGTTTAATAATTTAATATGATTAATTATGTTTATAATACATTTGATTATTATGCTCCAACAGGGAGACAAGAATGTATATAGGTTTTGTCAATAGTTCCACGACAGATAGTAATATAAAACTATAATAATAATATTTATGTTATAAATAGTAAATTTCATGTCCCTGTGTCTCGTCCTTCTAACGAGTAGAAACTCGCATAATTTTAAGTGACCTATTACATTTGCGCATTCCAGGTGAATATTCAAAGACTCTATATCGGTACTTATTTGAAAGTTTAAAACCAAATAAGTTTATGGTAATATGCACTTTATGATGAAAGTATAAAATGTATAATACGGTTTAAGGATTTTTGAATGATAAAACAAGATTACAAGAAACGAATGAAATTATCCTGTATTCTGTACAAAAATTAAAATAATATCTATATTGATCTTGTTGATTGATTACATTTTATGTTGTTTAGTTATTAATCCTAAACCTGATTACCTATTATTCGCACCCATTTTATACTAACATTTCTGTATAGCCAAAACTAAAACAATAACAATTTTGATGCGAAATACGTTCGGTCTAGCATTGATTAATTATTTAATAACATCAATGATAATAATAATAATAACTAATTACAATATTTAGTCGTGTTGCATTTATATATTATCTTTTTTAATTCTCGACGTTGTACAGTGAATAATATCTTAAAATATTATAATACCTATTAATAACTATAATATACATTGATTATCGTTGTGCGAAATTTTAAACGGAATTCGAATTTCGAATCGTCCTTCATCGTATAACATTATAATATCTCTCTATAACATGATTATTTTCATTATTCGAAAAATACCTAACGGTGGACGAAAAAAATTACGTATCTGTCTGAGGTATAATATAATACGTAATGCTCTAGCTCCTGTGCAACGAAACGATTATTTATACGACCGCTTAACACCCACGACCATTGTTGTGTTTGTGGGATTTTTCATCCATGAAACTAATCTAAGATACCACGATACTGCGTTTCGTGTAAGTTACGGTTATATTATTATTATAATAATCGTTTGCCGTCGCTCCTCATTGTGATCGAAACCTGATTTATACGTCTTTCTCGGTGCGCATAAATTATTATTATTATTATAGCGTATATTATATAGACTCGTACTTGTGTTACCACTTACCTATACCTTACCCAACTAATATATCATGATATTTTAATCCCACTACGTTTTGAAATGCTCGCGAGAATAGACCACACGCCGTCGTTACCGGGCGTGCGCGCAATGGTCAGGAAAAACGCACCAACATCAACCCTTTTGGTTAAATTATTATTATTATTATTATTTTTTCATCGTGTTTTTTACAAAGATCCCCGCGGGAGGGACACTGCATGGTGACGAAGGGATCGACAAAGAGATCTATTCAAATCGTCATACTTCACCTATGCCTATATTATGCGCGCTCTCGACATATTCTATACTTAACACAATGTACCGCAACATATACACACATTGCGCACAGGACGTCAGGATCTATCGATCATTGGACGCCACCCCTCGTTCTTACTATTATTATTGTTTAATCTACAACAATACGCACGCCGTTTTTATAAATATATTCACATGTAGCGCCATTATTATATTGTTGTCGCAGTGGAAATTTTTCGCGTGCAAACCTATCTCGACGAAGCGACGACAATGCGCATATACAATTTGGGCAAAATACAACACAATATGTTCATTATTATGTGCAGCCATAATCCTTTTTTTTCACGAGCAACATCTTCAGTATACGAAAATTTCCATTTCCGGTAACCGTTACTTTCAAGCCAACGTAGATGAAATAATAAAAACGAAAACGATATTCCGATAATAATAATATAATAATAATATTTGTATATTCGTTTCGCCGTGCGTTCGGATAATATTTTGACCGTTCACGTACGTTGCGTTGCCTATACGAAACGCATAATTAGGCGTAGTCATTTAAAATTGCAATATTCACAATAATCCTTAAACTTTTATTAAATCCTTACTAGGTTCTTAAACCTTTACAATAACAAAAACATTTTTATTTCGCTTTTATATTACTCGTATTCATTGGATTAAAATTTAATATTATAATAGTATTTTACTTGATGTCTCACACTAATCGCACTTAGGAAAATTCATATATTCAATTTTTGAATAAAAAAAAAACACGAACTACTCCTATTCGGTTGTTTTCGTAGTAGGTATAATATATTTTAAGAAATATACTAATTTCTACTTAATCTTTTAAAAATTAAACAAATAAAAGTACTAAAAATTTAAACTTAAATAATGTATCGTATAATATTATTTGTTATACACATTTAAGTTAGTTTCAAAACAATATAGTATTTGAATTAATGTTTGTTATAATATATTATGCGATTCATCTATACACGCGTGAATAGCACAATAAAATAGATAGTTGATTGTTTAATTGGCATTGACGAAACACATAGGATGAATATAATATTATAATATTTTAACACTGAATGTTTAAAATAAGCATACTTTTTATAAAATATGTATGTTCATATTATCGATAAAATATCGTTATAGTACGATAAATAATATTTCTAAGACAAATGGTACTCATTTGTTGTTAGATCAGCATTTTATTTTTTTATTTAACAGTTATATGCTACTGATTACTGATTAGTGATTAGTAAACAAAATAAACTATAAACGATTATCGCGTTTTCTACTAATTCATATAAATTAAAAATTAAACAGTACATAAAAAATAAGTACAAAGAATATTAAATTTGAACACATTTTATATAATATTACACTTTAGATTCGGCGGTTATATAGGTTGCCTATACGACGCTCCTAATATATTAAATATATTTTATTTGCAATAACTACACATAAAATGTGTATATGTAGCTGTATCATAAGGAACTTCATTAATTATTCTTTAAAAGGGGAAGTTTAATTAAACATTAAATTCAAAGTAACTCTTTTGTTTATAACGAATTCACTAAACAAATTTTGAAAATATTTTCCGTCGTCTGTAACATTAATAATATTGTTCTCCATTGATTAGGTTAGATTTATTTACTTCGTAAAACTCAATTTAATTACATATCAATGGCCTTGGATTAATTTTTTATAAATTCAGTCGACTACCTATTTTGATAAAGCAATAAATATGCTTATATGTACACTTTTGTGTACATTTTTTATACAAAAATGATAATCAAGTTTTTATATTAATATAATTCGTTCGTTTATTATAAATACTGTGAAACGAGATGAAATACTATTTTTAATATCTCTACAAAATGTTGAGTGCTGACTGATAACATATTTTCCTTATTTCTTTTGTGCCGCAATTACATGACGTTCAAGGCAGTAACATTGCACTTAGAAATGTCATGTATACAACGCTATAAATTCAAATTAGGATTGTGAAAAATAAGAAAAAATGCAGCTTATTTTTAAAACGTTTGTGAATAAAAAAATATTTAAAAAACACTTGGCAATTCTGTAGCGCTACAACACGTAGACTTTTTATGGAAAATAAGACTGCATTGGTGTGAATTACAGCGAATACCGAATACGACTAAATAGAATAATAATACTTATCGGGTTTTATAAGAATATATATTTTGTTATTCGTTTCTCTTGTTTAATGTCGATTTTTTTTTTAATATGGTTTGTGGTTGGCACGTTGCGTATCGCCGAAAATAAAAATAAAAATCGCGATATCTGTTATTGTCAATTCTCTATAGTCTATTGCGTTGTTATAATTACATTATGATTATGTTATTGAAAATTACGTAAGTATATAGATAATTAATTGTATACGATAATTTCTAATGATTTTTGATTATACGAGTATGATATTATAATATTATATACCTACTGAACAAAAATCAAAATTTTAGACGAATAATAACAATGTAATATACCTACTAATAGTTTAACCGATATAAAGGGTTTGGGACCTCGTTCGTCCCTAAATAAAATGCATAACGACTGCCCTGTAATGATGGTGGTCGAGGGGGAGTGAGCGAGAGAGTAATATTGCACCGTTCAATTTCATACCCCTCTCAGCGAGTGTGACCCGTTCGCGTGTGCGTTCCCTCCATCGATAGGAGGTATATGCGGGGACAGAGTATCAGGATAAATTGGGGGAAGGGACGCAGAGAATTCCGTCTTCATTAAACACCGGGTGCCCCAAAGCCCCAAGGACATTTTCATCAGAGAATAGCGCAATGACGAAATGTGGCGTAATCGCAGTTGTAGTGGGAGAAATCGGAAATGTTGAAGGGGAGGTGACGTTATATGGTTCAGCCGAACGGTGTTTCCCCTCGAATACCCGTGTATGTTCTCTGTCGTGTATTTTGTGCCATAAAAAAGTAAAGAACAACAATAATAATATTATTAAATTATTAGTCATATGCATAAGGTTAGCTTAGGCGAAGCAAATATTAGCAGCCGTAGACCAGATTTACAGATATTATATTATATCATTATATCCGAAATGCGTACCTATCACACCTTGTTGCTTGTTCATAATATGAATTTTAATTTGAAAAAGAAATAACGCAAATATAATAATATTATTCTATCGTTTTTATCATTTACTACATTTGCTACAGTCGTAGGTCCTACGCGGCGCTTCTTTGTTCTTTTCAGTATAACATAATATAATATCAAATAGCGGTTATGATGGTTAGAATCGAATTGGTTTTCTTCGCATTCCGCCTTCGCGTAGTTTAAAAAATGATATTTACTCTCGAAATGTTCATTTTTTTTACAAATTAAAAATCCCAATCGAGTAACATCGTAAAGTGTAACAATGCAGTAGAATATTAATATTATTATAAAGACCTGACCGCGGTGTCGGAATGTTTATATTATAATTGGTAACGTCGGAGAGTTTTCCTATCTCCTCGCGTTCCCTTGTCCGAATACAATATTATAATCTAAAAATATTACGTTTGTTTTACTCCGTGTTTGAAATTGATGGAATAATAAAATAATGCCAACTCTATCGTTCGATTTTTCGGAACGTTCGTTTCCCGTTCGCGTGATGCGATTTCAAGGCATTTTATTCCCGACGACCTTTCGTCCATCGCCGCTTACGTTTACGTGTTCTCGCTCACGTATACACGTAGAAACATTGTTAAATATTCAGTTGCAGTGTTGTTCGACGTCACTTCATCGTCGTAAATATAATAATATTATGTTGTACACGGAAACAATAATCGTGTTTTTTATATCGTTAGCGAACAAATTTTAAAAAAATCTACACATTTTGAGCAATAGGTATGGTAGTATTTTTTTTGTTATTATAATAATAGTTAATAGGCGAAGGCTAACAGCAGCTGTTTTTCAGTACAGGGCTAATAGCGTATATGTTATATAATATTATTATTTTATTACTGTAGGACCGTACAATGAACATCGTTGTATTGTGCGTACGAGATTTATTTAAAAATCCGTTTTTATGATGCAATTACCGCAACGGCGTTCAAGGTCGACGGTGGTAACCGTTAAACGCGGAATACTCGAGTAGAATATTTCCGTTTTCTCCGAGCAATTACGCGGAAAATGAATTTTCGTTTACGTTCGAGTCGGTTGAACGACGCATATAAAAATACACGATTAAATCGTCGCATAATATTATTATTTTAATATTCAACGCGTTGAACACAAATGTCGTCCGGGAGGACCAAAGGCTCCGGCGAATTTCTCGTCGCACACGCCGATCAACAGTCGAAGTGTGAAACGAAAGAGGTCTTATGAATATATATATTTAATATTATTCTCGTTTTCCATTGCCGTACGAGGGACTCTGTGGGCAGGTTATAATACTCTTTGGTTTTCGGACGTAACTATACGAAGTACCGACGGCGACTAGAATCTCGAGCGAGTGAGACAGAGAGAGAGATTGAGAGTGAGAGAGTGGTAGCGAATAAGAGAAAACCATGGATGGACGGTCGAGCGAAAGAGCGAGAACGAGAGACAAAATAGATAGATGCGGTGGCGTACGTGCCCGAGTGAGAAAGAGGTGCGGGTCAGAGAGAGAGTCGTATACAATGGTGTTTTTGTCTTGCGACTGTCGGCGGGAGGGGCGGTAGGTGTTGCGGGGCGGTGGTGGCGGTGATGTTGAGTAAACGAGCGCGCGCGCGCGCGCGTGTGTGTGTGTGTTTGATTGATGGGCGGGCGGGTCGCGGTGTGTGTATTATTTAGACCCTCGGGCCGCCAGCGCACACGGAGAGTAGGATTTTCGGTTGTGGCCCGTCTACGGTCGGCGGGGCGGCGGGTCGCGGTGTGTGCCCGCTAGGGGTCCCCCACTCTAACGCGAACACGTCGCCGTGGCCGCCGCGCGCCTGGTTGCCGCGCCGCCGCTCGCACCGTTGGCACCGTACGGCCGCGGCCGTGTCGGCGGCGCGGGGCGCGGGGTTTTCTTTGTTCGAACAGCTGATCGGCCGCGCTCGAGCCGGCCGGCCGGCGAACGAGCCAACCGCCGCCGCCGCTGCCGCAGCACAGTCGGTCCGCACACATCACACGCCACGGGAACGTCTCGTTCGTCAGTTGATTAACCGCCGCGGTCAGATTCGGTTCACTACCATAGCTGTACTCATATTATACTCTCGTTTTTGCCACACTAAGCGGTTATAAACGTCGTATTTTGCCGGGCGGCTTTCGCGAGATAGAAATTTACAAGTGTTTTGTTTTTTTTTTCTATATATCAATCCTTCGTTATCGAGGACTCGATAATAATAATTTATTGTATTGAATGATTTTCGTTTTACAATATATATTGATGTTTGATAATTGTTGTCGAATTCGTCGTCGTGTTATTGTTTATTGAGAAGATATTTTTTTTTTATCGTTTGCACAACGATCTAACGTTCTAATAATTGCATTGTTATTATTACTATTATAAAAAAACTGTTCGAAATTATTTTCCACAATTTATTCATAACGAAAACGAAACGCACCGATAAAATTGCGAAAAAAATGGAAGTCGTACCTCCGTATTACATACAACCGTCGTACCCGGTTCACTCTACTCTCGGTACTTAATTTTTTTTTTTTTTATCATACTATTTATTATAATAATTTAAAAATCTTTTTTTTTTTTTCTATCAATGAAACTTATTATTATTATTTATTTATTTTTTTACATTTTATTAAATATCGGTTTATTATTGTTGTGTACACAGGAATACTAAAACTGGAGGACATCGAGTCGGAAACAAGCGCATTTATGGCCTTACACCAACGACTCGAAGAAGAGTTGCGGGCTGCTAAACGGGCGCAACTCTCTTGCGGCGAAGTTTTGCTGCCGCCAGATTTACTCCGGCGGATAGCTCGCGACGTACTCAAAATGGCTGAAAGCGAACCCTGCGGTCTCAGGTAAATTTCTATTTTATTACCGATATCATTACGCGATTATCCCCTTTGTCTGCCGTCTTCACCATCAAACCGCATTAATAATATAATTGACATATTTTTTTTTTTTTTATGCTTTAAATAAACTAATCCGAGTTTCCGATTTTTTTTCTGTCCTCGTAGAGGATGCACCTTGTACCTGAATTTCGAAGGCGAATCGGAATGTCGGAAAATCGGTACAATCAAATGCGACACAAACACGGTGTCAACTTTTGAACTGTTTCTCACACTCAAACAAGACCCTAGAAATACTTGGTCGCTCATTCCACTGTTCATTAGGTGAGTTATTGTTACCGTTTTTTTTTTTTTTTTTATATTTATATATATAACAATTTTTATGTACTCCAATAAAATCTATACGAAAAAAAAAAATGTATTTTCGACCAATTTCCAGCTAACCGTACGGTTTTTTTTTCTTTTGCAATCCATAGGAATCTAACGAAAGGTGGTACCATAGTGATCGATCGCGAGTTCACCATAGAAAAACGGAAGCTGTATAGGTCTTTTTTAGAATAAGGAGCGCCGGATGTCCGGCGCCGCCGAACGCCAAATCCTCCACCTCCTTCTCATCATCAGTATCTCATCAAAACACCATCACCAACACAACCACCAACACTTCTACTATCACCACGATTAAAAATTCAAATTCAAACCGTACTGCCGCATGCAGTTGTACTGGCAGTACCATCCAAAACGCCACCGTCGATGCGAGTGAGAGAGAGCCAAGACTGATCCCTCCGGAACAGCCTGTGCGTTACATGACGGGAAACACGCGTGAAAATCAATATTAGCGAGCATCGTCGCCTCCGCCGATTATCCATCACCAAGTAACATTAAAACAAAACAATTTTTTTTTTTTTCTTATTCTTTTAAATTTATTATTATCAATAAAATATACATCAAAAATAATATAATATTATTATTATTGGTATTGTGAATGTGTGGAAGTGAATATTTATAAATATAATATGTGTGATTGTGCGTTTGTATAATATAAGTGTAACTATATGAAAAAAAAAAAAAAAAAAAAACATGACACATAAAATATTATGTTATGTGTATATTAATATACTATATACATATGTGAGCGTGAAAGTTTTTTTTTTTTTTCTTAAAAAAATTTAAATTGTGATCAGTTCTATATATATATATGTTAGTTTTTGTTCTCGTTATTATTTTTGTCGATACATTTATACATTGGATTATATATATAAATATATATATATATATATATATATATATGTCGTCAGATTATAATATTATATTAATAATTTTTTTTCCTTTTTTTTTATTTTATTTTTTTTTACCCATATAAATTCGTTGTTCTTAATCGGCTTTTCAATGAATATATTATATATATTTATATAGTATAAAAATTTAAGGTTATTTTATAGATTAGAGTTTATAGAGCATAGTTTATATATATATAAAAACTAAAATAATAAATCGTGTCGTATTAGGTGCAAAATAATTTTTTTATTAACATACGTATTTTTAAGTAACCGCGGTAGTGAGCGAGAAAGATAATATATTAATTATTATATCATAATAATATACATATGATGTATAAGTATGTAAAAATTTTTTTAGTTCAAACAAATATTTTTACCTATCGTGAAATTCAAAATACAAAAAAAAAATTTTAAAAATACTTACATATTATTTTTACTATTGAGTGTTTATGTTGCGTGTGTTCTCGAGACAGAGATGAAACTAAATTAGAATTAACACTAGATTTTAACCAATATTAACTTATTTAGGTTATAATTATTAAATCGCACCAAAAAAAAAATATATATATATATACCTAGTATATACACCTATATGTATAAATTGATAATAATTAATAACTAAAAACAATTGAAAAACCCAACTCAATAGGTGGTTTTTCTTAAATTTGTTTTGCCAAGATGTCTTTCATGTTCAAATATTTATATTAAAAAAACATTTATTTAAAAAAAAAGAATATTATGTTAACCTTAGCGTAAGTGTTCCTAACTGACATCACATACAAATAACTAATATATATATGCGCATATTCATATATTATCCATTAAAAATCTAAAAAAATAAAACCCCAGGAGCTTTTATTATTTTGTGTGTAAAATCTCACAAATGTGATTTAATTTTAGTAAGTTAATATATGTGTATATTTCTATATATCCATATATCGAACGGTATAAGATAATTTTTAATATATTTAAAGAGTAGTGTAGGTCTTTATAGAATTTTGCCTACGCAAATTAAATTATATTATAATATATAAATATATATTTTATTTAAATTTTTAAGAAAGTGCAGTCAAAGAAACTTTAATAATTGGCATTAAACCTAATCGTTTGTTTTTTATAATAATTTTTAATTTAAATAGGCTAGTGAAATACCTATGTATTGTGATAACGGATTTTAACCCATTTCCTTAAACGTTTACTCAAATTTCGTAGGCTTTAAGAGAGAGTGTGAATTTTTTTATATAATAGCCCATCTTCCCCAAAATTAATAATTTTAATTCTTTAAGAATATAATAACTCAAACCATTTGTAATATTTTTATTTTTATTTTTTTGACTACTGTAATAATGTATCTGATCTCAGTGGCACTACATATAAAGTGTAATCTTAACAGTATTTTTATTATTTTTTTTTTTTATAGTTAAGTTTACCTTTGAATTGTGTTAAAAACAATATAATAAAGTGCTACGCTAATCGAGTAGGTACATGAACTTACTCAAAAAAGCGTCGAAAGGTTTATATATTTTTGTTTATATATTATATATATAATATTATTATATTTTTTTTTTTTTTTTTGTTAATACGAAAATCCCTATTTTATTGTGGCACAACCTCACCACCACCACCCCTGGCCAGTCATATCACTTCATAGCAATTGTCAATTGTATTTACTTTTGTTATGTTGTAGATTATTGACAAACAAAAAATAATAATAATATTCATAATAATAATAATAATAATAATGCAAAATATAAGATTTGAAAAATAAAAAAAAAATATTTTGACAAAACTGTTATTATTTTTTTGGTCTCCTTCTTTTCTAACCTAACCTAACCTCCCGCCATCACTGGCGGTAATAATAATAAACGGCGTGTGATAAAACCACAACAATTATTATTGTTCAGGACTGAACACGCCGGAAGTATCTCAACCGATGAACATGGACGAGTGACGACCGGTAGATAGGTGAAAATGTAACAGCGAATTATTTTCTAACAATTTTATTTCTCTTTTTCTTCTGTTCTGAACAGCGGAATTGTGTCTAATAAAAAAAAATAAAAAATAAAAAAATCAAGCTCGTTTTGTTCGGTTTTCCGGCCAAAAATATATAAATTGACTTGACCCCATTTCCACGGACTCGGTCGTTGAATTCACGCTATACCGTAAAATATAATCAAACTCTAAACGGTAGGACGTCATCGTTTGGAAATATTCGATTATAATATTTCAAAGGCGAATCTAATAATAATTTTACGACACGAATGTCATCGACAAGTTATTAGTATATATTATTATATTAATTATACATTGCGATAGCGTTATTATAATGTTACGTGGGGATATAGTATTATAACAATACGAGACACTATATAGTTCGTGTGCATTACATTGTTTTTAGAATCGAGTCGCGTCGATCATATGTTTAAGTATTAATTTATTTACACCGTCGGAAATCTCGTACACGCGTTTGTATCTAATCTTATACGGTGTGTTCACTATCGAACAAAACGATAACGCGAATAATTCGCGTATGTAACTGGTAAATAGCGTTTTCCATCTGCCTGCACTCGTTTCACACTACTCGCGAACAGATGTTATAACACTATACTCGTGTAACCACTACGATAGTGTGAATGAAAATATCATTTTGGTGACTAGTTTTCTGAAACTTGGAATTTTATATATAACAAAAAAAAAAAAAAAGGTAGAAACGAATATGTAGCATATTGTAATATGTGTCGAGTTAATATTCAAGTTTTTCATGATGGAAAATTAGATATACGTGATCATATATAAAAAAAAAACATGAAAAAAATAGTAGTGAAAAGTTTTTAATGAGTTCTAGAAAAAGTACAAGTATATGAGAGATTTAAATTACATTGTTATGATTAATAATATTAATTAAATTTAAATTTGATTAAATTTTTGGGTGTGGATATTAAAGCGTCCCGGTTTGTGTGTCACAATTTTGTATAATATGGCGACCTACTCGTAGATAACATTTTCATTGCGGTATAATCACTACAAAAGTACAAACTATAAATGCACGTTTTGTTTTGTTTTTTTTTAAATTTTTTAGCATTATAAATTTATAAAACTAATTAATTAAACACCGAGTGAAAAACACAAATGCGAATACTTTTCGATTTTTATATTATCTTATCGTAATACCAGAAAATATATTTATTAAAATTATTCGTTACAACACCCGACACCGCCAAAAATGAAGGTGGGACTTTTCTGCACTGTGCAGAACATGGAATTTACATTAATAATGTTAAATTGCACTATTGATATCAAATAATTTCAACAAAAAGTGTACACGATCCGAGGCAGATGGAAAACGCTAACATTATAATAACGTACTCGCGGTGTCTCCGCGTACTTGGTGTGTGTTCACGGTGGGGGGGGGTCATGGGGTTTGAACCCCCCCCAAAAAAAAATAAAACCTATGAACATTTTACACTATAGTAGTTCGTACTCCGAAGTAGAAAAACTTCATATTTATTCCCCCCCTCATCCACTTTTGTGTACTTATTACAGAATTTTAGCTGAACCCCCTCCCCCCCCATAAAAAAATCCCGAGCATGACTCTGAAGGCGTACAATAATATAAACGTGCAATAATATTTATTTATTACAATGAATCTACGCAAAACGACGATGATTAGCACATACAACCAAAAGAATGAGAGATATAAAATAAATGAATAACGCGTAATAATTTTTAATTTTTTTTTTTTTTTTCCTACAAATCTCGTGCTACACGTGCGTACATCATGTATACAGTATACGGATGCGTTGGTCATATGGTTTGGATGTAAAATTATATATATATATATAATACGTATATCCATTATAATACACACACACACACACAATAATAAT
Organism: Eriosoma lanigerum; assembly: GCA_013282895.1. Taxonomy (NCBI): domain Eukaryota; kingdom Metazoa; phylum Arthropoda; class Insecta; order Hemiptera; family Aphididae; genus Eriosoma; species Eriosoma lanigerum. The sequence continues at coordinate 5,733,259 of CM023357.1, read as the reverse complement.
AATATAATAACTTGTTGGACGACCCGAAAAAAAACCTTTCTTCGAAACCTATTTTCCCACCACCTCCTCCGCGCGTCCTTCAAACATCTCCAGCGACCGCCGATACGTCGCCACCGTAATAATATTATTACGATACTGTGTCGGACGTCGTAACTTGCAAGTCGTACACAATAATATATAATAATATTTTCGATTCGGATGCATTTCAAACAATCGTTTTCGATAACAATATTCTCGGCCTCGTCGTTACCTACGAGATTATAATATTACCGCTCACGATTTTAACGAGATTATCTCTATTTGTCCGTTTGAAAACGACGCGTGTTTTACCGTGTTGCTAAATAATAGGTAGAAAAAAAATAATAATCGATTTTTTTACAATATTATACGTGTGGTGTCGTCGTGTCGTCAAACGACATTCGATTTTGTCGTATGGTTTTTTTTTTTTTTTCCTATTGCGTACGACGCCCACCGCTCATTATCTCGACCTTTTTCCGGAAACGTTTCCTAAGAAAACCGGTCCACGCCGGGATTCTGTATCGTAATAATATTAATAATATAATGGACGGCCGGCTAGCGCGTGCACGCACCGCTGACCGACACTGTACGAACGTGTCACGACCGGCCACGTTCGGTTTTCCGCCGGCAATCGCGTTTCGGTAATAATGGTATTTTTCTCTTCTCTTCTTCTACCTATTCACGTTTACGCGAGCAGCACGTTTATACGAGTACGAAAAAATTATGTTATTTTTCCATCGTCCCCAGAACAAAAACAAAAACAACAAAAAAACATAGTTTTTTTTTAAAATTATTTTATCAACAACCCGAGGTTATCAGGCTATCGCGTATGATGATTATCGTGTGGACGTCGTCGTCGTGTTTTTAAATTGTACAGTAGAATTTTTTTTTTTCTTTTTATTACTTCTGTATGACGTATATTTTCGTAGTAATATTATCGTAGATTGGACAATAAATCAACACAATAATAAAAAATTTTAAAATTAGAGTATACCTATTCAACTATCATCGTATTTTTAGAGGGCACCGTAACTTCGGCTCCGTGTTTTTTTAAATATTTTTGTTTTTAAACAAATTATAAGTAGTTAAATAACTAGTTTATTAAATAAATAATATAACTAGTTTTAAACTATTTTTTTAAAAAAAACATCGCTAAAGTTTGATTTCTTCAGAAAAATTTGGTAAAAAAGTAAATTTATCATTTTTCATCAATTTATTATTTAAGTAAATATTATTTATAAATAAATTAGTATAACAATGTGATACGTATATTATAATATAGATTAGCTATGTTATGCGTATGTAAAACCTTCTTATATACTTTTTCTTTAAACAACTAATTGGCTTTTACGGAAAAGTAAAACGAGGAATAAAAACGTTTTCATTTTTATGTCTCTCTGTAGCAATTTTATTACAATTAATAATGTATGTAATGTCACGTACACGTAAGTACGATCGTTTTTTTCGATCAACTAATATTGTCGTCGATTTTATCTCTGGGCAACGCTCGACTGCTCTAAACTTGTTGCATTAGCATATTACTATTTAATTCAATAAATTATAAAATTGTAATATATAAATCAATATCATACTAAAAATAATTCAATAATAAAATTGTTTAGTAAATATTTTTGTATATTTCACAGTATTTTTTATAAATATTTTTGTATTTAATTCCACCAAATTCACCATATTTTTTACGATCAATTCTATTATTTTATTTAGTTTTTAAATTTAACATAAAAATTTAATTTATGTATCTGCACTCTATGACTGTGCAGATAAAATAAACAAATTATTAATCATTTTTCCAACTATTTATTTTTAACTCATTTCAGTATTATAGATATTATCCCAAACACTCATTATTTTTAAATTAAGGTTACGAATATTATATTATATGAAATAATAAAATTTTAAGCAGAGCCTAAAATTACGTGTTTCTATGACTACAACACACTTTGTGTAATACGAAAAGTAAAATGTGTAGTACAGTATTTTCTTAGTTTTACTGTACCTATATTGTTAACAATATTTTTCACTAGTCATTCCATTTAAGTATATAAATATTCCAGAAAATATAGGTTGTTATCTTGGGGGGCAATGATAAGAGTAAAAAGTGTATGTGAGGATAAACAGAAGATTTTAGTGTAAGATTTGGTGTGAGACTGATGGTTTCAAAGTACTTTAGATCAAAAGTGCAAAAGAATAGTAGTTCTGAAGAGGACATAAAAAATAGCACAAAGTGTGTATGAATGAAGGGGAGGCGAGTATCGGGTGTTTTGTGTGACAAGAGGTTTGGTTAGATAAGATTGAAAGGTAGGTATTATAAGACAATAGTGAGACCAGACATGTTGTACAAATCAGAGTGCTGGACAATAAACAAAAAAAAAATGGAACAGAGGATGAGTGTAACGGAAATGAGAATGCTTATGGAAGTGTGAAGTAACTAGATCGGATAGAATAATAAATGAATATATAAGGGGAAGTTTTAGAGTTTCATTAATTGTGGGGAAAATGAGATCATGTTGTGTGATCCAGAGGTAGTAAGAATTGTTATGGAAATAAATGTAAAAGGTAGGATGAGGAGAGACTAATGAATAGATGGAATTGAGAGTGTGATATGAAGATATTTGGCGTGAATAGAGATGTAGACGATCGAAATCTATGGAGGTGTAGAATTGGGATAGTCGACCATGTATAGTTGGGAGGTAAGACGAAAAAGAATAATAATAATAATATGATATTTTTACGTGGAAGATACTACTCACGTAAGTTAATTATTAACAAGACGACTCGATCACGGGACCGTCCCCGTTCGCATTTGTATTATAATATTTCGTACGATTAAAATGTTAATAATAATATAATATAAATTAGGTCAGCCGTTTTGCGTAGGCGTGGGTACACAATAAATAGTACACGTACGAGACACGAGCGGTCAGCCATCTAGAATCGTCGTCGTTTAATTATTTTTCGCTTTCAACGCACCACTTTCCTCCATCGTTCAGGGGCGATTTTACTTCCAATTTTTACAAGTTCGACATTCTCCACGAACTAAGTGTTGATGTTTTACACGCACAATATTATATTATTTTTAAATCTTTGATGACTACTGCGTTGAAACGACATTGTGACCGCCGTCGTGATATTTTAATATTTCAATATGCTTCATATCGATTTATAGTTTATAAAAGCCCACGTGCGTCCGCGCGAACGATTTCATATAGAATATTTATAAATTAATGCGCTTTGGCCGCAAGCACCGTCATCGCACCTGAAGTCCTGAACGGCAATAATGTTGTATAATGTATATACGTTATCAATCGTGTTATTGTACAATATTGACGTGGTCTCGTGGATCTACGTCAACAAAATAATTACTATTGTATTATCAAATATTTATATTTAGAGATTAGGTCTTAGAGAAATTAATATTTGTATTAAAAAAACATGTAAATTAAACAAATTGGAAAAAAACCACTATGGATAATGTTATACTCTTCTAACATGTACAATAATGAGTAAATTTACTCTAAATACACTAAATAATACTATGCCAAAGGTAAATATTTCCTATATATTATATTAGTTATTAGTTAGACGAAGTAAATATTAAATATTTAAGATTTTAGTTAAATATTAAATTAACTTTAATGCTGGGTTGCATCAAACTTGTCAATATCTATTAATAAATTATTTAAATTATTGGTAAATTAAATATTGTTAACATGTGTTAAATTTACGAGTGTTACTCAGTCATTATTTACTACAACTATACATACATTTCTACACAACGATAAATAGCTCTGTAATTTAACTTGTGATAAAGTACATTTTTAACAACAATAACAACAGATAAAATTTTAAATCATAGCTTGTGCAACAGACTTTACAGACTTAATTTTAATTCCAGTTAAACGAGTTTATCTCCGTGTAAAATTTTGGTGCAACCCCACATAAATATTAAATAAATTCGATCATGCAGGTGTCATAATTTATAACCGAAAATACAAATAATAATATTAATTATTAGATATCGAATAATATTAATTACTATTATCAAATAGTATTAATTATTATTATGATTTATTAATTAATTAAATATGTCATTGTTGTAAAATATGATTGTTTAAGTTTTCGGAATTCGGTGACTACAATAATGAGATTTTCGGGAAGTCAGGGTCTTATCAGTTATTTATATTTTATAGTTATTATTGATAACATGCTATTAAATTAGATTTTAAATATATAAATACGTAAAACCCATGGGACAATGATAAAAGTGTGTATTAACCTTTCGCCCGTGCCTCCGTCAACGTACGAATAATCACGCACGTGCAAGTACTGTAGTTTAGTTTTGGTGTAAAATATAAATGAATACCCGAGGAAGCAATTACTATATATGTATAGTGTGTAGTGTGTACTATCTGACACGACGATTAAAAAACTAAAAAACGATGGAACGCCTAAAATAATAATAATTACCGTAATTTGGGTTTTTTTTGTACTTTCGTACGCCCCAAACCACATTTCGTGTAGTATTTTTATGTGTCATGTCAATAATGTAATAACATTATTACATTGTTTTAACACGTTTTTCGGTGGTCCTAATACGATGTATAATGTTGTTTTTATTGTCGAAAATGCCAAACACACGTTTTTTTTTTATTCATCAATATGAATAATGTTTTTTTTTTTTACTACTCCAAACGCAGGTTATTTAGGAGGTAACAAATAAAATAATAATATTATACAAGTTGCAATCGATATATTTTATTAGAATTAAATATAATATTATGTAAGTATTTCGTATTTTTAGTTCAATATAAAACATAAAAATACGAATATTATTTACAATATTAACATTATAACATTACTCTTACGTTCCGAACCAAAAATCCATTTATATAATCATATATTTATACAGCTAGTTAAAAATAAGCAAAAAACAAAATACAAACGAGGGTCGGACATACTACAGATGTACAAATACCATAGTAGGTATAATAAATAAAAATATATTGATATCATTATTATTATACAAACATTAAAAATAATATATATTAAAAAATCTACCTAGTTTTGAAATTGTAGTGCTTTAAATAGATCACAAATGAATGGTTCGTAATGAAGGTATGCTTTTTTAACTCAAAATACTCAAAGTACGTACTTATATAGTTGAAAAAAAAAAACGTACGATTTGTATTAATGTCTGTTGTCCTCTCTTTTTTTCCCCCAACTACCATGCCGCGACAGTGGGAGGGGGGGGGGACAATGAAATATTATGAGCTTAAGTCTAAACCACGATTTTATTATTTTTTTTTTTATTGCTCACGAACTGTGGAATGAGTTGGTTTTTAAACAAGACTAATTCCACGTTATCAATTAAATATTTTAACGACATGACCGCTTGAATCTACCGTAAACATTAGAATATTATATATCGGTTCGGGTTCCGGTGTCATCGTGCTCAAGACTTATTATTTTTTTCTCCGTCTCAAAAATTTAATGGACAAATACTTAGTGGAAGAAATATATATATAATAATAATAATATAGGTAATGTAATTTATTCTCAAAACCGCCGCCCACTCATTCTACGCGACCGTTAACGAGTCGAAATAACAAATTACACGCGGCACAGCGCACGTATCGACGCGAATAAAATCGCACTCGATACCGCGTTTATACATCATTACATACAATGTGTAACAAAGCGACAGTGTACGTTCTAAAATATTATTGTTTAACGATAATTAAATTTCTATTTTCTTTTTCTTTCATACGATACTGTCAGTTTGATCGTATTTCTATTTGTTTGACTCGCTGTATTATTATAGTCACCATCAGTATATCATAAATCTATAATACACTATCGTATACTGCACACAATCGTTTACAATACAAAGATTGCGATTATGCCAAAAGCCACTCTCATTAGTCTATAATGTTTATAGTACCAATGACAAATATGAAATGTCGCTAAATTATAATAAAAATATATAATGCGATCGCGGCGTGTGCATTAGTCGTCATGTGTCGATCGATGACCCGCCGCAGCTGCAGACTTATTTGAAATTCGTTTTTACGAACACGTTTGTCGCGTGTATATATTATTATTATTATGACGAAAAGAGCGGCGTGTGGTTAATTTTTTTCTAAAATATTGTCACGTCCGTTTTTTTCCCTTACCGATTGCAGCGGACGAATATAATTATTGTTCCCACTAGACGCGCGTATTGCGCATACAATATAATACCAACGCATACAGAGTGATCATAATTTTATGCTGCAATACTGGCGGGGAAATGAGAAATGCTACACAATGTTATTACCAGATTCAGTATTTCGGTAACACGATCGCTCTGTATTGTACCGTCGAGATTTATTTGGTTATAATATGTATGTAAATATTATAATGTTCCCTTGTGCCCGTTCATTACGTTATACACATAAGTAGTTTGAAGAATATCTTACGATCGTCTAAATCTAAAAGATAAATTCAAGAAAGTAAAAAAAAAATCTCCCAATATAATATTACGTATGAAATCGTCAATAACCAGGCGTCGTCGTGCCAGGTATAATTTTTTTTCCGACGATTTCTATATCGAATTTTTCCTTAATGTTATACGCTGATACGATCGTTGTCGCGTTAAATGTCGATCAGTCATTAGTGTAAATGTAATAATTTCTTATCTCTGCATTTAGAATTTGGAGTAGAGGCATAATAATAATATTTAGGTCCACTGTACTCGACGGCCTATTATATTTATTAATAATCGCTTGGAACGCCGTTCGGAGTACCGTTTTTTTTTTCTTCTTTTTTTTTTATCGTTTCGTCTGTGTATGTATATACTTTACGTCTTACGGTATAGTATTATGCAAGATAACTGCATTCGATACGAATAATATTACTATGATAGGTATACCGTTGTTACATAAACGACATTTGGAGAAAAACAAAGAAATCTGCCGGACGACGTTGCACGGTAAAAAAATCATAAAATAATTCGATCCTGTACAACGGTTTTCATAAGTTACTCGCGTTGATTTGTAATATTTATCATTTCACCCGATCAGACACATTTGTTAAAATTTGACCACCATAAAAAATTTGTAAAAAATATTATTTATAGTTTCGGTCTCTCGATTCATATATATATATAGTATCTATAAAAAAAAAAGAAAAGAAAAAAAACGTGAGCTTTGTATATTGCTGATTAGGCTTGCATGTTTTAATCTGTCAGGTTTAATTTGTAATAAAAAACCGTTTGCACTTTGTGTATTATGTTTACTTTATAGTTTATATTATTATTATAGCCTATATATAGGCTGTAAGACCGAGAGTTGTGTGTTTTCGATTACTCGTCGTCGGTGTATATTTGTCACGACGATCTCGTCATTGCTTCTGGTAGTAGTGCGACCGTTGCGGTTTGGTTCGTGCCGTTCCGTCGGTCTAAAGTCACGGTCAATGGATTCGTGCCAGAAAAAATAATAAATATAATAACCCTATCATCAGTTTTTCTACACGACAGCAGCTGTTATTGTGATTTCTTTGTGTGTAATTTTTCTCTTCGAACATAGAACATCCATCGATCCATCTATAAATTATTAAAAAATGTTTACTTAAAAAGTTCACGCTGTGATGTCTGCCGGACGTTTTCTTCGATGTTTGTTTAACGGCGTATATAGGCACCGCGTTTCGTCTTTTGTATTTAGATACACTGGATTGTATAGATACTGAGATTCTCGAAACACGCGGCGGTTACATCCTTTACCGTGTCACTGATAGAAATCATTTTCGCATGATACCCATCATGACCATTCATTCCACAAAAAAAGAAATAAAATTCGACCGAATATCGTCCGTTTCTTTGATGAAAATAATAATATTACGAATTTGTTGCAAAAACTTCCATCCCGTGTAATGTGTACACATATAGTACAACAATAATAAATAAAAATAACAATAACGATAATGGAACAATATCAGCAGGCAGGTTATATAGGAAACACCGAGTATTAAAAAACAATAAAATTGATATAGTAAATTAACTTTTAGTATCACTAAAAAACAAACATTCATATAGATTTTTTATCATCAAACATTTTACACAAAATGTAGATAATATAGTTTTTTAATCATTATTTTTTGTTTTATTTTCAATGTTGTTTGTATCGAAATGTTGGGCAGTGAACATAAAAAAAAAAAAAAAATTGAATAGTTGTAGCGAAAATGAAAATTCTAAGATGGATGTAGGGAGTAACTAGAATAAACAGGATAGAATAAGAAACGAATACATATGGGGAAGTGTAAGAGTTAATTGGGGGAAGGAAAGAATAATGGCTGAGATAGTTTGAACATGTTATGAGGAGATATGATTTAGAAACAGTGAGAATAATCTGAAAAAAAATGGTGAATAAAATATTATGGAATAAAGACTAATGTAAAGATAACTGGTTTGAATGGACAAGAGACAGTAGTTTGAGATCTATGGAGGCTAGTGTGGCTAATCCTATCTAGCTGAGAATGTAAGGAGTGATAGAAAAAAAAGAAAAATACAATTATTTATTTTTGTATACCCTTAACGAATAGTGGGTACCATTAATACCTGTACCATATACTATATATCAAGTAAATTGTTAAACTATAGAATGTTATACAAATGACTAAAATGAAAATAATATAAAACTAATTTTTTGGTTTATTTTATAGGTTTTATTTTTCAAGTTAAAATGAATCGATATGGTATAGATTACAATAGACAAACTTCGTCAGTTATTTGATATTATACACTACTTTATTATGTAGGTTTTACGGTTTTCAATACGGTTTTTATGAGTTTTCCGATGTTATTATCAACTTTGTTTCTACGATTCTATAACATTTTATTTTACACTTTAGACACGTTGTAAATATTATAATTTATAATATTATGTATATAACAAATACGTAACGAATAATGACTTAGGACAGACAACAGTTATAATATACAATATTAGCAAACGACATACCGAATTCGTAATTAAATATATTAAATGTCATAAAAGTGCAGTTTTTTACGTGTAGAAGCGTATTTAGAAATGTATAAGGGAGGGGTCAGATTTTTTTTAGAAGCTTTCATGAAACCGAACCCCCCTTACCGTTTTATAATATAAAAAAATTGAAAATAAACATGTTCTGTATACATTATAATGCAAAATCTAAAACAGGTGGCAAAATAATATTATTAATAGCAATTTAGTTTTTTTTTTTTTTGTCATGGGGGTTTAAACCCGTTCGACACCCCTCCCACCATAAATACGCCTCTGTATACGTGTGACGACACAGTGACTTATATAATTTGTAGTAATATTTCTTTGTAGAATATATAGAATCATTCATCAAACTTTTATTAAATATTTCATGTATGATGGCAAAAGGGACGCTCATAAAAATGTAGATTAGTAAGTAAATGTTTATATGTGTTATGTTTAAAAACTTAATGCGAAATATAGACTTTAAATTCTGTAGTTAAGTGAAAGTTTAAGTTAAAAGGATCATAATAAAATAACTAATAAGATATGTAACTATTATAAAACTATACACAGTGTACAGGATTTATATCTGTACAAAGTTACAGTGTTCAATGGAAGGTAAAGTGGTTCTTTGCAACAATGTAAACATTTAGTATATATATAAATAGTTTAGGTCAGCGCAAAATTTTGGAGTATGAAAAAGTAAAGTTATACATCAATATCACAATTAAAATAAACACTATTATTTTTGATTTATGCGGGTGTGTTTGGCATTCATACGCCAAATAGTATTTCATGTTATAACATACAGACAGAGTTATACAAAATAGTAATTATATGTAATAAATGTCACAAATCACAAATGGTGCAAATTTTTGTGTTAAAATTGTTTTTCAAGTGTGTAAAACCAAACTAAAATAAAAGCTTTAAGACTAACAACTGAAAGCAGAAAAGACATAATCATTGAATTGTATACCAAATAACACTGTAATGTAAGTGTTTTTGCACTGGTTTACTGTACCATATATAATTAGATAAAATTGTTTAGTTTTGTTGCAGTATCTTATATTGAGACAACAGAGTTACTACTATGTGCATGTTTATTCAAGCAACTAAATAGACAAAAAATTGCTTTGACTTGATATGTAACAGTGTGAATGCTTCATATAATTTGAAGGTTAAAAGTTAAGAGTTAAACTAATATATAATATAAGAATAATCGCCATAAAAATACAACGGTGTACCGTAAAAAGATCCGTTATCGTAGAAGTTTAGATAAGCGATAACCGTTATCGTCCTCTATTGCAAAATCCATGACAGCAGCGATCGTTTTCTCTTCCAATAGCTATTGGAGGAAACTTTATCCATTTCCATCAGGAAAACAGTAGGTCGAAAAATTTCGAAACCTTTTTTATAGTTCCGGGACGGAAAAGTAACTACGAATTGAGATCACGACAGAGCTCTCCAGAACACGGGGATTTAAATATATTAAAAAAACCGCTAAAACGGCCCCTGGAAGAAATGACACTGAAATATTATAAGTACATAGAGAGTACGAACTAAGATATTGTGGATTCCAGACGACCCATGTTTAAAATCATATCACGTTATAACACTTCAAATTGCTCCCGAGAACAGCAGCTGATTTATAGACGGATGGCGCCCTCTATATCCATCGTATAGTGACGGACCGTTAATGATTATTATTATATTTAATATAAAATCCTTTACCTCTATTTCAAATTAAATAATATATAATTATTACAAAAAAGAGATGGTCAGGGAATATAATTTCACATGTGTATTTATTTCATATAGTTTCAGAGGGCGCTCCGAGACTATAAATCAGCTGTTCTTGGGAGCACTTTGAATTGCCATATTATTTTGGCTTGTTGTGTATCCATACTATCTTATTTCGTGACAAAGACTAAAGATATATGTATTATTTATTAATTTATTATAATATGTTATTCGTTTATTACTTAAACAATATTTTATTCGGTATAATATTATCTATAATATGCTAGTGTATATAGTAGTGTAAACTGTGAATATTTATTTATCATTAAAACCGTTCATGTTTAAATATTATTTTATTGTGCTTATTAATTAATAGAATATTTATATATATATATAAAAAAATAAGTATATTTTAATGCTTTATCATAAATTTATTAAAAAAATTAAGATAAAATTAATGTGAAGTACCTAATATTATGTTTATTCATTTTTATTAGTATAACCATGTTTGTGTATAGGTACATGTTTTTTAATGTGTTAAACTGCTTATGCTATTTACGTACTAATTAGAAATTTAATATTTGAATATGTTATTATATATATTTTTTTTCAGTTTAGTTTCAGATGCAGTAGCAATAACACATTATAATTTATAATGATAGCTACAGATGTCATCGTCGTTGTGATTGGAAAAGATAGCGATTATGTTGCGTATACATAATTATACTTATACATTTGTTTTTTTATCCATGATTCCGTGACTTCAAATCGAAATATTATGAGTATTAAAGTAACTTCGGTAAATAAGATGTAATTTACTATTATTATTAAAAATAATACCGATAACATCGTCTACGAATATCCACCTCGTTGGCTTTTCGAGACCAAGATAGAATTATAGGAGTGTTTGTAAATACTTATTCGCATTTATAATGATACGTATTGTGTATATTAAACAAATAAATGATAACATAGTACACGTCACGATCGGTGTTTATATGATTCCTAACAACCTGATGATTGGTCATTGTCGGAGGATGGGAATAATCAATTGAGTTGAAATGTTTATGATTCGCATCCACCGCTGCATTACTATTATAAATGTATAAATGTATAAATGTGGTTCAATGTACGTATTATTATTATTATTATCATTATTCATTGTACACCATTACTAATGTAAAAACTAAAAAAACATTTGGTAAACAATACGACAGGATTCTTGGAAATACGGTTATTTCTTTTATTCTCAAAAGTTGACGTTATCACGTTTGAATGTTTCTTTCGAACTTGAAAAAAAAAAATGTTTTTAGATTGCATAAAATATAACAATATTATTAATTATTATACTATGTGGTGGGTGACTGACTTATATCGTATAGGACTGTACAATATCGACCATATCACTAGATACACATATTTTTTTATATAACCTAACCCTAACCTACACCAGGAAACAATATTATTATCGATCGTGTTGCATCACTATATTATCATCGTATAAATCGTAAAAAATAACATAATTTATATAATATTAGCCTGACTAGGGGGTTAGAACAGAGGTAAGTTTTTGACTCACGACACACTTGAATATTTTCTAAAAATCTGGAGACATCCAGATATAATAGTATAATACTATTATATAAATCACTATATTTTATTCATATATTTTAAAATGTTTTTTAAATTGTATTTTAAATATTTTCACGGCACCCTGGTTGGGAACCTCTTGGTTATAGGCCAATATCAGAGAATAATAATATTCTTATAGCTACATAAATTAGTTATTTACTTGTTAATTATTATATTCACTGTTCAGACAAATTATTGCACGAGACAATAATTCTCGTTGATATTTGCGAGTTCTGTATTATAGTGTTTGTTGTTCTATCTTCTATACTTGGTTCCTCGAGGGACCATGTTATTCTGCAGACAAAACTCTACACACAAACCTCGCCTTAGTGTCCAGTGATTCCCCACCAAAATTCACAATCCCTAGTGAGCTGTATGCAAAGAATCAGCATTGTTTTTTGTGAAATAGAAATACATAGAGCAAGTATCTATGTTATTTTGTTACGTAAATTGTATAATAGTGTTTATAATATTGTAATTAAAAAATAGATATTTTTACTTTTTAGTCATATTTTGTAAAATAATTTTCAAAAATAATATTAAAAATTTGAAATTATTATAGTACGATAATAATAATCCAAACTTTCTAATTAATAGAAGACAGCGTAGGCAAACGATATTTCATAATATTTGTATACCTGGATTTGTACTGGATTACAATAGACTAGTAATGGATTCTACGTATAGTACCCTTAATAATTAACGTTACATTAATATCAGTATACATTTACTTCTTATCAATTATAGAAGAAAATATAAACTGCTGTAACGTTGAGTTTTTTAAAAATATTTTGAGTTGATAGAACAAATAATAGGTAGGTAGAAACTAGAAGGTTAATAATTTATTTTTGTTTTAAATACATAATATAAACAAAAAGTTAATCATTTTCGATAATATACAGCTATACATACAGGTAAAATATTATGCGACATTTTTCAAGTAATATATCAATAGATCGCTTTTAAAGGTTTTAAAGTAGGTAGTCACTTCTTAAAACCATATTGTGTACCTCTTAATTTAAATTTTTTTGACCTATGTTTATTTTTAATTTATATGCGTTGTCACATTAATAATAATGCATGTTCGTGTAGGTGTTTGACATTTACTCGAAAATTCATAAGATTTCACTCCTAAAGAATAAATTTTATATTTGACGTATTCCCGGATATGGAAATTTATAGAAAACAAATACATCAAAATTATTGATGAAATGCTGAAGATACTATTATGTTGTTTATGATCTTGGGTTGCAATTATTTCTTGACATTTCTGGTTTTTAATAGACTTTGTTTCCCTCTGTATAAAAGAGAACGGCGCCGACGGACTTCTATATTGCTTATCTCTTTTATATGGCGACACAGCGATGGTTGATATTATTATTGTAATATCGTTTTTATGTGTTGTTTCGTGTTTGGGTTTTATTTGCTACGACGACCGTTTTGTTTGTTTCGCAATGGCCGACGACGCCCGTTAACCCGACTTTTTGTACTTACACACACACACACACATACACAAAATGAAATATATAATAATATATTATGTACTTATGACATGTATTATGTACAATGTTTCATTGTTGAGACAAAGACAAAATATGAATCCTTTGGCCGTAAGCGAAAAGGATTTACGATTGTTTTCCGCGATTGTAAAAAAATAAAATAGAAACGTCAATATTTTCCGAGTAAATCTGTCGGACATTTTATTATATTAATATATTATTTACATTATAAAATACGAACCATCGCAAATCAATATAAGAGATATTATAATAATATTCGTTGGTAATAAATTGCCCGGACGGACACATATAGTGTGTTTAGAGTGGGTGCCATAATATGTATAATCATAATGTGCGTTATATAACAAAATGGACAAGACAATGAAACAATTTTGTCGATAGATAAAGTTAAATTAACTATATTTCAGTTGAACGTTACATAACGAAAAATAATTTAGTTGTATAAATTTTAAGTTAAAATCATAGTTAAAATGTAAAAGTAGTTTGGCCATAGTTAAAATGCAAACAATTGTTAAATTTAGTCGTAATTTTTGTTGATTACATAGATCACGCGACCACCATAATACTAAATAGGTACGTCGTACGTATATTGTACTTGAAATGTCAAAATAATATTGAATTCTAAATAAAAGGTTAGGTTAGGTTAGGTTAACACACTAATAACAAGAATTAGAGCTTGGTTAGTTTTAGTCATAATTTATTAGTATCTAATGAAAAAAATAAAATTTTACATTGCTAGAAGAGCAAAAACGTTTGTGGAACAAAAATAACTAAGTATAGTTGTGCACTTGTACATTAATATTAATTGATAAAACGAATAGTCACACAATTACGTACCTACCAAACAGTAATATTTTCGTTTCCATACGGCGCGGTGGTGACGACCACACCCGTTGTGTTATAAATAAAAAAGGTTGTTCGGAGGGATTTTTATGCATTTTACATATAATACAATGGATGTTTTTTAAAAATTGTATTATCAGGCTATAACGTTTGAATTCAACATTTATTCTAGGAGATCTGAATCGTTATCGTTTGTTTTTTCTCATTCATCAGTCTTTTGCAGAATATTAATAATTATTAATTCACAAGGTTTATCGAAAAATTCGATCGTGATTATAAGGCTCGGAGGGCCACACGATGCGATTTTTCCGCGTGCGATTCCGCATGTAACAAGAACCAATTGTCATAAATAAAATCGTACACACGACGCGAAATTGTCGTAAACGGCCGCTACCTGTTGCAACATGCTGCGAAAATTTTGTATCGCCGTATCTGGACATGATTGAAAATAACATTATTTCAAATTGAGCCGACCACACGGTTCGGTATTCCGCATGCGATATTTATTTACTTGTTTTTAATTTTTCAACTTTTAAAAATGTTTGATTACGAAAAAATGATTGTCAGTATACACATAGGCTTATATGTATTTCATATACATATTATGAATTTTCTGAAAAACCTTTCCCGTCAATATAAATAATTTGCTTAGTTAAATGAGGACGCAACATTTCTAACATCGAAATATGTTATGGACATCCGGTAAAATTCGAAAAAATTTTCAGGGTGTATCCAATATCTCCTATTTATCAAACCGGGTTCATCTAATTCCGCGTCACAAATAATATTGAGAATTATGACTGTACTTAGAACAAGCAGAAAGCAGACTGTGTTAAGTCGGGTAATTGATATTTTGATTTTTTAAATATTATTTATTATTTATATCCATTTTTCTATAAAAATAAATAAGTTTGATTTGCCGCATGCGACTGCGACGCATCGTGTGGTCACATCGTTTATTGCGGAATTGCCGCATGCGGAAAAATTGCATCGTGTTTCCCGAGCCTAAAATACAGTCGGATTATGTAGAAGCGAATAAAAATTTTAATGAAATGTTGTTGAATTCCGCTAACTCGAATATGTTTTTCCTATCTAAATAATTCGTGAAAAACAGAAATCGGTTGTCAAAAGATTCTTTTACACGACACTGTTCCATTGTATTATAGTATCAGGTATAATATAACGTCCTAAAAATACATAAGCACGACTTAAAGGCTCCATCGACGTGCGCATATTTTAACGTATATTATTGTATTCTTATCAAACGAACAATAAACAAAATATTTTATTGCCGTTGCAGATTGTGTGCTCTCCGGCCATAAAATTCACTTAAGGTCCACGCCGTTCGCGTATGGTAGGTACTGTATTATAGTGTATAAATTTTATATTTTTATTGCGAGCACAACATAATATACACACATACAACAATAACAATGCAACCATTTATGATGTGCCTCATGCAGTTAGCGCTGTGCGTGCGTGCGAACACGCTGCAGCGGGGTGAAATTTGTCTTGGGGAGAATTTTTAAACGCGATTTATATCATACACGTTATTGTTTTTATAGTTAAACCGCCCGTGTAAAAATAATAGTAGTTGTACAAGCAACGACGATGATAATAATATATTAATATACGCATCCAAAGATTGAAAATTTAATGCGGTTTCCTCCTGACATTGTAAAATGGTTATGGACGAGGGCTCTGTTTTCGGACATAATATTACGTTTATTCTGCCGCGGTCATTGTATTTTGTATATTACTGAATTGTATTTTTATTATACCCTAAAAATATATCGAATATAAAATTCCATCGGTTAGATTGTTAAAATACAGTATAGTGCAATAATATATTATTCTATTATATATAAGAATTAGAACATTAATAATTTCGGTTGCCTATATTGTAATAAGATAATATGTGATGTGCATACTATTTATGAACAATGTTACAAATTGATAATAATAATATAATATATAATAGTAAAAATAAAAAACGCGTGTTAAATCAAATACTCACAATATGTAAGTACCTATGATGTCTCGGTATAATAATATAGTGGATTAATGGGTATGTTGGTAAGATCGTTATTAAACATTGTACATTTTTGTAATTTTGTACATCACAAGTCGTATAGGTACTATATAAATTTGGGTTCAGGCGGACTATTTTAGTGTGACGAAAACAAATGTGTGGTTTGAGGGATAAAAACACGTGACGTCGTTATTTTTTCTCTGTGCTCGGCCTTTGTCATAAAATGCACATAATCCACACATGGCGTTTTATAGTTTTATTGCTACGATAACCCAGCTTAGGGGTAATCAAACAATTATTATTTTTTTGAGTACTCCCCTCGCCCATAGGTTCCAATGACGGTAAGTCCATGCACACATAAGTGTGCATTAATAATAATAATGTATTTTCTGCATTATTCAATGATTTAGCATTTTATTTTTTATTTTTTACAAATATAATTAATATAATACAAATACAAATGATTTGTTTCACGTGAAAAATGTATATTTCAAACATTCGCACGAATAGTTTAATAACAAAGCCAAAATCACGCAATACAAAAGTTTACCGGATTCCGGGCTAAAAGTTTTATGTTATGCTCGTCGCTCGGCGTGTATTCAGAAAAATAGCTTTCTACAATTATTATTGTAATATATCTGTATAGGTATATGTATGGAGAAAAAATAATCATTGAACTAACCTTCAAAGACAATCAAATAAAGTTCTACGCATTTTTCAAATTGCTTTTTTTTAATTAAGAAATGATATACAGTATGAGTTCATATAATAATATATGTTATATAAAACAAACGTTAAATATATTTTACTTTTTACATGAATATTACTTTTACGTGCGGAAATGAACAAATATTAAAATATTTATACAAAAAAAGAACACTATTTTCTTTTAATACCTAATACTTGAAATAAAATACAAAATGCATTTTATTGTTTATTATAATGTTATGGTACACATAGGTAATAATAATAGTTATAATCGCATAATACCATCGTTATTTATTTAATTTTACTTTATTTTTTTAAGCCACAAAAATTATTCATACTATATAATCGTTTGATTATCTCTAAAATACACGAAACCTACCTGTGTATTTTACCTGTTAATTTAAGAACCTTCGCAATTAAAAGTAATTCGTCACGACCACCAAGGAATATCATTATAATATGGTGCATGTATAATATTATATACAGGATGATTAGAATATTGTGTATTGTGTTACAAAAATAATGCGGAGATAACACGAAAACTTATATAATTCTCACTCTGTGAAATTCTGATTACTCTGTATATTATTACTGTGCATTAAACTTAATTTTATATTCGAATAGATTGTTTAAAACATCTCATGATTATTTCACATTAAATATTAAGTAAGGTACCTATAATAGTATTCACTAGTAAATAAAATGTGAAAGTTTACCTGCTTCGTTTGACGAAATATGACAAATATACCTAGATATATATTATATAATATATCAAAAAGCTACTCTAAATTGCGTAATAAAAATGGAAATGATATATGTAATAAAATCAAATAAATAAAAGTTGTAAAAAGACGACTTTTTTCGATATTTTTTTGTATTTATGCCAAGTTTTAAGTCTAAATTAGTTTTTCAGACCACATAGAGCTGTAAAATATTATAATCTAATAATAGTGTTTTAATGTGTTTAGGTATAGAACATTATCATACTTAGATATAGTACATACATATTATATTTATAATAGTGGTATGACATTATATAAATTTTAGGATATTTATCACTTACATATGAAATTACATTTTGGACGATAGAGTTAATTAAAGAAACGTCTGGAAACTTGGTAGGTATCAATAAGTTGGCCGCTTAAAAATCAGCGATATGTATCAATATATGTATAGGAATACATTATTGATTGAGCATATAAGAGAGTGAAGACAGATAAATGACTAAATAACTGAATTAATGTATCCACAATCGCTTATTTTTAAACTAGTAAAAATAATTAAATTCTCAATTTCTCCTTTTTTTATAGTTAGTAAAATATTGTATTGCTTTGATTGTTTTCATTTATTTAAAACGAGATAAATGTATACATTTTTATTAATAATTCTATTAGGTATAATATAATTATATTTCATTATATAATAACTATTATGTTTATAACACTATTGCATAGATGGCCTCAAAGTTGCTGGTTTTCCTTGAATGAAATCGAAAATATGATTTATTTTTTATAGATCGTCGAAAAGAGAGAAAAATAAAATGATCAAATATAGGTATTTAATTTCATCACTATAAGAAGAACGTATAGTGAAACATGTTTACAACATATTTTTATACAATACTTTACATATTACATATTGTGTCAAATCAATTGTATAAAAAAAATGTAATTCTATAATTACATCATTAATTTTACTTCAAACAAATTTAAATATATTTATTTCTAACATTGTTTTCCGTATAAACTATAAATGTATATATTTAATTATGTTTCCTGAATATATTATAATAGTAATATAAACTTTAAAATCATTAGATATATATATATAAAAAAAAAAAAAAAACGTTTTCTTTGATTAGCTATTTTTTTTACAAGGTTACCATAAGTTATAACCTACTACTACTACTGCATATTCAATTTTAAGTATTTAAAAATCGATACTCCAAACCACCCAGACCTTATAACAGATATTATATGGAAACGAAACTATCATCCCATGATCACGATAAAACAAACTCGTTTTAATTATCGTCCGTTACATAATATGCCCCTCCCGAATGCGGATATATTATAATTATCATAGTGCCACATATTATTCGTATAAATATTAATAATATTTGTGAATGCCGTTGTTAATGTTTTTTATTTGTTCAAGTCGTACAATTTTTACTGGATTGTTATGTATTTTTTTTTTTGGAAATGTCTAAATGGCCATATTGCATCGTACTTTTATGTAGTATTTATAGTACGTCGTATCGTTAAAATCATAATTATTATTGTTTTGTTCAATATTATTGTATATTGGAACGATTAAGTCTTTTTCGTGTAATAATCAGATATCGGGGAAGGGGATTCCTCCGGACAGGTTTAATAAAAAGAAAAAGGAAAAAAAAAAAAAATTTAGTTAACTTGGGCTTACAATACTTTTCTTTGAAAATACGAGTATACGTATACGTATTGTAGTACTTAATGATTGTGTACGGTTAAGAGACGTAAACCAGTTTGTGTTACTTTCCACAGCGGAGCCACACGATGTTATATGATGACGGTCATCTGGGCGCAGCCCCGCGAGACCGGTTCTCGGGCGTTATTTTTTCTTCTGCTATAGAAGCCGTTGCCAAATTTCAATACTAAAAGCAAATCAAAATAGTGTAAAACGTTGCCGAGTACAATCGTTGTGCTACCGCGATTTAGTGTTTGTCGAAATCTGTTATCTATACACATATTATACACATGTTATATTGAATTGTTGATAACAAAAACGAAATGAACGTGAAAATTAAAACTCGCACGTACATAAAAAAAAAAAAAACAGAGGTGCGATAGCCAATATTTGTTCTCTTGCCGTACACAGTAGGTGTACCTACTCGTAGTATTTTTTTAAAAAAGAAACTCTTTGATGCAAAAATAATCGACCGTTAGTGCTACTTGTACTTTGGTAATTGTTGTGTCCTCAGTACTCAGTCATCGCGTTCGGTATTATATTATAATATATCTGCAAATATTGTGAAATTAAATTTCGGAAGTTAGACCGAATCATAAATACCCATATACCGTATTTTACGTGGTTTATGTGTAACGTATATAATAATTTCTTGCGAATTTTCTATTGTTCGCTATTGTACTCCTCGGTCACTCACAATTTCGTTTTTCTCAACGCGATACTGTGAGACCGACGTGATTTTAAAATATACGCTTTTTCCCCACCGTTCTCAAGTGTGTTCCATTCTATTGTTTCAATACCTTTATTTCTTATATCGTACTTAAAATACGGAGTTGGTTATGAAGTTATGACATAAATAATAAATACATACCTACAGAATATTATACATTATGTCGTATATTTCATAATTGGCTACCTAATCGTGTTGTGTTTCGGCGCAGTACTTACAAGTTACAATCGTATGTTGCATTTTATATAGTTATCCACATTATTCTTTTGTTAGATTATTAATTCCAATGTCGATAAAATGACTACGATAACTCTTCGATAATGGTCTACATTGAGAGTAGGTATTATATTTATTTCAAATATAAATAAAAACAAATTAATACGTAGGTATAATTTTGTTGTTATAGATGACACTTCACTAAAATAAAACTCAGAAAGAATCCCGAGAATGTTAATCTCTTTAAATTCGGTAACGTGTGCAATTGTCAAAACAATGTCTCAAACGCCACAATTTAAATTTTGCGTGGCTCTGATTTTGTTATACATTCCAGCAAAATATGCGGGTATAGGGTCTCCTTAAGAATATTATGTAAAATGTAAACAACGAAACGTGTTTTGAGTCTTGTGATGCGTGGTTATGAGTTATAACAGAGAAATCGGGAAATGAACGGGTCGGTGGAATTGTATTGTATTTATATTTATAAATCCTATATAATATTATAATATATTATTATACATTTATACACACACACTAATCTCAAGTATAATGTATGTAGTATGTTAATTTTAAGGAAAGCCTTGGTTTGACATTGACAATTTATTTTTGGAAATTTAAAGAGCTATAGGAACGCATACTGAATTTGAATTAATTGCCTACACAGTTGTAGATAATAATATAAACTATTAAAGTTTTAACAATAACAGACACAATGGATTTTCTTTTAAATTTTTACTCATATTTGGACAATAAATGAAATTATTTATTTGATTAGTATTTAATTTTTTTTGCTAAATCGAACATAACACAATTGATACAACATAAACGTTGATTATATTTCTGATATAAATAACATAATTATGAAAAGAATATCTTAAATATTATAATAATTATTTTTCATATAATGGATATTTTTTATTTATCTAAAAATACGAATTTAAAGTCCTATTACAATTAATATATAGTATACTGTTCATATCTGTCTATGATTTGAACTCTAAACTTTCCGGCTCACTCCAACTTTAAGACTGCAACCAATTTTATTGTGTTTGTTTAATAATCGTCCACCAATGATTTTGTAATTAAGTAATATATTATAAAATCAACAGTCGTACACATATACATGTATTTTACTGTCGCCCGTCGGTATAAAACATTTACAAATTGTTAATAGATAATAGGTATAATGTATTATATGCGATGTTTAATATAATATGTTATTGATTTAATTTGAATCTAAACTCGTAAGATTTGTATTATATTTATTTCTCATTGCCAATGTATTTATAATAAATTTCAAATTGTTTAAATTAATAATTTCAGCAATGAATGCTCCAAAAAAATTGTGTGTTTTTATAATATAATATATTGCTTTTTAAAACTGTTGACCAAGAACTAATAGTAAATATTTGAAGTGGGATAAACAGAGTTTAAATGTTTAATAACAATTTTTATAGATTTAAAATGAAATAAAAATCAATTTTGTTTCCTATTATGAATAGCGATCCTCGTAGTATATCGAATTACGTGCTAAGTGCTGATTGCTGTGTGATTATTTGACTAGGATCATGGTGAAACTTGTTTTGAGATTAAAAAACCACGTTGCTCAATAATTTTTTCTTTGCTGTACATATATAGTTGTTTTTTTTATTTTTAATAATGTTTAATATATAGTTAGGTACCTACTGTATAATTATTTATTTAAACAGTAATAATTGTAAAATAAAAACGATTCTGATAAAACGTGTACAGTGTGTTTGTAAGTTGTAGAGTATAAGTAGGTATACGTACCTATATAGAACAGTATCAAACTTCGCACAGAGACCGAAAAAATAACGTTCCCAAACGAATCGTTTAATTTGTATAATATAGAAGTTATAGAATAATATATCACTATAATATGATGAGAATATTCTATTACAAAATCAATAGAAATAATAAAATAATAATGAAAACGTTAATTAATAATTAACACAATTTTCGTAACAGAAAATTTTGATAACTATATTATAATATTATATATATATTTAAATTATTATATATTATGAATTATAATAATTACTAATTAATATAATATATATAATGATTTTATTTTTTTGATACTCAATAATATCTAAACATTTTATGATTAATTTTATAAGTGAAGCGAAGGTCAAGACCTCGGCACCTCGCATGAAACAAATGCTTTGATATTCGATTCCGATTCTAAGAAAGTTTATTAGTTTATTTAATCGATTTATTGGCCAAATTTATTAATTGAACTCGAGAAAAGTATATAAAGCGCGTGTTCATGACTATATTGTTCTCGTACACGCTATTACATATTAAAATATTATATTATAGTCATATACTCACATTGGTTATAATATTGTATATTATGTAACAATATCTAACCGAAACCCATTTAAGAACGCCAAAATCGTTTTCGCGTGTTTCTTATTCACATATCACATTCATTCTTGAACAGGACATGTTAACACAAATTATGATATACATAATATAACATAATGGATTAATTATTATAATTTATAATAATTGTATGTTTTGCAAAAACTCTAGTGAAACTAAATCATATGCATATTGAATATAATTAAATACGAAAAATGTGTCTGAATCGAGCGTCATTTGACGAACTAATTATGTCTTATTTAAATATTCTTTCCCGAATTTTTTTTACACAATATATTTTAACATGTAATATCTATAACGTTGACTCAGTATTTTCGGTGCCGCGTAATACTGTAGTACCGATTATAGGACGCGGTTAAGTCAATTTAAAATTTGATCTGATTAAATATGATCGTTTGTTCGAAATATAAAATTATAAATTAAAACCTAGAATGTATAGTGCAGGCACCTACCCATAAAGTATAAAACATATTGTTTATACAAATTAACAATATATAACATCAACGATTAATTTGAGTATTGAAGACAATGTGGTAACAAGTTATAATACGAGTCATATTAAGTATTGTTATTTTTTACTGCAATTGATCACATTAATATAGGTATATTTACAAATGTATAGGATATTAATAAAAAAAATCTAAAAATACTAAAAGAGAATAGCGTGTGGGTAAATAAAATATCTTGTTTATTAAAAAGTAACAGATTTTTACACATTTTATGTCATCACTGTATTATATTTTTGCTTAAAAACCATCCGTATGTAATACACTAAACCCTGCGGTATCACGACGGAAATTTAGTATCGCCTTATTGAGTATTAATAATTAAATTTGATAAATATCGATTACATTTTGGATAAATAACTAATTATTACTAATTTAATTGTTATAAAAATATTTCCACGTCTGTTAGATTCATAAACATTAGTACATTATCTATAATAAATTATATATTGTGTTCATTATTACAATAATTTAGTAATATTGTTATAAAATTGATAATATTATATAAGTAATAAGCATACAGTACATCATCAATAGTCAATAGTACGATACTGAAAACCAGCGACACGTGAAAATTTAAACGCGACATTTCTATAAACCATTTAACCATACACTGCAATAATTGAAGTATCGTGTCATACATTTGTGCCTAATATACGTCATTATAATATTGTGTAAAGCGATTATATTATAGGTATAATATAGTAACTATATGTGATTGGATTATTATAGATAACCATCGATATTAATATTAGAATCATCTTAGCGAGTTCGCTTTACTCTATTGACAACATTTTAAAATGTTAAATATTTTATCGGCTTCCGTGTCGTTAAATTTATCATTTTTTTTCTCTTTTATCTAGGTACAAGGTACTAATGTACTATAATCAATAAATATGGGAAATAGATATTTTATATACATATTGTCAACCTAAAAATAGTTACAACATAAGAGTAGTAGTAATAATTATTTTTTATGGGATATATTTATTTTTTTATGCAATTTGTAAGTTTGTTGTATAATAAATAAATTATAGAAATTAATAAATATTAAATATTACCAATTTACTATTACCTAAGTATAGAAATGGTATGTATCATAATCACGTTAATATTAAGCATGTTAAAAAGTCTTTATGAATAATTAAAAAAAATATTAATCGGTTATGAATAATTTATTATAATTCATAATAACGATTAAATTATCACACCAATAATCACGGTGTTTAAAGATAAATAAGACAAATTAAATTTATCAAACTTCTGATTAAATCTAGTGTATACGTCATACAACAATATTATACTTTTTGTATATTCGAATTTGTTGTTATAAAAATAAATATATGACATCCCGTTTTGGTTGGTTAATTTATAAAATTTAATTTTTCATTTTCGTCGTTAAAACATAAGTTACGTTACTTATAAACTGGAATAAACCAATTGTTGGATATTTCAATATTTGATAATCCGAGCATTGCTACGACGACTATGTTATGCGGAATACGAATTATTGTTCTTATTGTTGAAAAATAGGTAATATAAGATAAATTAATAAGTGTCAATAATCCGTGCGTTCCTTAAATCATCATATGATGATACCGGTGGTATCGGTGTTGCTTTTTTTTCTATCCGAAAATCTCTGATTGCTTTTAAGATGGCTTTATCACTCAACTTGTTTCCGAGTATGTTGATGAGATGTGATGGACTAGATATGGTTGTTATTTCATTTGTTTTATAGCGATAACATTTATATATCGATATACCCAACGAAAAAGGTAGTAATTCCATTTTGTCAATTGTTTAGGAGGAGCAAAACAAAATTCCAAGTTAATTTCTTATTCTATTTTTTTTTTTATTTTAATATTATTTTATTGGATAGATAGAAATATGATCATTTTCGTGGTATATAAAGAAAAAAATCCTTTATCAGAATGCAGCCGTAACTCAAAAACAAAAAAATTGAGTTACTACCTTTTCGTTGGATGTGTCGTTATATATTTCACTTTCCACATTTTTCATTTCGTGAAGTTACCACCGAAACGCAAAACATAGCCGATTCCATTATTACAATTTATAATTAAAATGTAAATTATTATTGATGTTATATGTTCATGATATATCCATGATTTTTATCCATCTGTGATAACACTAAAAAGTGATGTTCCTTTAATATTTCATGGTGCCATCACTATGATGGCATATCAAAATCGAATTGAAATAGTCGCATATTATGTTAACCAATAGGAATAAGTGAATGTTTCATATTGTTTTGCGTGTATTGTTGATTGGTACTTGGTACTTGGTAGTAGGTTACGACAGGGAAAAAGTACCATCATCCGAGAAATGAGAGCCGGAAGCTTTGGCCTGTATAACATCGTTATATAGATTAATCCGGCCAATATACATATATTATTATTAATTATTGTGTTTTGTCGAATGGTTTTTTTTTTTTTCATTTTTTATCTCAATAACCTCCGTTATACATGCATGACGACTACGATAATTAATAATAATAATCGTGGAAATGGCACTATTTTAAAACGAGTCGCGCGCGCACGAGATGGCAACCGGTTTACACTACCGGCACCAACACATTATTTTGCAAAATTCAAACATGTTTTCTGTTGTTTTTAGATAACGGTCTCGGGCATATATCTAATAGTGGTTTTTGTTGTTTATAACTTTCATTTCAGAGCCTATATATTATTATTATTATGTACCTATACTATTATAGATAATCCATCTATTATATTTATGCGTCGAGCGCTTCCAAATTGTATTGCCTACGATTGCTTTATACATTATTATAATTATTTCCAAGTATACGTATACACACACACACACACACACACACACACACACACACACACACACACAATAATGACTAGGACTCGGTTCAAAGGTGCGATTTATGTACCCGTTCGTGTGTTCTTCCATCATAAAAAAATATAATAATAATGTGTATTATTTTGTAAAGAAGCTATATAACCACGCGAATACCGCGTTCACGACTCGATGACGTGAAACGCAACAACCGCGGTTCTGTGATGGCTACTTTTTGTAGTGTCCGTGTTGTATTATTGAAATATTATAGATTTTTTATTGTATTTTTATATAACTTGCATAATATATTATTATATTGTCGTCGATCGGTCGTTGAAAAACGATTTCTACGCTTCTCAGGAAATTCGCACTGATAATATTGTAATACCTAATACCCGATACAGAATGAGTTTCGAAATTATATTAACAATTCAACGATCAGCATTATACGATTGTACAGTGAAACTAATAGTGTTGTAGAGGTATCCTCGATTGATGTTAAAATATCGATCACTCATGGGGCGCATCCAACCAAAGGTAACTGGTGGCAGGGGGAGAGGGCGACTCAAGATAACGGGGAAGCAAAACTATATTTTTTTATGTAGTACGTATTATATATAGGTGTATATTATGCAAAATGTGAAATTCAATGTTTCCAATGGAACGGGGAGGGAGATTGCCCCCCTCCCGCCCTGGATCACTCACTAAATTATAGATACCTACCCCAAAACATCGAAATATATATCAGATTTTACATCTTTCTCGGTTTCGCGAATTTTTACACGAGAAAATGTCGGTCATTATATTATTATGTACCATCACGTATTTTCGTCTTCGAGTTACGTTTGTTAGGTCTTAGGTACCATCTATAGGTATAATATATTATCATTTATTATACACACTGTATACGTCTGTATAGTATAGAAGAACTTCTTCTTTACTTCCTCGGCGCAGTTCGTATATTTATTACATACATAAACGCCATATTTGCCCCGTCGTATCCAACAGCCAAGACCTGTTTTCATTAAAAGAGCCATTATAACGTCGCGGACGTGTTACAAAACGTTTTAAGGCATTTCCCTATCCAGCCGGTTTCCATATAGGTTCGTAAGTCCGTACGTGACGTTGCCGAAAAACCGCTTTTCCTCGCAAATAATAATTATTATTGTTTGCCACGATTATTCGTATATTATTTTTTCATTGTCTTGTTCATTTTGTTATATAACGATTATTCCTGTAACAACGATCATATAACCATAGGTGTAACTGAGACAAATTTTCTTGTTGTTTGCGGAGGGGGGGGAGAAGGTTACAGGCTTAATACTTACAATATTAAATCTAACAAAACTTTTACATGCACATATATATTATATATATCAAATACATCTTATATTATACCCACGGCTAAATGGTATGTAAGCAACTTTGTAAAATGTTGTTATAGTTTGCGCATAATTATTATTCCATGATATTTCATGAAAGAAAATCTCTGCTAGCCACTGATCCATAGAATAGATTATTATTACCTGCTTAAATCATTTGAAATATCTCATTCAATATTCACGTGTGACTAATTATTACTTATTTGTTAATGATAATAATTGATAATGAATTTACTGCCAGTGGCCGCCATGACACCTGCGTAACACAAAGTTGCTGACATACCTATATATTTAGCCATGATTTTACCTATATCAACGTTTTGTTGAACTGATTAACTTAATAAATTCAACTTTTATATATATTATGTTAATATTAATATATAAATTTTATATTATATATATATACATCAAAAGCATAATTATCTTTGAACTTATATTTTTTGTAAAAGTGGATTGTATATATTTTATAAAATATAGTTCTTGTTATAAATCTTTACTTTTGTTTTATTTTCTCAACAAAAATTTGGATAGGCTAATTAACATTTTTTTTCTGGGTTGTACTAAGTCTCTTTAAGCTACTCCTTATTTTCTTATTTCCTCCTATGCGTAAAATACAATAAATATAACGTTTTTTTCTCGAATATTGTATACACAATACACATCTAATATATATATAATTATATTGTATTTTTTGTATATACATGAAACTTAAAAATAGACTTGTGTATATTTATTTTTTACAAATGTGAGTATATGTATTATAAAATATTGTGCGCAATACGACATTTTTTCAATACGTCCCATTTTATTTGATGACACGTTTTATTCGTCATGTACATAATATAAGGAAAGGATGCAATAATGGATCTGATTGGACCTTTATTTCAATCGAACGAATTGCCTGATAATGTTATCTGTTTTAAACTTGAAGTGCATTGTTGTGCATTGTGTGCTAGTGTCACCACTCACAATTACAACGTATTAGCATATAGTATATTATTGCGCATAACATAATATTACACAGTAAATTTATAACAACAATAATATTGTTTGATTTGAAACGTATTCAAATTAAAAAGCCGCCAATATTTCATTCAAAAATAAACATGTCTAATAATAATATTATTTTTTTTTGTTTGGAATTTTATCAATTTTCATCGACACGGCGGGCAAAAGAAAATGCACATTTAGAAAATCATATACCTACTTGTCAGTTATCATTATAATATTATATATATATATAAAGTAGAAAAAAAATTTATAATTCTTGGCTTCACATAATAATTTAAACGTAAGCGAAAATCAAATAAAACAGTTGAGTAGTCTATTTACAAAACAGCAAAAAAATAAAGATTTATTTATTAAATGTTTACTATATAATAATAAAATATTAGTTAGAAACACACTTTGTGTTTCAAATACAATGACTATAATTTAATATAATATACTGTATAAAGATATTATTCAAAGAAATATAGCGTATTAACTTCTTTATTACTTATTTACAAATAAATATTTCTACTTGATAATTTTTATTAATTGAGCTGAAATATATAAAAATAAAA
Organism: Eriosoma lanigerum; assembly: GCA_013282895.1. Lineage (NCBI taxonomy): Eukaryota > Metazoa > Arthropoda > Insecta > Hemiptera > Aphididae > Eriosoma > Eriosoma lanigerum. The sequence goes on along the minus strand of CM023357.1, from coordinate 5,703,670 downwards.
AAAAACACAAGAGTAGCCTCGGAAACGATCGCCTCCTATAACCGCCTGGGCCAGGCCGATATTTGTATAATATATAATATACTTAAAAGTTATGACTTATCTTGTAGATTTTGTTGTAAAATTAACTTTCTTCACATCAAAATCAGGTAATAAAATACGTTTCGCCAGCATATTATGAAATACAAATAACGTATAGATGATTTTTAAACAAAAGAATATAATTCATATTTTTGCATATTATATATTTAATCTAGTTTGATTTTATAGTATTTATATTTTTGTATACTCGTAATACTTATTGAACGCATTGAAAATTGAAAAATATAAAATTTGAATATTTTTGCTCATAATGCAAAAACCGTTAAATCGATCAACGGAAACTGATACACAGAGAACGTTCTAGAAGCGTCCCGAAAACTACTCTACACAGTCATAATTATTTATATACCTAATATTATACATTCACGTATGGCGTTTGGCATCGGACGCACAACGTTCGAAAATACCATAAAGGCCACGATTAAAACGGAAAGTAATTTAAAAAATTTTCATCCTTGTATTTATTTGCGTGGGATTTATTATAATTATTATTTGTTTACTTTTCGATCGTTCGCAACGTAATTTTATACGTATATTATATTATTTCTCGTATTATCATTTGTATTTTCATCGTTTTAATACAACGTAAGTACTTGTAAGTTGCAACGATCGTATAATAGTTGAACATTTATCACACTGTACAAACAAAGACAAAGTAGAAGGACGTATATCAGTTATAATAATTACATACACACAAACACACATATCTTACGAAACAGTATATTATACACTATAGTCGATTATCATTATCGCGGTTAATATTGTTATAATTATTGGTGTACATAGGAGATAAGGTCGAACCGTTCCCGAATGACTCATCTTGCATACAACATGTACACAATCATAATTTATAATATTATGTATATAATGTCGGCGGCGG